>OZ038387.1:13865003-13950219 GCA_964036045.1 Eutreptiella sp. 'Long Island Sound 2002' | reverse complement strand
CTGTGTGGGGCAGGCTAATGTACTAAGTGCACAGTGTGCACCGTGCAGTACACATCGTTCGGTGTGCAAAATGCGTGGGCACGTGCAGAGTGCACAGTGTGTGGTGTGCACAACGCGTGAGCAAATGTGCGGTGCATTTGCAGGACGACCAATTTTTCACAAGCAGCCCAAGACTTTCCAGAAACTGGAGTGGACGTGATACAGGTCGCCCGCAGTAGAACATGATGGAGGGGTTAGGGTGGGTTGGAGCCCATCGCCCTGCTCCCTGCAGGGAGATGTAGCCCACACCAACAGCAACTGTCACTTACGCTGGAACCGTATCTTTCCAACTCCACCTGCGGCTGCAACGGTTTTGTAACCGCTGCCTCCTGCTCCCCAACCGCTTTCCCAACGGTAGCTAACCGGTTTTACAAGCGCTACCCTGTGGCCTCCCTCCAAGTGCAGGCCTACCCCTCCCCGTCCATCCTTCATTCTCCAGACCCCCAAACCTATGCCTCATGGGCGGGGGGGGGCAGTAATTTTTCGCCAATATTGGCTGATGATGACCTTGCGGCTTGTTGGATGCCCTGTGAGGTGCATTCACATGCCTGCCAGAATTGCCTGTTTTCTTTCACTTATGATTAGTGGTCGCCAGTTTTATACCTCCCATTTATGTCTAAATGCTCAGAATTTAATGAGGGATTTATATAATCCAAAAACACAATCAATTGTTTGAACGCCCTCACTTCGCAGTTGCTGGGGTCCAGAATTGTACCGGAACGCCCCCATATTCAAACTGTGCACACGGTGCACATGCCCATCATTATGCTGTGATGCCCAGTCGCCTCAACAGCAGCGGGTCGGGGGCCTAAACAGCCCTTCTACACTTTCAGTTGCTGCCTCGAGCCCAGACTATGATTGTTGTACACAATACACCTTGGTGTATCGAATGTGTGCTGGTAAATTATTGTGGCTGTTTTGCGTTTCCGGAATATTTCTCCAAAAGTGTTCACCAAACGTCATTATCAGCATTGCTGAGTTTATTTCATCCCTCATGCTTCAGCAACAATCTGAACTCCCGTGCGCATTAGGTCGGTGCCAGTGCAGGGAGACGTTGCACCAGGCACGTGCGCTATGAAAAAAAGTTCTGCCGTTTTCTGTCCAGATGGATGTGCAACCCCGTGTTTTCATCCGCCGCAGTGTCTGGTGGTCGTGCATGCATGCGGAAATGTGGCTGTACGGTTCCTGCACACGTGGTTCAAGTGACTGACGTTGCTTCATGGTGACCTTTGGACAGGCTGCAGCGTGAAGCTGATGCTCAACGTGCTGCAGAATCCAGAAAGCGCAAGGGCAAGCATGATATCAAAGCTGCTGCTGCAGCAGCAGATTGCATCAGTGAGCCTCTGAAGAAGTTGCGCCCCTTGAAATTGATATCGTTACTTGCAAACGAGCCACTCAACCGCCTAAATGAGGTGCACATGAGGGCGGGGATTGCAAGGTGTTGGAGAGGAGAGTCCTTGAATGTTGGTGCAGCCGTCCCATTACCTGCACGCAGGGGACCAAAAAGGGTCAAAAATGGGTCAAAAACGCGTTTTTCCAGAATGATAACTATAGTTATATATATATATAGATATAGACCGTTTGGGGTGCATAAACAAGTGAAATGAGCCCGTTTTGAGCCCATTGTAAGCGATTTTGGCCCGTCTAAAGTCACAAAATGCCTTGAAGGTGATGTTCCTTTCCCCACCAGCTCGGTCCCAATATTCAGTCCTGGTTAGGGCTAGGGTTGTGGTTGCTGTTAGGGCCTGCAGCCCTCCTGTAGCCCTCCTTCAGGTCAAAATTTTTTTTGTTGTTTTAACACAAATATGAATTCTCTACAACATTTTGAGTATTTTGAGTATAAACACATAGTATGAAAAAAAAATTTGGCGCCTTTGGCGCCGGACAGTTTTCTCTAGAGACACTTGTTGGTGGCCGACCCGGCACCACTATCTTTCAAAACCCGGGGGGGGGGGGGGGGGGGGGGGGCTGGGGGGGTCGCATACAAGGACCGGGCCCGGCCGCCCCCCCGTGCTCCTTACTAGGTTGATTTCTCCCCACCATGGGGACCCCGAGAAGGCAGGGGTGATGTAGCCAATGCTGAGTTTGCGCTTCGTTCTTGTGACGTGAGGCAGAAACGCCGTCCAAACCGCTTGCGGCTTGGGGACTCATTACCACAGCGAAATCCATGGGAAAGGTAAAGGCAAAGTACCATCAAATGACCGCTGGCCATAATGCTGGTAATAGGCATATGTGGTATCCGATCGCCGTCAAAAGTCTGCTTGGGGGGCTTCTCCATGAGAGGGTAAATCTGGGTTGAAGTCGGGAGAGTTGATAGTAAAGTGACGCGCCTGGCAAACGTTCCCCCATTGTTGCTGAGATTTGATGGGTGGAAAGGTTGTGGAACCACGTCCCACACTTTCCTTATTTTGTCCCACATTATGTCGATAGCATGCCCATTACTTCAATTTGCGGCATGCTTTATGATGTCCTATTCAATCCAAAGTATGCCGGGTGTGAATACAAAGTAACGGTTGCCATTGACAATCTCGGCAGCATGGTTTGGATTTGTCTGTTGTCCCCCGGGACATCGGCGGATGTGCTCATTTGGGAACGCAAAGGACCTAAAAGGTCCAAGGGCATTATATTGATTATGAGATGGCTCCATGGATGGTGCATACAAGGGGCGCCTCCATGTAGCACGGCCATTTATCGGTCGAAAGACTTTGACCGATTGGCAAAAGGAGTACAACGATGTTCATGGTTTCTATAGAGCACGTGTTGAGGGGTTCCGATACTGACTTGCATGCGGCCATGCGTGTACTCTTGTATTTGCATTAATTTTTTGATTGGAAGACAAGTACGGTACCCTCCATGTCCCATGGGAACACGTACCTTCACATGTATGGGCCGCATTTGCACAGGAGGACAATCATGTTGAGGATGTTGTGTGTGACGATGGCGGTGTATGTGCCCATTGTGGCACCAAGTCTGACCTTGAGAAGATGTCCATGTGTGACAAGTGTCGGCTGCAATATTGTACGGATTGCATTGACACACACACATGTGACAATGTGACACAACTATGTCATGTTATGCACACAAGTTGCTCATTCTGGGTTTGTTCTTAGTTGGCATTTGAACAGAACAACAGTTGTGTGTTGTTGAGGGTGTGATACCTAGGTCGGCGACCATTGTTGTTCATGGCCTCTCCCATTGTGCATGATGTGTTATGTGAAGGGAAGGTAGCTTGCAGCTTTTTTGAGCCCGGGCAGTTGGGGTCACCTCATTTTAAGGACGCTTGGAAGGGGCGTCTTCAGGGGGAACCTAGTCTAAAAGTAGCGCGCAATGCGCAGTGCAAGGATTCCCCCAAGGGGCCTCCAATTTCGGGCCCATTTCCAAAAATATTTGGTCAATTTCATATCCAAAAGTTTTGTGCTGATTTACCACAATTTGGGGTCAATTTCATTACTGTAAATTTTGGGTCAATTCCCCAAAATTTCGCCTATTTCCGTTTTCTTTTTGGACCGAGTTCTGAAATTTTTGGGCCAATTTCATATCTGAAAATATTGGGCCAATTTCCCGTATTTTTGAGCTGATTTCCAGAAGTCTTTGGCCGATTTCCGAACATTTTTGGCGATTTCTGAAAATTTTGGGCTGATTGCCGAAAATTTTGGCCAATTTGATTTCTGAAAATTTTGGGCCAATTCTGGCAACTTTTGGGTCAATGTCATTTCCGAAAATTTTGGGGCGATATCCGAAAGTTCTTGGCCAATTTCTGACACTTTTGGGCTGATTTCTGAAAACCTTGGGCCTATTTCTGACAGTTTTGGTCTGGTTGAGAAGAATTTTGGGCCAATTTCCAAGATTTTTTGGGGGTGATTTTATTTCCGAACATGTAGGGTCCGTTTCCGAAAGTTTTGGGCCCTTTTTCGAATTTTTGCGCCCATTTCCAAATGTTTTGGGCTGATCTCTGACAGTTTTGAGCCCATTTCCTGAAAACTTGGCCCGATTTTCTGAAGATTTTTGGGGCGTGGTGCATGGTCAGGCGAACATGGAGGCCTTCCCCAACAAAATGGCAACACAAATGAATCAACCTGGATGCTTTTGCACCCCGTTGTTTTTTTTTGCCTTGGTACCCTACCAGTAGCAGAGACGGCGGTGTTTGTTTGTTGCAGCAGTTCAGCATATGCAGCGCTTGTTGCCCGTGGATACTCTGTGACTGTGTTGAATGACTGGCTCGGGGTTGTTGGAACTCTGGAGCGGTGCCAGACGGGGTATCAGTCAGTGGAGAAGGTGGGCGGAGGTGCGTCAGGTGGCAAGGATGACACCTGGCCCGCAACCCAGTGTTGAGTTGGACAGGGCTGGTCCAGGGGAGTCGAACCGATCGAATGGAGCATTGCTTGAGGGGCAGCCTAGTCATGGGCTAGAACTCAATGCAGGGGAGGAATAGATTGTGGAATGGATTGCACAAGCATGTTGGCAATGGTAGGGTCATGCATGTCAAGCCCCACTATCATAGCCGAACCACCTGAGCACTTGGGGGCTCGTCCTGATTCCATCAGTGCTGCCTGCTGCTAGATCAACTCAGCAAAAGTCGTAACCTTGCTCAATGATCCTCCTACCTGGATCACCTGTGTCTAACCAATACATGGCTCTTCCATACCTGCCAGATCTTTCTGTCACAACACCCTGCTGCACGGGATGATCCCTGCGGCAGCTCTGGGGTCACAAAGGAAGAATTCAGGGAAATCTTCGAGAAATTTCTCCCAGTGGCGATAGTGGAAGAATACAAAGGCCAACTGGAACCAATATTTGACGCTTTCGATGAGAAGCGCACAGGCCAGGTGCTCAAAAACCTCGTCGCCCTCATCCCACACCCCACTTCCTGGAGATCTGCTGGGCTTAGAGTACCGCCCTTTCCCACCCTCTTTCGCAATGGACGCCGGTTGTATTCCGCAATAACCTACCAGCCTTTTATAGAACCACCCCCAGTCTTTAAGGACAGAAAGCAGGGTTATACGTACGGGGAGGGTGGCACAGAGGAAAGGGCAGGATTTGGATCTGACCTGCATCGAGCACACACACTGTAGAACGAAGCAATGATGCACACAACATGGTTGTGGCACAGGGTTGGGTGGTTTCCAAGTTGTTGGAAACCTCAGCAGGCTATAGCTCAGCGGCCCGCCGACCCTACCCAGGGGGGGCGGGGGTATAGAGGTGGTTGGGTGGGTGGGTTGACCCCAAAATGTGGCTTTTTTTAGCCCCCCCCTCCCCCGTGCTGGGGGCGGGGGTCCGCTTTTCGGGGGGTCTTGGGTTTAGAGCGCTTCAGCATGAGTGCCTGAAATGTAATGCGGGATTGGGGGCTGGCGTGCTCATGAGTGACAGTGATGCTTCTCCGGACAGTCAAGCTAATATGCTTTTTCTGATGAGCAGCACTCTGAGTAGTGCAACCCACGCCAGTGGCCAAGCAATCATTTGGGGGCATGAGGGGCTACTTTTACCAAATGACGTGGTGTCCTTCCTCCGAACCACAGCCAATAAAGATTTTTAGGGTTCGCAGGTATCGCTCACTTGGTGGTGCAGGATGATCGGGCAAAACATGAATCCCTACCCCTGGGTGGGTTGGTGGTGCGGTGGGTGGAGTGGTGGGTGGCCTAACCTATACCAAAGGCCAGCCCCCCCGGGTCACCAAGCGATAGCCTGAACCCACAATTTTCGGGTGCTCCGTATCTCCCGGACTCAACTCGAAGCAAAATGCCGCTGTTTGGAGCTTTTTGTGAATTTCACGCCGTTGTGTGAAAATATTGTCAGGTGGTGGTGGGGGTTTATGTGTAACATGAATTTGAACTGTGCAACAGGGGTTTTCAATGAGCCATTGGGCAGCTGTCACGGAGATCTTTCAACTGCTGGGACAACATGGGCAAGTGGGACACGACGTGCACTGCACAGCTGGAATATCATTACTCAGAGTTGTCCTCTTGTGCAAGAACCCCGTTGGGGCACACGTCACCATGTTTATTGACATGGACATACTTCTTGAGCTTCTGCCAATCCTGACTCTTAACAGGAACCCACCCTACATTGCCCACAACCTATCGGTGGTGAGGTCGCAAGCAATGGACCCACTGTAGCCAGATTTCATCGGGTTTATGTGGCCATCATTTGCCTCCTCACTTCACGATGGAGTATGTCCTCGCAGTTGGCCAGAAGTGCCCATGGCATGGGACACCATCCTCAGTCTGTTTGCACCTTGGCAGTAGGAGTAGAGCACCCCAGCCAGCACTTGCAAAAAAGTTGACACATTACAACAAGTAGGTACCTGTTTGTATGACAGCCCTCACTTGACCACTTCCCCTCAGCCCTCCCTCCTTCAGCTGTATGCTATAAGTGCCTGGTGGACGTTCTGTATAGGATGAAGTCTTCCGGAGGGCTCTGCCCACAATTCCTACCTCCCTGTGGTTGCTGCCAAAGGCATACACAATTGCCTCATTCTGTGTGTCAGAAAAAACCAACAGATACTTTCACCTTTCGATGCCCATCAATGGCGGATTGGTGATAGCACCCAGCCGTTGAGGGGAAAGTCATGGGATCGACCCCAGATTAGTACACAAGAGTGGCAGTCGGTTGCCATGTTGTCCAGGCATGGCTAACAGATTTCTGCTGCTGGTTGCCGTTTGATGTTTCCACACGCAGCATATGTGGCCTCATGCCTCTCCCATATCCCTCTGCAGAGGGGCAGAAGGACAGGGCCAGTGATTGCAATCGCTTGGTGTAGTTTGGTGCATCAGCCTCAAAGTCCCCCCCCCCCCCTAGTACTCCCTCATAGCACTCCCTCATAGTACTCCTTTTCCTCTTAGTAGAACCTCATAGTACTCCCTCATAGTACTCCTTCCCCTCATAGATCTCCCTCACCACAGCTTGGAGTCGTTAATTTTTTGCGCAGGTGGGATACAGGCAGTGGATCTCCAGCGTGGGGCAGTTGGTTCTTCCGGGTACTTTCACCGCAAACATCCTGAGTTTATACAAAGTGATCGACAAACAAATGGACATGGGTGGTCACATACCGCTCAACGTCATTACTTCCTCAAAAGCCTTGGCCGCAGCTCTCGGGGACCATATGTCCTCTTTCAACAGTATGTTGTGTCTTCCATCGGTTTAATGCAGGTTTTCGGTCAGGTCGGGTCAATTCGCGGCTTTGCTGCTTTCGGTTACGGTCCACATGCGCATATTTGGGCCTGTCAGCCAAACTCCCCTTGCTAGACTTATTGTTGAGCTCTGCCTCCGCAGTATGCACCATATGCCCCCAAGCCAACCACCTCCTGCCGCATGGTGTGCTTTCTGCCCAGTCTTCAGATCTGCCATTCGAATCACCGGACATTGATTTTTGTTGCAAGTTGCATGTAGAATGGGTCCACAGGCAAATCTGTTCACCAAGCACTGAGCTTTGCAGCGAACTGTGCACACGGCCCAAAATACGCCTTCGCCCATACTACCACCCCATGCTCACACATCTCTTCGTCCACCTGAATCCATCCAACCACACCTAACAACCTGAACCAGCACTTTCTGTTGGTTGTCCCAGGCATCGAGATCATGCTCCCCACGGCGGCCACCAATTTCTTTGCCCAATTCGTTGGAAGCCGCATCACGCTCATGGATTTGATGGCCCTGGTGTTTTCCAATCCCACCCTTTTGTACAGCTTCGAATCCCTCAAAGGGGCAGACAGCCCCAAAAGAAGCTTGAAAGGGGTAAGCCGGCTTGTGCTCATGAGATCGGTATCCCCTCGTGAGTAAGGAGCCTCTCGTGCTATTTTTGTTGCGTGATGCTGCATGGGCCAAGGAACATTTGGTACTGTGTGCCAATAGGATTTGACCTATTGAGTGAGTGGTTCATGTAAAGGTGTGGGCTTGGTAGTCTGGTTAGGTATGTTCCTGGGTACATGTTCTTGTTGCGCTTAAATAAATGTGTAAAATTAGATGCCTGTGACGAAGTGTCGCAGCATCGTTGTATTTGTGATATGTAATACAAACACTGGTGCAGTACCTTTGCCAAACATGCCTCCTCCGCACGCGGCCTGCCAAGGTTCTTTAGCCCTGTTCATGTTTGTCAGTGGAGCATCTTCGACCCCCCCCCCCCCCTTCCCCCTTGTCCGTTAGGGCAGTTTCAGGCTGATTTGGCTAAAACTAACATGCAGTACACATCCAGTCGGCAAATCGGCCCAGAGGATTTTCACAAATTTCAGCTGACAAATATGTCTCACCAACAGAGGAAGGAATGTAGGCATGATGGACATGCAATTATCCTCCCATAATTCCGAGGTTGACGTCGCTGGTGCACACTTCAACAGAGGGTAGGCCTGCCCAGAACCGCCGGTCAGCCTCAGCACGTTTGCCTTCTGAAGCATGCATGATGCCTTCAACCTGGGACATGTTTGATTGACTATCATGGCTGCCTGAGCAATGTTTGCCCATCTGATATCCAGGGAGCCAGTTGCCCCCATTGTGAAAATAATCATTGCGCACACTCCGGCCGCAGCAAGCGGTCAAACTGCGATCCCATAGGACATCATCGGGATGACCTGGGGGGTATGAAACACCCATTTCTTTTTTTGGCAGATGCAGTTATGGTGGTTTATTGTTGTCTTGCAGGGGAGGCAGGGACTTTTTGAGTCAGGCTGATGGCAGTGTAGGGGAGGCAGGCCCTCCTGCATCAGGCTGATGGCAGTGCTTAGCGGCATCTGGTGTCTTTCTCCCTGTCCTGGAGTACCGGAGTGCAAAGACCCAGGGCCTGTGCACTGGCAATCTGAGAAGGGGTGCTGCGGGGGTGACAGTGGCCTTACCTGGGGTGTGCAGAACGCCCTCACAACCATTGCTAGCCTCAGCCTTTGGGAGGCCGGGATGAAGGCTGGGCTCCCTGGTGGAGGGTGTACTTGCAAGACAGCCAGGCACCAGTCACCACTCTCCGTCTTTGCTCTACCTGTCTCTTTCTCTTTCTTTGCTTTCCTCGCTGCCAATCTAATCCCCACCAACAGGAGGTTCTGGTGACCCATGCTGACCTCCCTGCCTGTTGATCTCCGGCCTATCTCATCCAAACACACGTGTGCACGCACGCACACACCATGCACGCACGCACGCACGCACGCACGCACGCACGCGCACACACACAGGCCCTCTTTTTGCATTCATGTTGCATGTGAGGGGGCACTAATCACTCTCAGAACACATGCAAACCACACGCAAACCAATTGCAAACCAATTGCCCCGCAGGACAGGCTTGGAGAAACCAGCCTACTCGTTCAGATGGAGAATGTGGATGCGACGGATGCTGTGGATCTGACGTCTGTTGCGGTGGATCTAACCATGGAGAGTGACCTAGATGCCGATACGGATGCGAGATCAAACAAGCGGAGAGCCGATGATGGCGATGCTGTGGAAGGAGAGACTGACAGCAAGTGAGTTGCGCTGCAGGAGAGGGGTATGCAACTAGATGCTCAATCACATGCTGGCCTTGATGGAGTGACACTGTCTGTGGGATTGGATGCGACAGGGCCTGGTGAGGTGGGTGCTAACAACACAGACGATGACATGGGGCGAAGAGCCTGGCGACCGGTGGCTGCAGCGCGAAAAAGCAGCGGTGCCTGCTGGATCTGACATACACTTGATAGAAGGTATGCTGTTTCGTTCCCCGAAAGTGACGTTCGGATCCGCGGCGAACGGGGCCTTTGAGGACGCGTTGGATATCCAGTCTGCCATCGTGGCTGAGAGGTCTCGTGCTTGGTGGTCGCAGGTGGACACTGTGCGCTATATGTCGTGCTCTGGTGAGTCTCTGGTGCAGCTGGCTGCCTCTATGCGCATGATCATGGCATTGGAAAGCGTGGATCGGATGATCATATACCGCCCTGCCGCTGACAGTGAGGCTCTGACAACCGTCTATGAGAAAGACCACACTGAAAAGATATTGCCTGGACTGGAAGCGGACGTCCCGCCCGGGGAAAATGTGCGACGGTACGGAAGCTGCAATGTGGGTGATCGAAGTGCGGTAGGCACGCATGCGAAACCTGTCTCACCCCAAGGTGAAAAGTCTAAAGCTGATGCCGCAAAGTGACGGCACCAAGGTGTGTCGAGCGAAAAAGCGACAGGTCCCCCAGGGCCTTATGGCGGTGCAGGACAAAAAAGAGTCTATCGCAGCTGTTATGAAAGACTTCCAGCCTAAAGGGGAACGGCAGGCTGTGATGGAGGGCTTCGTCCCTAGTGCGGCGGTTTTCTTCGTGGAGGCGACGCCCGACCTCCTGGCGACAAATATTCCCAAGCACACGCTGACACCTTACGTTGCTGTGATGATAGTGAAGGAGTGGGCTGCCAACAACACGGCAGCGTATGAGGTCTCGTATGACGTGTGGGCGGCGGGGGAGGCTAGGGACGCGATTGCACCACGGCCGTGGTCCAGTATGGTGGGCATGATGATGGAACTAGGCCTAGAGTGGTCGGCAGCAGTGTACAGGGGCACTAACAAGGTGCAAGTTGGGGTTTAAAGGCCAGCACAATGCGGATATCATTGAGTCAGGCATCGTTGCCATGGCACAACAACTGTGGCTGCTTATCAAGAGAACTAGAGCCCGAACCCCGCTGGGGGATGCAGACGCAGATGATCCCATGACTGACAACTCGGCATCTTTGGTGGGCGGCATGGGCATGATATCTGTGATAGAACTTGAACCTTGGCTGCTTGCAGCACAGGTGAGGGCATTACTGCTTGAGAGCCTGGGAGTGGTGCCCATGGAGCTTGGTTCTATCTCTCGCATGGGCTGGAACGTAGGGGATAGAGGCACGACGACATGGAGAGTATCCATCATGGACGCGGCGATGCATGAGGGGACGTTCATCCCGATAGAAGATTGTGCGTACCGAGTTTTGTCTCGAGAGCAATACGCGAGTGAAAAACAACGGCAGCAGAAATGAAAGCCAACGGGAAGTGCATGGTCCAAGCCCCTTGCGTGTAATAAATGCGGCAAGGAGGGGAACTTTGCGCGAGAATGCCCACTGGAAAAGGCGCCCAGCCATCAGAAATCCCGCCACAGCCACGATCAACGTACGTGACACCCAGAAGAGCGGGAGCATAGGCGCATCGGTCATTGTTGCTTGACGACAACGCGGGAGGGGCACCGCCGTTAGGAGCCACGGCAACAACCACGTCTCATGGCGGTGCACCAACGGGAGCATGGACCACAGTAGTGGGGAAAGGAGCTCAAGGCGGTGGCAAACGGCAGAGCAGTGTGTCGCTGTCGGTGTTTGAGGTGATGCGGAATTGGCAGAGTGCTGAAGCACAACGGTAGCTGGCGTGCGATCCGGCGCAGCACAAGGTCCATGTCTGGACCAGTTACGGCTGATGACGTTCAACGCCAATGGCCTCTTTACGGTGACTTCGGGACCAGAGTACAAGTACTGCAAAATTCTCAAGGCAGCGAGCAAGTTGAGACTGGATGTGTTGCTAGTACAGGAGACACATGTGAATGATCCTTGTGAAAGACGACATTCATAAAGAAGGGTATGGACCAGTCCCGCTCACGCTGCCACTGGACGAACGGGTACTGCAAGTGGAGCTGCGGCTGCCATCAATGGAGAGAGCGGAGGTGATGAATGTCCACGCGCCCCAAGTGGAGTTGCTGCTGCCATCAAGGGAGAGAGCGGAGGTGATGAATGTCCACGCGCCCAACCCGGCTGCGGATCGGAAAGTGTTTTGGGAGGAGCTAGCCTGTCTCGCACACGCGGCTGCGTGTCTCATGGCGGGGGATATGAACTCGCTTTCAGATGTCCATGACGCGAACTACACGCCAGTGTGGTCAGAAAATGAAAAGACAGCCATGCGGCCGGAGCAGGCTTTGGAGGACGACTGGGAGCTGCAGGACGCGTGGCCACTCCTGCGGGCCAGCGACGAGTCTCGGGAAGGATACACACACACACATTTTCAGCCAGGGGGGGGGGTCAGGCGGCGCATTGATCGGCCGTATGTGCCATTGCGTTGGGTGGAAGCCATGATGCAAGTGCAGGTGGTACAGCTAGGGCTATCGGAACAGCAAGCAGTCATGGCCGTGTTTACGCCGGAGTATTTGCAGATGCTGCCGCGAGCCCGTATACCTACGTGGATGGCGGAAGATCGGGAACTCATGGAAGCCTGGGCGTAGGACATCGGAAAGCAGATGCCGTCGTTCGTAGAGCAGGGGCCGGAGGTGACGCGTCATGACCAGTCCGGGATTATGACATGGGACAGAACATGTGTGCGGGAGGCCAATCTGTTGGCCTCGCGAGAGATACAACTGGTAGAGCAGGAGCGGCGAATATAAGAGTGGTGGGACCAACTGGGCGCACAAATATAGCAACCGGCGGACAAAGCAATGAAGGGCAGGCAGGCCCTAAGAGAGGTGTAGCAAGTGCGCCGTCTCAACACGGCCCTCAATGACAGTACCATGCACAGAGTATCAGAGGATGACTGGCGCATAGTTCGACAATACTGGCAAGAGGCGGTGATAGAGCAGCAGGCCTTTCGTCGATTGCAGGTGATAAGGGACTCGGCACAACACACGCTGAACGTTTCGGAGGGGTAGCGCGGTTCGGAGCGACATTGCGGTATGAAGGATCAACACCCACGCGGCAGAGAAGTTAGCAGATATCGAAGCTCATGAGACAAGTCATGGGCACACGGAAGGTGGTGGTGCTGCACACAGACGACGCGGTGATGACAGACCCGGGAGAGATGGCACAGCAGCTTCAGGACCACTCAAAACGGGTGGCGCAAGGGGGCTATCACGACTTGGCGGCAGTCAACGAGTATCTGCGGAACACACCCAAGCCGCGGAACTGGAAAAGATTGTCGGCGCCGGTGCTGCTCAGGGACGTGATGAGGAAGCCATCAAGCGGAGCACAGCAAGAGACTGCTCGCCAGGGCTGGATGGCATTAGCAAGCCGCTGTGGCATGCACTGGCGGATTACCTGGCGGTGCCCATGACGATCACGATGCAGTGGCAGCTGTCCACAGGATATATACCACAAGAGCTGGATCACGGGATACACACGCATGTGCCCAAGAAAAACAGGCCCCGGTGGTGAGCAGCATGCGGCCACTGACTATGCTCAATGAGAGGGCAAAGATTTACTCAACGGCTTTGCTGGTGGCAGTAGAAGACATGATGCAGCAGCTCATGCCGCAGCAGCAAGTCGGCTTCATGAAGAAAAGACAGACGATGAGCCACGTCGCGAGGTGGCTTTGGCGCGTTGAGAACACACAGTGGGGGGCAGGACGGTGGTTCTTCGGAGAGGATTTGGATAAGGCATACGATAAAACCGCACATGAGCTCATCCTAGCAGGGCTGGCGGACGTGGGAGTGCTGCTACGGTTCGTATGTTGGATAGCCAGATTCCTGGGAGGACTGAAGTCCATTCCAGTGGGCAATGCGGTGGTAGGAGACCTGATGACCCTGGAGGCGGGAATAAGACAAGGGGACCCGCTGTCACCAATGTTGTTCGTCTTCGCCACGAGCTTTCTCATAAGACGGATACAGGCAGCGAATCTGGACTTGGAACAATGTTGGTATGTGGATGACTCCATGATAGACATCCTGCCGAGGGAATCAGTGTTGCGCAAGGTTTTGGGGATGTTTGACGAGTTTGGGGAAGTATCCAATCTATGGTGCAGTGCAATCAAAAGTGAGTTGCTGGCGCTGGAGCAGCCGGCACGAGAGCGCATCCAGGGAATCACGGTGATGCACAAGACAAAGTTCGTGGGAGTGCTAGGAGGAGAGCTGCAGGAGGGTGAGGAGTACGACGAGTACATCAGCAAAATTTGCTTCAAATGCAAGAAGATAGGCAGTCCGGCGCTGCCACTGGGACTGAAGATACAGCTGGTGCACCAGTGGGTGTACCCCACACTGTGCAATGTGGCTACAATGATACCTATGCCCCAAAAGGTTCTCGTACCATTGCGCAAGTATGTGCGCCTGGCGCTGAATGTGACAAGCTTGACGGTGGGCCTGGTGGGCCTCACGAAATCAGTGTCGGGTGGCGGAAGGGAGCTAATCAGTCCTGAACTGTACTGTAGGTGGGCACACGTGCAACCACTAGCCGGATGCCTGTCGGGGTAGGCGACCACAGTAGAAAACAAGCACCTCAAGCCGCCGCTGCAGGCCTTTTGCGACTCAGAGGGCATCCCAGTGACGCTGCTGGCCATTCAAAACACCGTGCTGGCCCTGAGTACACGCGGGTCCGAGGGTCTCTTGGTGCGTTCCCTCTGGAGCTACTCAGCACTGCGGAAAGTCATGAACGGCGTTTACCTCATGGCAGGATAGGTGCGCAGCCTAGGTTTGGCGCACAGTGTGATGACAATGACAGAGACCCAATCACTGAGGGTGCCGAAATGGCGGCAATGGGCAACCACGGTGGCGGAAGTCAATAAGGTGGATATGCCGGCCATGGTGAGGGCGGCGGGAAGTGCCCACAAGGAACACGCACAGCAGGTGCTGGATACCATTGTGGACCTGTTAGAGGCTGACGACGATGAAACAGTGCAAGTGGATGGCTCGATACCGCCAGCATTTGGGGAGTGGAGACTGCGAGGAGTGAAAAAGGCGTGGTTTGCGGAAATGGCGCCCACAGACAGGTAGGACGAAGCCGTGTGGCCAGCCCTGTGGAAAACCAATCTACCAACGATCACACACGAGTTATCTACAGGGTGCCGTGGAAAAAGCTCTAGGTCCAAACACGAGTGTAGTTGGTCAAGGATATAGAGGACACATGTGTCTGGTGCGGGGCGCAAGAAATTGTCTACCAGTTTGTGAAGAGCTGCCCTATGGTGCGACTGTCGTATGCGGCGTGCAAAGACGTGGCCACACCGGTGGTTGCATGTGTGGACGTGGGACGATGGGTCTCTGATGAGCCCATCATAGCGCTAACTAACCCCACATGCCTGTGCATATGGTGGGGACTACACCACCTGTGCGAAGGGGAGTGACCACAGTGGGCGAGCAAGAGGCGCAGGAGAGGCGCACAAAACGGAAAAGACAGGAGAATGCCCGGTAGTGTAAGACTTAGACGGCCCAACCCCACCCTAAAATACAACCCCAAAAACGTTAAAACAGAAATTTCGGAAATTGGTGTGAAAATGGGTAATGGCACATTTACAACAGAGAACAATGTTACAATTGCCAATGCTAGTTGCGGGAGCATATCAGAACTATCGTACAAGACCCTGAGGGTGCTACGCACAAATAGCATCAAAGAGAGTGCAAAGCTGTATCGAGTGTAAAGCAGTGGAATGAAGTAGTATACACATAGGGAATCTGTAAAACAGCGTTCTACTTAGACGGCTGAACCCCCACACAGATACAATGGACTTCTCCGGCCTGGAAACCTCTGCCGGAGAATGAATTGACATGAGGGTTTGCACACCGTGTCCGGGGGGGGCAAAGATAGAGCGTATATACCAATGCAGGGAATAAAAATTGCAGAATTACATGATAAAAGCAATATGAGAAATTTATGCCAAGAATGGGTAAAACGCAGAGCAAATGCAAAAAAGATGGAAACAAGTTTGTTTTCTTCGAACACGGTTTTATCTAAAAAGGAAAGCAAAAATACTACATGTGCTACTGATTGCAGACGGAGCTGAAGAAGTACGTGTGCTGGACTAAGGTGTGCCTAACACTTTAGAACGAAGTTGCCTTCGAAAATTTCGGAAAGCGAAGGTGTCTTCCGAAATCTCGGAAGGGTTAGGGTTAGGAACACCTTTGCCTTCCGAAATTTTGGAAGGCAACTTCGTTCTAAAGTGTTATAATAGGCACACCTTAGTCCAGCACACGTACTTCTTCAGCTCCGTCTGCAACCAGTAGCACATGTAGTATTTTTGCTTTCCTTTTCAGATAAAACCGTGTCCGAAGAAAACAAACTTGTTTCCATCTTTTTTGCATTTGCTCTGCATTTTACCCATTCTTGGCATAAAATTTTGATATTGCTTTTATCATGTAACTCTGCAATTTTTATTGCCTGCATTGGTATATACCCTCTATCTTTTTTTCCCCCGCACACCGTGTGCAAAACCCCATTTCAATTCATTCTCCGGCAGAGGTTTCCAGGCTAGAGAAGTCCATTGCATTTAGGTAGGGGTTCAGCCGTCTAAGTAAGAGAGAGAGAGAGAGACAGCGGACGCAAAGGGACACCTGGGTCCAGGTGTTGCACGAGCCGGAGCAATGGACGTCAGCCTTGGCGGGGCCACGGCGAGAGCCACCCACAGGGTGGTGTTGAAGCGGTCCATGACCGATGACTTGATGGGGATAGCGGACGTGGTCGAGCGAAGGGAGGTGCCACAGCAGCAACGAGGACAGATGGTACTGCTGTCCACATTAGCAATGACGTCACACGACAGTGGGGTGGACCCCATGGAGCGAGCGCAAATTGGTCAAACAGACGACAAGCAGCTGGATATCGACGGAATTAGCGACCATTGGTCACCAGCGTGCACGACGACCAGTTAATGGAAAGCGGCGCGCGCGCACACACACACACACACACACACACACACACGACACCGCACACATAGCAGGGGTCCTCAACGATTTTTTACACGACATGTCAGAGGAAGAGTCAGTGCCAAGTTCCTCTTGGACTCTACAAAAGTCCATGCCTGGACAGATGGGTTGGAGATCGGAGGGTGGGCGGGGTACAGAGTATATTTCCCCCATTCGGAGTATGGTAACATCAGTGAGCCGGTAGTAGGACCACAGACAAATAATAGAGCAGAGGTATTAGCAGTCAGAGCAGGAAAACACGCAGTGCGCAACACCCAGGAGCTATGTTTGTACAGTGACTCCAAGTGGTGTGTTGACATTTTTAACAATTTATAGCTATATAAACGGCGTGCATGGATGGCACAGGGCAAAAAGCCAGTCAGGCATCATGATGTTTGGGAAGATGTATTGTTTTTACTACAGGATAGGACAGCACCAGTGTCCATGACACATGTCTATGGGTATAATAAGCTGATATATAACGAAGCGGCAGATGCCTTGGCCAAGGCAGGAGCAGCACGGTCCACGGTACACAGGGTGGCGCGGCCCAGGGGGCCAGCGGGAGGGGAGCCGCAGGCTACAAAGCAAAAGCTCGTGAGGGCGAGAGGGGTGAAGAGGCAGGCAGCAGTGCAGACATCAGACAGTGAAACAGGCAGTGACACACCAGTAGTTATACACCACAGACGGCAACATATGCGCAAGACGCTGATGGACATCCCAGACCCGGAGCGAGACTGGTAATAGATAGACAGCCGAGGCAAAGTGTAACATAGTGACCCACGAACCGGCACAGTCCAGTGCAAATGTGTATGATACGTTACCTCAAGAACTGCCAAAGGCATGAACTGAATTTGAGTGAATCACCCCCGTTGCGGGGCAATTGGCAATTGGCACACACACACCTGCCACCGAGTTGCCAGAACATTGGACTCATGGTTTTGCCGATGATGTAGGAGCTTAGATCGCCGGACCTCGCAGTTGGAGCATGATTTCAATGTCTTGGGCACAAGGCGATCCTTAAGGAACCCAATTTTTTTTCCGCTAAGGACCGCCCTTAACGACCGCCCCCAGGGACCACCAACCGCCAACCGCCAACGGCCAATCGCCACCAACGGCCAACCGCCAATCGCCACCAACCATGGTTGAACATATGAGTACCTGCGGGCTTTTTTTGGGAAAAGTATGCAACGGAACACTTTTCTTCCTTAAGGACCGCCCTGCTTGGGCATCACACACACACACACACACACACAAAGGGGGAGCCACAGGCTACAAGGCAAAAGCTCGTGAGGGCGAGACGGGTGAAGAGGCAGGCAGCAAGGCAGCAGTGCAGACACCAGACATCAGACAGTGAAACAGGCAGTGACAGACCAGTAATTATACGCCACAGTCAGCGAAATATGCGCAATGCACCAATGGACATCCCAGACCCGGAGCCAGACTGGTAACAGACAGACAGCCAAGGCAAAGTGTAACATAGTGACCCACGAACCGGCACAATCCAGTGCAAATGTGTATGATACGTTACCTCAAGAACTGCCAAAGGCATGAACTGAATTTGAGTGAATCACCCCCGTTGCGGGGCAATTGGCAATTGGCGCGCGCACACACACACAGACACACACACACACACACACACACACACACACACACACACTGCTGTCCCTCCTTCACATGGTTCTCCTCCAAACACACACACGCACACGTGCACCCACGTGCGCGCGCACACAAAAACAAACACAGACGTAGGAATGTAGGAGTTGAACCTCGCACAGCATGATTGGAATGGACTACCTTGGCATGTATACCATGCACTGTGGATGCACTGAGGGGAAAATGATGATATGCTCACCCACCTACACACGCGCACTCTCTCTTTCTCTCAATTGATTCTTCAAGCTGATGATTTCTCCCCCCCTTGATTTCTTTCCCCTGCTTTTCTTGCTGCCCATTTAGCCCACACATTATTTATTTGCTACCATACCTTGTTTTGCTTTAGAAGTTTGCATGTCATAAGTGATTGGCAATCTGGGTCACTTCCTCATCCTCTGAAAATTGGGCTTGCAGGTCACATACCTGGAAGGCATGAATGCTTTTTTTGTATCACCTCATTCATGCACCATCTATGACCCGTTTTGCATATGATCACCGATTCTGTTTCAATCCCATGTGCATGTTTGCGACGGATGGTGGGTGTGCGCACACTGGATATGTATGCACACAAAGTCCTGCCCAGCCAATCACCAATTAAAATATTAAGGTGATTTGATTTCGTGCCATGCTGTTTGCACCTGCAGTTGATGGAAAATTGTGGATTTTGTTGTTGTGGTCTGCAGAGGCATTGTTGTTGTCATGTGCACTGTCGTGCTGTAAGTTGGAAGAAGCATCAAACACTTGTTATCAAACAACAATGATGCCCCAAATATCACAAAATATGGTTGTCCAGTACATACACCCAAATAGTTGCACTGCGTGCACTGCACTAAGGGCACCCCCTTGGAATGCCACCATGTGAGCCCAAAAAAAGCATTACCGGACACCTACTCTGACGCCAGGGCCAAAGGTTCCAGAATGAACACCGCTTTTGGCCATATGATTGAAAGGCTGTTGGGGGCTGAGGAAAAACGCACCACCAGTGGCACATGCTCATCTTTGGCTGGCTCATTTCATGCAGTGAATTGAGTGTTTCTTCAGCTGAAGCAACTGGACATCATCCTGCAAAATGCAACTTACAGCACGACAGTGCACATGACAACAACCATGCCTCTGGACATCATCCTGCATATTGGGCACATGGCGGATTTAGATTTTCACCCAATTTCATCCATTTTCCCCTATGTTCACCCGTTTTCACCCGTTTTTCCTCATTTTTGCCGCACGTTCTTTGGTTTCTGCCCACTATGTGTGTATGCTTGTATGGGATGCTCCGACAGCTGCTGCGTTGTCGCTCCCAAGCTTTGGTGTATCCTGCACCACAAGGGATGACCATCCTAGCCCCTCTCCATTGCAGCGCCGATTGTGGAGGCACATGATTTAGGCTCCAATCTAGCTTCAGGACCTCAGTGCCACATTAGCTTCCGCCTTACCAGCTTCCGCTACAAGTTTACCGTCTTCCTACAAGTTTACCGGCTTCCTGAGCCTTCATCCTCCCACCTTGGCCTGTTGATAGGCGCCGCAAGCTTGGCTACCCCATCCCTCACTTCAGGAGAGTTGGAGACCCCATGCCTTTGTGCTGCCCTACAACCTGCATGATGTCTTATGGGAAGGGAAGGTGGCTTGCAACTGTGTCTAGCTAGCGTAGCTCAGGTGGCCTAATTTTGAGGGCGTTTGGAAAGGGTGTGTCTTGGGCTCTCGGGGAGGGGATTAAGTCTAAAAGTAGCGCGCAGCGCAAGGGCTCCCACCAAGAGTCTTGGCCCTTGGAGGATGTTGAAGGTGCCAGGGGCATCCACATGGGGGGACCCCTGAAATGGTTCAACACCCCTTGGGGTCACATCCCGCAAGGCAGCCACCACTAGCCACCCCTGTGGGGCAAACCTGTTTTGACTCTTCCTTGTGTTGCTTCAGGCTAAGACCCCCAGCCCCCCGTTCAGGTGCGTTTTTTTGTCGGTAGCCAATCTTGACACACCTGGCTTTGTGGTGGTACCTATGTTTATGCTGGTTCCCTCACTTACTGCTCAATGTCTGTGGGTTTCATCTTCATATGACAATGGCATAAACCAAACCACCTGCACCTAGGTCTGAGCTTTTTCCCATCTTGCGTGTGCCCGCTTTTGCTGGCGCTGCTGCTTGCTGCTGGCCAAATTGGGTGGCTGCAATAAAAGGGGTAGTAGGTACACCAGGTGATAACTGCGCTTTGTACAAGCCTCCACATGTTGTGTACATTCACACATTCGGCAAGAGTTTACACATAGGAGTTGGGCCCAAAAGGATATACCATATGAGTGTCTGGGCTACGATGTGGACACTCTGGTTGATGAGAAACCCACTTGGCTGATGAGAAACCCACTTGCTGCTCACATGGGAATGCCCTTGTGTGCATGGGGGCGTACCGTGCGCTGTGCGAAATGTTGGCTGTTCTCCACCACCGGGAGTTCGGTAAGTTCAGAAGATTGAAAGGACGTCATTGAATGGCTGCTGCAGTGGACGGGGCTATAGGGGGCAGAATTTAGGTCCCTGGGACCCATGGCAAGCATCAGATATTTGAACTTTTGAGTTTTGAATTGATTGTGCATGATTCTGCAGGTGGGTGGTTTTCAGGATTGTTACCTGGATCACCGTAATAATTGGCGCTGTGCCCGCGCTGTGCGAAAACGCCCCCCATACCACAACCGTATTAGTAGCAAAGAGGTCCTAGCCTTCACAGGTAGCGAAGAGGTCTTGGCCTTCACAGGGCCACCATCCAATGAGATTCAAGTTGGGGCTGAGGGCAGTGTCACAGAGGGGTGAGGACAAGAGGTGGGGAGTTGCATGTTGGGGATTCGCAGTGCACGTGCGGTGTGCAAGGGGCATGTTGTGTGCAAGGTTGCATAAATGGAAAGCAGAAATTACCAAAGGCCAAATTTAGCTAAAGGCCCCATTCATTCTTGAGAGATTTCTGATTCAATTTCAGGTTTTTTTTCATTGGAATGCAGACGAACAAAAAAAGATATATTTTTTTTATTGAAACCTTAGCAAAGGCAGCACCACCTTGCCCTGCCCGAAATGCATTAGGATCAAAGAAATGAAACATCCACCATTCATCTTGCGGTTAGAGGCCATGCCAAACAGCCGTGGGGAATGCCTTGCACATAGTGTGCATGCAGGGCACCCAGTAAAAAGTTTTGTGTGTCGGTAATTAACCGAGCCTAGTTTTGGTCCTTTGGTGGAGGTTTGTTGTTCCATAATAGGGTTTTTCAAGCTTCTTATGCATTTGGGATATGACATATTCGAACTATCTTCCATTTTCACCTAGTTTCACCTATTTGTACCCATTTTCAAACACTCCCACGCTTTGGTGTGGCCCCTCGAGTTGGGTTGACAATGTACCCCCCCCCCCCGTGTCGTTCCCCACCCCTTGTCGTTCCCGGGGGGGGGGGGGGGTCACTTGGTCAACCCAAAATTTTTCGTTGCGGCTCATTGTGTTGTTGTGTGGGTGGCTGTGTTGTGGGGCACTACCACTTGCATCCCTTGCACTCATGGCAGGACATTTTGCTCACTTTCGCTGAAATGGAACTTGACAGACACAACCATGTTTCCCCCTGGGACAAGTGTGATGTTCATCCGCTCCACGGGGGAACCTGTTTTGGCGCAGGTCATTGGACATTCAGACAGGGGGGGGGGAATAAAAGCGATCCGCATTTTCCCGCATTTTTCCGCATTTTTCCCGCATTTTCTCCCCTGCCAGGTCTTTGCTTACCAAAGAGGAGATGCATTGTACGTTTGTGCTTGAAGGTGAGGGCCCCACTGCATGCTACCCCCCCGGGAGGACGCAAGTATCTTCCACATGACGTTTTCAATTTTCTGGTTCACCCACCGAACGATCGCATTCGATCGCCCCCTGAAATTTCCTAACCTTTTGGCCGGATCTGACCTACCGGTTGGGCCCCCCGGCCAGCTGGCTAGCCAAAAGGGGATTCACTCGGGGGCAGGGATGCGACCCCTACCCGTCTTACGCCGCCCCTCGATCTATGGAGTGATTTTATGGGGTGAGAGTTTAGGGCACAAACCATGCGGCACAGCGGTTAGTGGCAGCATGGTGTTGTGGTCTTGAACACCTTTGCAAAGGCCCTTACCTGTGATGAGGGCACCAAGGCAGGTACCCTTACCTCCAACCAGGGCAGAGGTGATGTGGGGCACAAAGCGGAGGGCAGCAGAGGATAGGCATGTGAATAGGCATGTGAATAAGAGTTTTTCAGCACAAGAAGGCTGGTGTGTATGTGCACAAGAAGGCTGGTGTATGTGGTGGTTTTTACTCATGGGTGTTCTTAGGTCCTGAAGGTTACGACGACAGCCGGGTATGGGCCAGGATATTGCTCAGTGGCCGGCTGATACCGTACCGGGCAGGGGGGGGGGGGGTCTGAGTCTGAGGGTGGGCGGGTGGGTTTATCCGATTTTTCTTTGGTTTTGGGAAAACAGCAGGTACCCCCTGCGGGGGGGGGGGGGGGTCAGCTCTTGTTGGTGGGTGGGTCGGTTGCTGAGCTTGGTAGACTGCCAACATTGTCCATGGGGCTGAGACAGGCTGAGACACATAGTGTGGCATGAGGGGCTGCCACACGCCGGTGCCACTCATCTTCTTCATCTAAGTCCCCTGAAATGGAGGAAAAGTAGGCGCTGGATTCAGTGCACTTGCTCATGTTGATGAACTTGGGGTATAGCGGACAGCCATTTGTCCCGGGTGGCGCGGCGTCCCTCCTCCGCACTACAACCAGCGGAGGGCCTTCATGCTTTGCAGGTGTCTTTTTGTCTATGGGCAAGGTTGGCGGTGGACCAAGGTCTGTGACCCCCCCCCCCCTCCTCTGGACCCTGGCATGTAGCACTGGATTCAGAATACGTGTATAAACATACATTTATGTGGCAATGGCATCGCTGGGTGTGCAGGTTACAGCATCCAATCATTCAGCCACACCTGGTGGGTGACTGGGCGGGGGAGGAGGGACAGGGGCGGTGTGCTGGTCTGTACACGCCTCCAAGAACGGGGCTTGTCTCTCTTCCCACAATTCTCTCATCTCACCCCCCGAGGCACTCAGGTCACCGGAGAATGCTACCCTACGGTCTCAGCTGCTAATGTTTTCCAATGGACTCCAGGCCATCTTTCAGGGGATTGTGGGACCTGTGCAGAGTGGCAACACAATTTCAGAGCACGGTGATGCATATCGCCGCATCTCTTATGACCGCGATGGCAAGACGGTCTTGCACGACCGTGCGTCTGTGGTGTGTGGGGCATGGGACACAATTTTGGGAACAAGTTGTATTGTACAAGGGACATTCGCGAAGGGAAATGGGTTCCCAAAAATCTGCTTGCGCCTGGCAAGCCTCCTACCAAGAAGGCAAAACCACCACCCAAGAGTGCTGCCCAAAGCATTCCAGTGGAAAGTGGTGAGCATGTGCAAGAGTTCAAGGTGAAGTGGAGCAGGACCAAGAAATTTTACACCGAGCCGGTCAAGGAGTAGGTCCCTGTACATTGGCAGCCCTTTGAACGCATCCTACGCCGAGTGCTTTCGTTTTATGCTGCACTTTCTGTGCCTCCAAATGTGCGTGTACGTTTGGGGTGTGGTCCCCCAAGTGGGGGTGGGGGACCGTCACTTGGTGACCATCCCCCAGGGGTGGTGGGGGATTGTCTTCCCTGGGGTGGGGAACGACACGGGGGGGTGAGGGTACCACAAATCCAAGTTCTACGGACACTCACGAGTGCTTCAAACCATGGCCCCAATCAAGCGCGATTACGTGTGCTCTCATCTTTGACACTATGTGGAACACTATATCCTTAGTTGTGATGTGTGCCAAGCCACCAAGTCGAGGAACACATCAACGTCGAGATAGCCGCGGCCTCTCCCAGTGCCCGATAATGAGCGCACATCGTATTCATTGATTGGGTCTCACAACTACTGCCTACAACAAGAGAAGATAACGCCGCCATCATGATTGTTTACGATCAATTCTCAAAAAGAGGAATTCTTATTCCTTGCAAGAAGGATATGACACCCAACGATCTCATGTACACAACGTTGAGTGCATGGTCAATGTGTGTCATGTTGGCTTTGTTGCTTTGCCATGTTATATAGAGGGGGTATGGGGGATTTCACTACAGTGTGCACGCAGTGCAAACACAGTGCACAAATTTGGCCGTGGTGTGATCCATCCAACAACCACTGAAAGCATATTTGGTGCAAGAGAGACATTTCTGTGCAGTCAAAGAACTACACTCACAGTGCTGCTATTTATCTTCACCAACACGCTTCTTGAGAACTTGATGCCGCGGTAGAGCACCCAAGTTTGGCAGAAAAAAGGTTTGCGTGAGGGGGGGTCGTTGGAGCCCCGTTCTGAGACCCCCCTCACCCCCCTTTAGGGCTCCTGTGATGCGGACCATACCTAAGCCCCCCAAACCCCCCGCCAACATTGGTGCTACTAATGCCCGGTCATTTTCGACCACATCCCACGGCACAAAGAAAAATGGAGGATGTAGCACCCCACCTAGGCCTCCCGTTGGCACAAACTACCTGGATGCAGATGTCAAATCTCGGGAAGAGGAATCGGAAGCGGACTTCACCGAGTTTGAATCAGAGGTCAGAGCTGGAATTAGAGCTAGATTTGGAGTTGGAGCTGGTGGTAGAAGTTTGGGCAGTGGGGGCACAACCCCTGCCCTTTCACGAGCCCACATGTGGGCAGAGTGGCTACATGACACCTGCCGTCTCGGGGAACGGGGCAGAATGGGGTAGAAAGGGACCCCCAAAAAGGGTTTAGCAATAGGTCTGTCACGGGAGCCCCTTTCCCAACCCCCCCACCCACCTCCTTCAAGGGGCTCGAACGGACCCACGCCCCCGGTGCGCAAACCATTTCACCCCCACCCCAAGACCCTATGTTGTTTTGCCTCAGATCATCACAACACTCACAGATGAGGACGTGCCATAGGTGAGATGATGCCATTGGGCGCCGCACAACCTTGACTGTGCCAGAGGCGGGCCGGGGCAGCTTGTCTAGCTCCTTGCAGTCCAAAGGGGTAGCTCCCGGGAAGTTCATGACAAAGGCCGACACCATAAATTGGTCGGCAGGAACAGGACATATGCTTGCAAAGGCCTCCAACTTTGAGACATCACCCCTGACCCACACAGTATGGTTGTCGACAATGAACCCATGGTGAAACATTGTGCTTTAGGAGAACCCCTAAGGAGAGTAGAGGATTGGAGAGCAAAAAGGGCCGACCGTTCCAATTTCCTCCAAACAAGGCATTTTTGCAAAAGCCCCGACCAGTAACTGCAACCAGAACTTTATTTTAGGTCATTTGCCCACACCAAGCCTGGGATCTGGAGGCTGCAAATGTGCTCCACTATCCGCCCCCTTCTAGGGACCCACTGTTTCACTTTCCTGCAAGTAAGGCCTTTTTGCAAGGCCCCGACCAGTACCTCCAACCAGAATTTTATTTTAGGTCATTTGCTCACACCAAGCCCGGGATTTGGAGCCTCGAAATGTGCTCGACTATCCGCCCCCTTTCCAGGGGCCCACTGTTTCAGTTTCCTTCAAGTAAGGCTTTTTTGGAAAGGCCCGACCATTGGCTCTCACCAGAACTTTATTTTAGGTCATTTGCTCACACCCACGCAGCGATTTGAAGATTCAAAATGTGCTTGACTATCCGCCCCCTTTCCAGGGGCCCGCTGTTTCAGTTTCCTTCAAGTAAGGCTTTTTCGCAAAGCCCCAACCATTGGCTCTCACCAGAACTTTTTTTTAGGTCATTTGCTCACACCCACACAGCGATTTGAAGATTCGAAATGTGCTCGACTATCCGCCCCTTCCAGGGGCCCACTGTTTCAGTTTCTTGCAAGTAAGGCTTTTTTGGAAAGCCGCGACCAGTACCTCTCACCATAACTTTATTTTGGGTCATTTGCTCACACCAAGCCTGAGATCTGGAGGCTCGAAATGTGCTCGACTACCCGCCCCCTTCCAGGGGCCCACTTTTTTACTTTCTTGCAAGTGAGGCTGTTTTTTGGAAAGCCCCGACTAGTAGCTCTCACCAGACATTTATTTTAGGTCATTTGGTGGCACCCACACAGAGATTTGGAGGCTCAAAATGTGCTCCACTATCCGCCCCTCGCCAGGGGCCCACTGTTTCAGTCTCCCGCAAGTAAGGTTTTTTTGGAAAGCCCCGACCAGTGGCTCTCACCATAACTTTATTTTGTGTCAATTGCTCACACCAAGCCTGAGATTTGGAGGCTCGAAATGTGCTCGACTATCCGCCCCCTTTCAGGGGCCCACTTTTTTACTTTGCTGCAAGTAAGGCTTTTTTTGGAAAGCCCCGACCAGTAGCTCTCACCAGACATTTATTTTAGGTCATTTGCTCACACCCACACAGAGATCTGAAGGCTCGAAATGTGCTCGACTATCCGCCGCCTTTCAGGGCCCCACTGTTGCAGTTTCCTGCAAGTAAGGATTTTTTGGAAAGCCCCGACCAGTAGCTCTCACCACAACTTTATTTTGGGTCAATTGCTCACACCAAGCCTGAGATTTGGAGGCTCGAAATGTGCTCAACTATCCGCCCCCTTCCAGGGGCCCACTTTTTTACTCTCCTGCAAGTGAGGCTTTTTTGGAAAGCCCCGACCAGTAGCTCTCACCAGACTTTTATTTTAGGTCATTTGCTCACACCCACACGGAGATGTGGAGGCTTGAAGTGTGCTCGACCATCCGCCCCCTTCTAGGGACCCACTATTTCAGTTTCCTGCAAGTAAGGCTTTTTTGGAAAGCCCTGACTAGTAGTTCTCACCAGAACTTTATTTTGGGTCATTTGCTCACATCAAGCCTGAGATCTGGAGGCTCGAACGTTACTTGACCACCTGCCCCCTTTCAGGGGCCCACTGTTTCAGTTTCGTGCAAGTAAGGCTTTTTTGGAAAGCCCAGATCAATAGCTCTCACGAGAAGTTTAAATTAGGTCATTTGCTCAACTCAGGCCTGAGATCTGGAGGCTCGATATCTGCTGGACTATCCGCCCCGTTCTAGGGGCCCACTGTTTCGGTTTTCTGCAGCTAAGGCCTTTTTGCAAAGCCCCGACCAGTAGCTCTCACAAGAACTTTATTATAGGTCATTTGCTCACACCCACACAGAGATATGGAGGTTCGAAATGTGCTCAACTATCCGCCCTCTTCCAAGGGCCCACTGTTTGAGTTTCTTGCCAGTAAGGAGTTTTTGCACAGCCCCGACTAGTAGCTCTCACCATAACTTTATTTTAGGTCATTTGCTCACACCAGGCCTGAGATATGGAGGCTCGAAATGTGCTCGACTATCCGCCCCCTTCCAGTGGCCCACTTTTTTACTCTCCTGCAAGTGAGGATTTTTTGGAAAGCCGCGACTAGTAGCTGTAAGCAGACTTTTATTTTAGGTCATTTGCTCACACCCACACAGAGATCCGGAGGCTCCAAGTGTGGTCGACTATCCGCCCCCTTCCACGGGCCCACTGTTTTAGTTTCCTGCAAGTAAGGCTTTTTTGGAAAGCCCCGACCAGTGGCTCTCACCATACCTTTATTTTGGGCCATGGGCTCACACCAAGCCTGAGATCTGGAGGCTCGAAATGTGCTCGACTATCCGCCCCCCCTTCTAGGGGGCCACTTTTTTACTCTCCGGCAAGTGAGGCCTTTTTGGAAAGCCCCGACCAGTCGCTCTCACCAGACATTTATTTTAGGTCATTTGCTCACACCCACACGGAGATTTGGAGGCTGGAAATGTGCTCGACTATTTGCCCCCTTCTAGGGGTTACTTTTTTACTTTGCTGCAACGAAGGCTTTTTTGGAAAGCCCTGACTAGTAGCTCTCACCAGACTTTTGTTTGAGGTCCTTTGCTCACACCCACACAGAGATTTGAAGGGTCGAAATGTGCTCGACTATCCGCCCCCTTCCAGGGGCCCACTGTTTAGTTTCCTTCAAGTAAGGCATTTTTGCAAAGCCGCGACTAGTGGCTCTCACCAGAAATTTTATTTTGGGTCATTTGCTTACACCCACACAAAGATCTAGAGACTCGACATGTGCTCAACTATCCGCCCCCTTCCAGGGGCCCACTGTTTTAGCTTCCTGCAAGTACGGTATATTGGCAAAGCTCCAACCATTAGCTCTCACTAGAACTTTATTTTAGGTCATTTGCTCACAGGAGGCCTGGGATCTGGAGGCGCGAAACGTGCCCGATTATCTGCCCCTTCTAGGGGCCCGCTATTTTAGTTTCTGTAAGTAAGGCATTTTTGCAAGGCCTCGACCAGTAGCTCTCACCAGAACTTTAGTTTAGGTGATTTGCTCACACCCACACATGAATCTCATGGCTGGAAATGTGCTCGACTATCCGCCCCCTTCCAGGGGCCCACTGTTTCAGTTTCCAGCAAGTAAGGCATTTTTGCACAGCCCCGACCAATAGCTCTCACCAGAACTTTATTTCAGGTCATTTGCTCACACCCACACATGAATCTCATGGGCTGGAAATGTGCTCGACTATCCGCTCCTTTCCAGGGGCCCACCGCTTCAGTTTCCTGCAAGTAAGGCATTTTTGCACAGCCCCGACCAGTAGCTCTCACCAGAACTTTATTTTAGGTCATTTGCTCACACCCACACATTGATCTCATGCCTCGAAATGTGCTCGACTATCCGCCCCCTTTCAGGGGCCCACTGTTTCAATTTCCTGTAAGTAAGGCATTTTTGCAAAGCCCCGACTAGTAGCTCTCACCAGAACTTTATTTTAGGTGATTTGCTCACACCCACACATGAATCTCATGGCTGGAAATGTGCTCGACTATCCGCCCCCTTTCAGGGGCCCACTATTCAGTTTCCTGCAAGTAAGGCATTTTTGCACAGCCCCGACCAGTAGCTCTCACTAGAACTCTATTTTAGGTCATTTGCTCACACCCACACATGAATCTCATGGCTCGAAATGTGCTCGACTATCCGCCCCTTTCTAGGGGCCCACTGCTTCAGTTTTCAGCAAGTAAGGCATTTTTGCATAGCCCGGACCGGTAGCTCTCACCAGAACTTTATTTTGGGTCATTTGCTCACACCCACACATTAATCTCATGGCTCGAAATGTGCTCGACTATCCGCCCCCTTTCAGGGGCCCACTGTTTCAGTTTCCTCCAAGTAAGGCATTTTTGCAAAGCCCCGACCAGCGGCTCTCACCAGACCTCTATTTTAGGTCATTCGCTAACACCCACACAGAGATCTGGAGGCTCCACGTGTGGTCGACTATCCGCCCCCTTTCAGGGGCCCATTGTTTCAGTTTCCTGCAAGTAAGGTATTTTTGCAAAGCCCCGACCAGTGGCTCTCACCACAACTTTATTTTGGGTCATTTGCTCACACGAGGCATGAGATCTGGAGGCTCAAAGTTTGCTCGCCTATCGGCCCCCTTCCAAGGGCCCACGGTTTCAATTTCCTGCAAGTAAGGCTTTTTTGGAAAGCCCCGACTAGTAGCTCTCACTAGAACTTTATTTTGGGTCATTTGCTCGCACCCACACGTAGATTTGGTGGTTCCAAATGTGCTCGACTATCCGCCCCCTTCGAGGGGCCCTCTGTTTCAGTTTCTTGCCACTCAGGCATTTCCGACCACTGGCTCTCACCATAACATTATTGTAACTCATTTGCTCACACCCACACAGAGATTTGAAGGCTCGAAATGTGCTCGACTATCGGCCCCCTTCTAGGGGCCCACTGTTTCAGTTTACCGCAAGTAAGGCATTTTTGGAAAGCCGTGACTAGTAGCTCTCACCAGAACTTTATTTTAGGTTGTTTGCTCACATCCACACAGAGATATGGAGGCTCCAAATGTGCTCGACTATCCGCCCCCTTCCAGGGGCCCGCAAGTGAGGCAGTTTTGCAAAGCCCCGACCATTGGCTCTCACCAGAACATTATTGTAACTCATTTGCTCACACCCACACAGAGATTTGAAGGCTCGAAATGTGCTCGACTATCCGCCCCCCTTCCAGGGGCGGACTGTTTCAGTTTCCCGCAAGTAAGGGTTTCTTGGAAAGCCCTGACTAGTAGCTCTCACCACAACTTTTTTTTGGTCTTTTGCTTACACCAAGCCTGAGATCTGGAGGCTCAAAATGTGCTCGACTATCCGCCCCCTTCAAGGGGCCCCTGGTTTCAGGTTCGTGCAAGTAAGGCATTTTCGCAAAGTCCCGACCACTGGCTCTCACCAGAACATTATTGTAACTCAATTGCTCACACCCACACAGAGATTTGAAGGTCTGAAACGTGCTCGACTATCCGCCCCCTTCCAGGGGCCCACAATTTCAGTTTCCCGCAAGGAAGGTTTTTTTGGAAAGCCTTGACTAGTAGGTCTCACCAGAATCTTATTTTATGTTGTTTGCTCACACCCACACAAAGATCTTGAGGCTCCAAATGTGCTCAACTATCCGCCCCCTTCCAGGGGCCCATTGTTTCAGTTTCTTGCAAATAAGGCTTCTTTGCAAAGCCCCGACCAGGGGCTCTCACCAGAATTTAATTTCTAGGTCATTTGCTCACACCCACACAGAGATGTGGAGGCTCCAAATGTGCTCGACTATCCGCCCCCTTTTAGGGGCCCACTGTTTCGGTTTCCTGCAAGTAGCGCATTTTTGCAAAACGCCGACTAATAGCTTGCACCAGACATTTATTTTAGGTCATTTGCTCACATCAAGTTTGAGATTTGAAGGCGCGAAATGTCCTCCACTATCCGCCCCTTTCAGGGGCCCATTGTTTCAGTTTCGTGCAAGTAAGGCATTTTTGTAAAGCCCTGAGCAGTGGCTCACATAGGATCTTTATTTTAGGTCATTTGCTCACACCCACACAGAGATCCGGAGGCTCGAAATGTGGTGTACTATCCGCCCCCTTCCAGGGGCCCACTGTTTCAGTGTCCTGCAAACAAGGCTTGTTTGGAAAGCCCCGACCAGTAGCTCTCACCAGACTTTTATTTTAGGTCATTTGCTGACACCAGGCTTGAGATGTGGAGGCTCGGAATGTGCTCGACTATCCGCCCCCCCTTTTAGGGGCCCACTGTTTCAGTTTGCTGCAAGTAAAGCATTTTTGCAAAGCCCCGACCAGTGGCTCTCACCAGAATTTTATTTTAGGTCATTTGCTCACACCCACACAGAGATCCGGAGGCCCGAAATGTGCTCGACCATTTGCCCCCTTCTAGGGACCCACTGTTTTAGTTTCCTCCAACTAAGGCATTTTTGCAAAGCCCGGACCAATAGCTCTCACCATAACTTTATTTTGTGTCATTTGCTCACACGAGGCCTGAGATCTGGAGGTTGAAATGTGCTCCAATATCCGCCCCCTTCCACGGGCCCACCTTTTTACTTTGCTGCAAGTACGGCTTTTTTGGAAAGCCCCGACCAGTCTGTCTCACCACAACTTTATTTTTGGTCATTTGCTCACGGCACGCCTGGGATCTGGAGGCTCGAAATTTGCTCCACTATCCGCCCCCTTCCAGGGGCCCACTGTTTCAGTTTCCTGCAAGTAAGCCTTTTTTTGGAAAGCCCCAACCAGTGGCTCTCACCAGAATTTGCTCACACCCTCACATAGATTTGGTGGCTCGAAATGTGCTCGACTATCCGCCCCCTTCGAGGGGCCCACTGGTCCTGCTCTGAAGCGAGTGGCTCCCACAAAGCTGAACAGTGACTGCCAACAATTCTATTTGCCAAATCCATTCCATTTGCCTTGTTTGTGCCTATGTGCGGGGGCGGATATTTGAGCACATTTCGAGCCTCCAGATCTCCGTGTGGGTGTGAGCAAATGACCTAAAAAAAAGTCTTGGTGAGAGCCACTGGTTGGGACTTTGCAAAAATGCCTTGTTTGCAAGGACTTTCCGGAGGGACAATCAAAAGGACTAGTTCCCCCTTCCCAGATGGTGTCCCATCCAACAGGGGGAACGGCTTCATCCAACTCTTGGGGCAATGCCTTGTGCCCCTGACATAGTCGAGTACTGTGCGGACAGATGCCACTACCCTAAGGGGGCGGGAACCCTCCGACCTCCCCTCCTTGCCCCCCTTTGCCCCCCCCCCCCCTCCCCGTCCCACTCCACGAGGAGTAGGGGCTAGGGGGGGGTCTTTTGCTTCTTCCTCTTCCCTCCTGCAGAGGCTGCCACCCTCTTCCTCTTGCCCTTCCTCTTGTCCTTCACCCCTATAGAGGACACAGGGGCATCAGGGTCAGACTCAAATGAGTCGGAGTCTGGTTCAGGCATGGGGGGGGGGGGGGGCTCCCTTCCTCTTCCCCCTCACCCCTGTGGAGGACATAGGGACATCTGGGTCAGACTCTCCCTCACTCTCTCCCTTACCCTCACCCACTATCGCGATCTGGTGAAGCATCACGAGGGGGACCATGTTCCCCATGAGGGGGGCAAAAGGCACTGCCCCTTTGCCCCTCACGGGTGGCAACTCCTTAGCCACCTTCGCGAACTCCTTCAGCCCAGCGGGGGCCCACCCCGTGCGCCGAAGGGTGAGGTTCCCGGGTGTTGCCACCCAGGATGCTGCCATGTCAAACATGGCCCTACACTCCCTCCCTGGCATGGCAATTTTTTTTTTAGGGGGTGGCTTATCCCACTCTCTCGCGGGGTGTTGCAGGTGCCACAACAACACCCGCACTGCAATATACAAACAATTTTTTTGATAGCTGTGCGGGGGGCTGGTGTGCAGGGTGACTGCAACACCCCCTGTGTGCAACGTCCCGCAAGTTGACTTGGAGGCATTAGTGCCTGCCAAGTCATAAACTTCAACCCCCCCCTTCGTACACGGTAACAACAATACCGTGCAGCATCTGTCCCCCCCCCCCCCCCCAAGTCACCTCCCATACCCCAAATGCTAGGAGGGTGGTGGGTGGCATTTTGGGGAGGGGCACCTTAATGAGCTGGCGTCCCCCATGGAGCACGCATCTGCTCCAGCGGCCCCTATGCCTTTTTGCTATGGGCAGTGGCAACATCCCAGAGCCTGCGCTCCTTCTCCCTGAGGCCAGCACCCCCCTGCCTCTTTCCCCCACACGCCTCCCGCACCCGCTGCTGTGCCCCCTGAAACTTTTTAACCTCCTCCTCAAATTTGCCGCTCAGCAGCCTAACCCGGTCGGCTGGCACCCTAAACTCCTTTACCACCCACTCCCGAACCTTGTCACTCATCCCCAAAAAAGAACACACCCCAACAGCCTTTTCCCTTACAGCCAGGTGCAGCAGAGCCATGGGGAAGGCGGGGGGGGGGGGGCAAATTTTTCAACCCTCCCCAAGGTCCTGCGGCTGGTTACCTCAGCCTTGGTCTGCCAGGCCACCCCATGGGGGCTGAAGCGGGCCCGGACAGCCACCCACTCCCTACTCTTCTTGGTGCAGAGATGCAGGTAGTACTGCACTTGCACCGCTGCCACGGCTGCCCCCAAGGCCGCGGCCACGAGCGCCACGGTGGGGGGGGGCGGGCGGTCTTCGACTTCTTCTGCTCCTTCTCCTTCGTCGGCAGTTGCTACGTCTGCTGCTGCTTCTTCTGCTGCTCCTTCTTCTGCTGCTGCTGGGGGGGCGTCGGGATCTTGAGGGGTGGCCCATAAGGGGGGTGTTGCCGGTGTTCCCGACGCTAATGGGGATGTTCCTGCCGATGCGGCCAGAAGATGGCCGGAGGAAATTGAAGGGCCGGCAGCGGTGGCGGCCCAACCAGAAAGCGCGGCAGCAATGGAAGAAGAGGACATTACAACAAAGAACTGGTGCAACAGGAAGTGCATCCTCTGCGAACCACCCAACTACACAGTTTATTTCTCAGTATCGGCCTGCTCACAGCCCTTGCGGGGACCTGCGGCCTGCAGCCAGGAATCCATGACACTCATACGGGCACGCTTTAGGGCCCTTCCGGAAGGCTTTGGGGCAAGGGCCAAAGAAACTCAATACCCCACAAAGGACCATGGGGGTGGTAAGTGGGCTGGCAATCCGTTCGAAAAACCTCCCCTTGTGGTGGCAAAATTGTCTTTTGCTAAGTACCAGAGGGGGCCTCATCCCAAACCCTCCACCCTGCTTCCTCCCCCACGACCTCAGTGATGTGGGCTGCTGCAGGAGCACTGTGGATTGTTGCTTGGGCGGGGGGGCTCACAGAAGGCATCATTTATAATGACGCGCAGAACCTCAAAGGGGACATGAATGTAAGAAAGGGAGGGGAAGTGGATGTTTGCGGTTATAACTTTTTTGAATGTTTCTTCACGTCCGCCTCCTTATACCATCCCTGGATGTCTGCCTTTGTCCACTTTAGGTCCCTAATTAGGGGGTCAAGGTGCATGCACAAAATGGATTTCAAAAACTGAAAATGTGACCGCAGTCGTTCATCTGAGTCATCGGCGAACGTGCGGTCGGTATCATACTTTACATCCGGGCTAGTGATACACAAATTCCTGTATTGAACCCCATACGAGGTTTCATGCTCGCTCGGCGTTATCTTGCCTACAACCTCGCGTGTGGTCAACATAAGAATTGTGTTCTTGGGGGGTTGGGCGAACTTTTTGTGCATTAAGGTTGCCAATAGTGTGTCCTTGGCATGGATAGTATATGTTTTTGGGATGGCCTTATCCAGAATTACCCGCAACTTGCGGTGTTCAATTGTATCTGATGGGCTGTGGTGCAGGCACAGTGCGGCAAGTGCATGTTGGAGCTTAGATTGGACATCACTGGGTTCTGGCACTTCCACATTTGCTGAATGAGCATCTATAAGGTCCCCCTCAAAGGTAAAATATGAGGCGGAGGCGGAGGGGGAGGGATGAGGGGGGGGCGCAGAGGATGCACTTCCCTTGCTACCACTGGACATATTCTAATCTGTAGAAAGGGGAAAGGCAGTGGGAAAAAGGACATCAGAGGCAGTGACACATGTTTCAAGCACGCCCCTTTGGAGGTTCTGCACGTCAATGTACCTGATGCCTTTGATAAACGCACTGAGCACAAATCCAGGCACAAACACAATGATATACCCAATGTCTTTACACCAGCTGGAGTACATTTTTCTTCCACCCTCCTAGTTTGCATGCAAAACAGGCACCAAGATTGCGGACAACATTCCTGTACTTTATGTGTCCAAGATTGCGACCAAAATTTCTTCCGAGCGCCCCGAGGAATCTTGGCCGGGAAGTCCCCAGGATATCGCTACCGATATTGGTTGCGTTTTTGGGGCCGCTCTTGCGACCAAAATTTCCAAGCGTTTTTCCTGGCGTCCCACAGTACCCATTTCAAAGACCCGGTACCAACCCTACCAGACCATATCGCACGCCCACTAGGTATATCCAAAAATTGCCCCCGGTGAGGAGAGGATATCGCTCTCCGTTCCTATGTTCTATGCTGTGCACATGTGCCACATGTGATCACTGCATGCAAGCCCAAGGCAAATATCCCCCCCCCCCCCAAAGTTAACCCCCAAATAAGCCTAAATCAGAATTGCCTTGGTAATTTAACTTTCATTGCAGGCCCTGATTGTTCAACCTTTTTCGTTATGGACAGACATATTGATCCAATAGTTGCAGTAGATGTACACTAGGCCTAAACCTGGACTGTGAGCTCCGTGGAATACTGGCCATGTCTGGCGATGGTCGCCACCCCGGGCATCACATCCGCAACAACTGTAGATCAGTTCTGTTTGGGAGTGTTCATGGACTACAAATCATTGTATGTACAATATTGGTCTTTTCTTGTCGACCACAGGCCCTCTCACCTCGTTTGATATGGTACATTCAACACAACAAGTGCACCGTGTCAAGGCACAATGCTGGCATACTTGCAATTTTCAAAATCCACCCTGCGACATGAGTTGGATTTGGTGAGCATACATGGGTGGCATTTTCAAAAATCCTAAGCAATATGAGTAGCATTTTCCATCCAAATTTTACCTTCTATGCTGTGCGTCTCAGCGACATGTGTTATAAGTGATCTGCGGGATGCCAAATTTCTTTGCTTCCTGTCACACTTCATCATGGTTTGTTGCTCATTATCAACATGGACTCTTCTCTCTGACAAAACCAAAGGAGGAATGTGTCTGATGTTTCGACCACAGGCTCATCAGCACTCCACCTTACAGTCTGAGCAAGAATTGGATGCACGCACAACACCAATTGGTTTCGTCCACCTAGGGTGTTTAGGTGTTCGGACCACTGACGAGGAAAGCTTGAGGCCCATTTCGAAACCTCACACAATGTTGGAATAGCACAGGCATTATGACCACACATCACAACCAACAGCTGATACAAGGCAACAGTAGCAAACCAGAATGTCTGCCCACAAGTCCGTATTGGCACGAGAGCCACAGAAAGGTATAGCCATGCAACCCAGGCAAGCAGCTCATGGAGTGTTGTACTGCGGACGGCTGATGTTGAATTCTCTCCACGAAACTCAAACATGTATGTACCACCGGAGGTGTTCATACTTCTTTATTCTTAACCTTTATTCTTCACCCACCCCTGGATGCAATTCCCATTGCAGAATCATTTTCTCTGCAGATGTGAGTGCACTTTTCTGTTTGGATGCAAAATGGTCGAATCAGGCCAATCATCACTGGGTACCAGGGTATGCTTTGCCACTGACGTTCTGCCATGATTTCCATGTGGTGCTACTTTGCTGAGCACAGAGGCCATCCCCACAGCTTGGGTTGGCTCATGTGCAAACCCTGGGCCTCTTCGTTAATTTGGCTGCCTCATGATTGCTCACTGGACTGCACACCAGTTGCCACATACCTGCTGTGTGTGGCCATACCTCTGACCTGCTGGTCCACGGGGCTCTCTTGGATGGGGGAGTACCTCTGTGGTGGCAGTAAGGTTACCAGAGGAACCCCCAAGTGTCTCCTGTAGCCAGTCCAAAGTCAGCTGTGGGGGCTGTGGATGGAGCACCAGGTTGTTCACCCCCCTGAACGCAGACGCAGTATCCAGGCCAAGAGACGTTGAATGGTGCACGGCACAAACTCGTGGCAACATTCCAGACTGGTGCAGCACGAGTTAGGGGAGACCTCCAATGGGAAATTCTGGATAAACTCGAGCACTTCAGTGAATGGTTCATGGCCCCTGGACACAGATTATGCCACACAGTGACCTACCTACTTTCATGCAACAACTGCACAGGGTAGTACACACACTAAAGCTGCCTAACATGGTACCCATACCAAAGTAGACGGCCAACGTACACATGGGGTACCACCACTTCACCCATCCAGCAGTGTAGTATTCCAGCCTTGAGCATTGGTTCCAGCAGACCCGGCCCCAGACCCAGGATGGAACATGCATGCTTGCATTGGCTACAGACAATATCAAATGCCTAGACATCATCAGAGTGCACAAGCACCTAAGATTGCTACTACACACAGGCAGGACTGTGGGGGAAAAAAGCAAAAGCAACATGCCTCTTTTACACCAACTCCAGAGGCCAAGGACGTCCTGGTGGGGGCACTGGATAGAATGGTACCATACTGGGCATACCACTAAGCCCCCCTCCCGTCCCGCACGGTACACGTTGTAAATGGTGAAAAAGACTGAAGAGAGCACAGCAAAAGGAAGGAACATACCTGAAATGCACTGTGCACACACGTCACAGGGCTCTTCGGGTTGGAGGCCAGGTCCGCGGGAGCCTCCCGTGGAGGCAATGGGGCCGGCCCTGGCTCCGGGCATCAGCATGTGATAAGAACCGATGGACGGTTTGAGCCCTAGAGGGGTGAAACGTCAAATGGAAGCGGGTGGTTGGGTAAACAGTTATATTGGTGACGGCCAAGCAGTAAACCGGAAATGCACTACACACGCACACCACAGAGCGCAGGTTCGAAACCAGGTCCTGGTTGGCCTGCCATGGAGTCGTCGCTTTTGTATTTATGGGATGCTTGCCCAACCGAGCCAATGGGGGGGTATATGCTCTTACCAACAGCCGGCCAAGAAACATTCGGCCTCATTTGATGTGTGCTGCAGTGCAGCAGGTCAAACAATGAACTGAGAGTGGTGACGATGACCATATGCGTGTGTCACAGGGGTGTATGCGAGTCCTGTATCCGTTGCTCATGGCCCCGTCCATGCCCCCCCCCCCCATCGCTACACTTTCCACCGTTCTATGGCCATGCCCCCCCCCCCCCCCCGCGCCAGGGGGAACCGTCACTTACTAGTTCCAAAAGAAGCCGCATCAGTTCCACGTTTTGCCCACCGTCCGAGGAAACACCAGTGCAATGGGCAATTGTCTTGCTCCCCAAGGGTGTTCGGCAGTTGCAGCCCACCTATGCATGTCAGCGTGTATCTGGAAGCCTTTGGCAAACAGCAGCAAGCAACTGATTGGCCATGAACTGTGCACCGTATGGGCCGATAGGTGTTTGGTCTGTAATCTGTAGTGGTGTCCATCCAGGGGCGTCATTTGGCGACAATCACCACCGGGATAAGGGGGGGCATCGTTTCTGGGGGGGGGGGGGTTGGGGGGGGGGGATGAAATCCCCAGCACACAAAAGTGCAGTAGCGACAGTCTCCGTTTTACGCTTGGCAAGGCCTCGCCCACCCCAGCCCCAACAGCAGCCAATGCGGTAGCCCCCTAATAGCAATGCAAACACCTGAAAGACAGGGGCCCCGAAGAAGTCCGGGATCTTTTGTCCATCCATCTCGCCCAGAGCTCCTTGTCGTTAAAGTGCTGTGTGGATTGCAGAACATTCCCATAAAGACAACGCAGAAGGTGTGTACAGCAATAAGAACACCAGTTGAAGAGGGCAATCAGAGCAGCTTCAATACTAGCCGAACACTGGCCAGTGACTGGCAAAGCACCAAAACATCAAGCAGTGCCAGAGAACGGTCGCGCATCCGATCTGCTGCCCTCTGCCTGTGATGCGATCTTGTGATGGGCAGCACATCCGGAAAAGGGTGGGGTAACTGTGTGGGGTGCATACCATTTGATGTGCACAAGGCCCTTCGAACTGAAAGATTCTTGCGAGCGCAGGGTGCGCTGGACTACAAAACAACAAGGAAAAGGGTGGGGTGGGCAACGTTCCTGATATGGTTGTTTTGCGATAAAATGGGATCACGAAGGAATCCGCTGTTGCCACCCTTGGAAGAGCACGGAAGTACACCTGTTGTGGGCCCCTGCGGCACTGTTGGTGCCTGAAGGCAACCACAGAGATGTTGAGCAGTGAAATCTGCCTGGTGTTTCTTGAAGGAGAGCAAAGGGCTTGCCCTGAAATGCAGAGGTCCAGCCTGAACTGCTGCTTCAGCTCCCAAACCAAGACCTGCAAGTGACCGCAGCCACAAGCTCTCACCTGCCGCAGCTCTGCCCCCAGCCTGGTCTGAATTCCATAAGACACAATTCATGGGAACAGATTGAGGTAAGAGAGTCGCATCTACCAGGGGCAGAGTCACAAACAAGCATGCGGATGGCGCATCGCAATGTGCTGCCCACATATTCAAGTGTCCCTGCGCCTGTCAAGCAGTTTGCTTTCAAAGCTCAGAGCTACGGTCAGATTTTGGCGAGGGTCCGCTCTGGCTGCAGGCTGTGAGCAAAGGTATGGTTGAAGCACTGATTTTTGTCAGTCATCTTCCATCATTGCTGGGATAGGGACCAGTGCTGCTGAGGCACATACTTGTGTTCTGTTCCTAGGAGAGTCGGGTAATTCACAGCGACCGACAGGATTACCTCCTGAAGCATTTCGTCTGTGAAATTGCGCCTGTCATTGGCAAAGTCACCCAGGGCCATGGACAAGGTGTGTGCTGTGCAGCCCGTCCTGCATGTTGCAGTTTGATGGATATGGAGGGTCGTGGCCATGTATCTCGGATAATTGTGCAGAGTCTGGATTTGGGGTCCCCAGGGCTTTCTCATCTTCACATCGGGGAGGAATTACAATGGTTGCGTAGTATAGTGTTGGTCGGGGTCATTTTGGCCCAGAAGATGCCTGGTGCGTGCACGGCGCGCGAACATTCCATAAATTTTGGCCATGTGCAGCAAGCTAGGAGCTAGGTCCGACAATGAACCTTTTGGAACCCCAACCCCTCATGGGTAGCAATCGCCGAAGGGGCGATTTCCCCCGTTTTCGGATCATGTCTGTGCATGCCAGGGGTGGGAAGAGGTTTGCCGTAGCCCCATGGCCACACACAGGCCCGTGCCTCTTCCTTTGTCTTTGTGTCTTAGTGTGCATTTGATGGATTATCGCTGGGTAAAGGAAGCATGGTTTTTCAATATTGTGGCCCGAGGGGTGATTTTTCTCCTTCGTCGATGCTCATACCATGCACCCAATTGACATTTGTAGTTGATTGCCCCTTGATCTGACCTAGGCATGGGCGCATCTCATCGGATTTGTGGTGCAAGGATCATGGCTCGGTACTAGAACTCTATCACCATTCCGGGAACACATGGGCATTTCAGCCAAGGTACACCTGCTGTTGCAGCAAAACAAAACTCGTGTGACACCAAAATTTGACATTCATTTTTACATTAAAAAATATTTATTTTTTTGAGACCTGTGTACCCATTATTTGGATTCTCCCCATTTCAGGGAGACGTCATGGGCTATGTAGCCATTTCTTTGCGTCCCATTTTTTGGCACCCGTGATGGCAGGGATTATTTAGCCAATTTGATTCCTCCCTTTGAGGGTGGCTGAGACGGCAGGGGTTGCTTACCCATTTTGGGGAGCCTGCAGATTGCAAGGTGAAAAGCACCCCAGCGAAGCACATGAAGAGTCGTCCAATCAAGGACGAAAGGACAAAAAAATGAGGCAATGTGTGCTGAAACAATGTTTTGCAATAGAGATGTTGAGGGGAGGTTCTCGTTCAGATTGCCAGCAATGTCAATTTGTGAGTTGTGCATTGTGGACACTTTTCTTTGGCTTGCATTGCTTGCTACAGGTTTTCCCTGCTGTGTTGGTGATATTTGGAGGATGATACTACACCTGCCCGCTCTCATCTTTCACTGTGTCTCTCTTTGTTCTCCACTCCTCCTTCCCCGCCCTTCCAGAATTTCTATGCAATTCAATTTTATTGCCTCATACAGTGTTCCTGTTGTGTTTCGATGTGGCCACGGAATTTCTGCTAACTCATGAGCTGCAAGCGCTGGCACAGTATTGTCCAATTCGTGCAGGTGTGCGCCTGGCAGTTGCGTGTGGAGGGCAAAAGCCTGGAGAAAGACAATCCGTGCGAGTGGTCAGCCTCATCCGGATGATTGTGGGTCTCTACGATTTGCCAGTGGATTAGGAAACACAAAGCTGCAATGCACATGTCTATTGTGCACTTAGAACCCCAGACAAGCCACACCACAGCGCCCCCTGTTGGCGGAGTCCCAGGAGTATGATCTGTAAACAGTTGGGGAAGCAGCACGGTTTGCCAGCCCTTCTCCTCCCAATCCTGTCATTTTCAACAGAGGCCATGAACTTCAACTACGATACCAACCCCCAGGGCTCCCGTGTATACATGCTCCATCTGCTCAAGTCTTGCAACGTTCTTGTGGGGTGCTATGAGCATGTGCTGCCGGTGTTGGAGGCAAAGGATGGCCCTTTGTTATCCTTCGACATGTTTGATGTGCTGGTATGCCCATCTGCCTGATCAGGGGCTGTGGGCCCCCCTCCAAAGCCCCCAGTGATGAGGATGCATGAAGACTCTCCATAGAGATTGTGCCCATCATCACTGCGCACACTGTACTCTGCACGAAGATTTGATTCCAATGTCTGTTCTCTGACTTCACGATCGAGGGCACAGCACACTTTTTTGAAACCCTCGACTGGCAGTACCTTGTCATTGCACCATTCCAAGGGTGCCCCACGCTGGACGCCATGCTGAGGACCACCACAGACCCTCCGACAAAAGCCGTGAAGTCCTGACATGCCCTAGGGCGCTTCTCATCCTCCAGATGAGGTGCTGTGTGTCCCCTTGACAAAATTTATCTTACAAACTCACCCCCCCCCCCCTTCCCACCTTTATGAAGTTGCATCCACCTCTCGGTTGACGGCTCTTGGTAGTTGATGTTGTTACGCAAAGTTGGCTTTCCACAGGTCCATCCACGCTGTTTGTTGGCCATTTAAGGTCTACGCTGACTAGAGAATGGTGCTCGTAGTTGTACTGTGTGTTTTCTCACGTACCGTTGTGGAATGCCTCCCCAGTACGGAGATCCGAGGTTCCTGAGATCTCCCCAACAATCAGGTTCTACTCCTGCAAGTCTGATTCCATTCATACTTCTTGGCGCTTGCTGCCCACTGATTCCATGTTGGAGGAGTTTGGTCTGGCACTGTGAGCAAGGCATCATGAATTGTGTGGTGCTGTGTGGATGCTGTGATGCCCAAATCTCTGATTTCCAATCAGTCATTGGTTGAGGTCATCACGAGCGGTGGGGAGAGCTTTCCCACATTGTCCAAGATTGCAGGTGGAGGATCATTGGCATTAGCGGTGCAGGTGGCGGTGTATGTTTCATGGGGCTATCGTTGTGAATGCAGTTCAGTGAGGTCTTGGATGGAACCCTCTGGGTTTATAACCCCAGGGCCTCACCCTTCCACAACGATGCACATTCTGCACTCGTTTCATCGGTTCAGTTGATTGATGTTTTTTTGAGAGAGTCCGTTTCTATTGCAGCGTTGCATTGTGTGTGTGTGTGTGTGCGTGTGTGTCACGGGGGGAGTTGGTTCCCCCGGTTGCCCTGGCCCACAGCCTGCGCTTCCTTCCCTGCGCGACTCGACTGGGCGAGGCATTCCTGGCGGTTTGGTCGCCCTACTTGTGTGTGTGTGGGCAGGGCTTGCTGGGCATGTTGGGTCACACGGCAGCGCAGCGCTTGGCTCGGTCTGTCGGTGCAGAATGTCGGTTTTGCGTGGGGGCGCTCTGGGGGGACGTTCCCGTGGGCGTGGGGATGCTGGGAGTTGCCGGGTGGTTTGTGGGTGGGGTGTCCTTGGCTTGACCTTGCTCTAGCACACATGCACAACCGCCCATGAACAGGGCTCTGCTTCCGGGTGACAATGGCGGTCCGCACATTGGGGCCCCTGCTAGTGGGAGCGCCCAAGTATGTGTGACCCCTGCAGTTGTATTTAGCCACAGCTCCCCAATGGCACGTGGTGCCATGGGCTGGAGCAGGGCCAGGGCTCGGTCCCCTGCTGGTACGGCCCTTGCCTGCTTGGTGTGGGTTAGCCCCAGCCTCCTCAGACTGCATGAGCATCATGAGCTCCGGGTCCCAGCACAACGCGACACCCTGAAAACCCACTTTGTGGCCCTCCCCAACAGGGAGGCCTCCTAGCTTGTGGCACAGGGCGCTGATGCTGCCCCCTCGCCCCAGCGTGGACCATCCAGGGCAAGGCAGGGAGAGGGTGATGGGAGAGGGTGTGGAAACCAAACCTTTGGGCACTGCCGCATGGGAGAGTGGGACTGAGCAGGCACAATGGGCTGGGGTGCAGGAGCGTGGCAACAGTTAAATGATTGGGCTTTATAGGCCATTTGGCCAGGTCCGTTGCCACTCATGTCAGAGTAAGGCCTCATGTGCCGTGCAAGTGGGCTGACGCAGCGCAACGGCACATAGGCATGCGAGGCGTTGGGGGCCATGGGTGAGCACCGTAGGTGCATGTCAGGTGGAGGCGTGTGTGATTGGATAAGGGCTGTGGGCTGGACAGGGAACAAAGGACGCATGTGAAATTGGGATATACTATGACGATGGCGTCCATCCTCCCCCCAGCAGGTTGAAGTTGGTGTTGGCCGGAGCTAGTGGCTAGTCAATGTTGGGGACTGAGGTGAGGTCCTGCTGAGCTGCATGTCCGGTGGCTACCGCTGATCGTTGTGCAACTAGGTGCCCTGGCGTCGGTTGGGTGGCCAGGACTGGTCACCACGGAGTCTTGGCTAGAGTGGTGCCCTGTGCTCTGACACTGGTCACATGTGTGGGAGGGGGGAGGGGGGTGGCTTGTGTGTTTGCCTGGAGCTCGGTGCTGGAGGCCCCAGTGTGGAGGCAGGGGAGCCTTACTGTACGCTGAGCCCATCAGGGGAGATTTGGCCCAAGCCACGCTCCCTCCAGGTCACAGGTCACATGCCGCAAGCCACCCCACAACTGCCATGGGCACAGGGGGCTGTGGCACTACGCTTGACTGGGTGGGACCGCACTCCTTGGCACAGGTGGTGCTGCCTTCTGGCTGGGCGCTTGTGGCAAAGTGCCCTGGGCAGTTGGAGGGGATTCAGGGCACGCAGAGCACTGCCCTGCCCTGGGACTTACCCAGGCGCGACGCCTAGGGTGCGGTGCGCCTGGGGGGGGGGGGGCGAGGGCACGCCAGCCGAATGACCCCTCCACGCTGCCCCTTGGGGGAAGCAACCAATCCGCAAGGTGTCGGGGCGTCACGGGGTGGGGGGGGTGGGGGGCGGGTAGTGCCCAAACCCCCCCCCCACCCACCTACCAGACCCCCAAAACCCAGCATTTTTGCCAATTGGGGAACATGCGCCAGGCATCTAACAGCCAACGCTATTGTGGCAAAGGCCCGTGGGTGGCAAACGCCCAAAATGAGACGTGGAATCCAGAAATGCCTCCAAAACCTGAAAAGAAAATTTGAGCCCCCCACCTCCGGACCCCCCCTGCTCACGGCATGAGGGTTGGGGGCTGGAACTGAAACTCCACCTCCACCCTCCGCTATTTTGAGGTTATAGGTGATGGCTGTAAAAGTACTGTCCACAGCAAGTGCCAAACGCCACTTGCCTGACCTTCACAGCTCATGTCAAGCCATTTCACACCACCTAACCCTCGCTCCCGGTGCTATTAGGCGATCTGGGATGCACAGCTGGTGGTGGGCAACGACGTCTACGCACAGTTTGTGAAGAAGTATATCCGGGAGCACGCTGAGAATCCTCCGCGGGTGTGACCCTTCCCCAACTCTTGTGGCTGTTGCCTGCAGTTCTGACACCTCTGCACCTTCTTTTTGGGGTGTGGTATCGCAACCCTTCCCTGGTTCTTTAATCCCTTGCGCAATGACTGTGAATGCATTGTCAGTTGCATGTGCAGGTTTGGTGGAAATTAGGGTGTGGATTTTACCTAGTCATGTGCAAGGAGCCCCAAGGGCCCACGTGAACACCAGCCCAGGAGAGGTCTTCTCATGGTGCCCCCGAAAGCGCCTGCTGCGCGCCCTGCGCGGCATGGGGTGTGGGGCAGGGTTATGTAGATTGGCAGTGCAGAACACGGACGAAGTGGCAATGGAAGTAGTCGATGGGGTTTGCAAAATAGGGGGACCGTCGCTCCTCAAAGCTGATGCTACCAGCAGGACGCGGTTTTTCCTGGATTTGGTGCTTGTGGGCACATGGGGCGTTTCAGTGAGGCTGCTTGTCCACATTGTCCCTGTGCATGCCTCTTCGCGCCTCTGCATCCCCTCTGAGGCTACACTCGGACCATGGGTAGTGTCGCGTTTGACAAGGCAGTTGTGTGGAACGTCTCGACAGCCATGCGGTGGGCTTAGCCTAGGCAGGGGCACCAAATTGACAACCCCCCCCCCCCCCCCGAATTGCCGACAACACCGGTATCTTAGCCTCAAGTTGGTATCCCCACCTCACCAGATGATGTGGACGTCGTGCGTATAGGAGTTTTTGCTCTGTGGCTCCCACAATGTCTCGCAGGTCATGGCATTTCTGACATTTTACCCGGATGCAGTGGAGCTGTACGCCACTGTGGAGCTCATCAAGAGCCGCACACACTGCAAGGGGGAGTTGGTGTACTTGGATGAATGCGACGATGATTATGGTGTGCGGTTTGACCATTCCGTAGAACTGATGGAAGATCAAAAGGACTTGTACAACAAGATCAGTATGTGAGGGCTACAGCCCAGGCGACCGCTGGGAGGAGAGGGAAGGCCACGTGGCACGGGTGCTGGGGCTGCAGATGATGAGGCGCCCTGCAGGCCTCCCCTCATGCTTATGACAGAAGGTGCTCCACCAGGTGACCTCTACGGTGGTGTGGGGATGCACGGATTATAGCGACCCTGGCTGTGCGCATCCCCACTTGGCATCGGTCAGAATGTCGGGCTCTGTGGCCTACTGGAGTACGCCATGAGCCGTTGTTGCTGACCAAAGCATTGGCAGTGGCCTGCTTGTATCACAACATATGGAGAACGGGGCTACCCGTCAGTCTCCTGAGCCCCCAACCCCCCGCAGGTGCGTAAAAAACGAAAGTACCAATTTGCAGACCGACTCCACCTGTGGTTCACCCCGCCGCCCCCCTTCCAAGGCTTGGGTGGTCCGGGCTGCAATTGTCAAGGGATTTCCCCCCATCGATACTACGCTCATCACTCCGTCGGTGATCCACCAATTCTTGCAGAAAATAGCTGACTGGACCTTTTTGAGCTTTGGGGCCACTGGTGTTGGCTTCCAGTTGTGGCGGGTGCAGCAAACCTCCCCCGATTCCGTTGAAGGGGGTTCTTGCTCCCCCCCCCCCCCCTCCCTTTCCCTTGGGGGAGGGGCAATCAACAATGCGTGCTCCCAAAACGGGACCAGACATACACTGTGTGTCAGATGATGAAGCAGCGCATCCATTGTAGGTTAGTTACCCAGATGAAAAGGCACCATACATGGACGCAGGCAATGTTCAGGCTGCTGTATTCACATGCCTATATTTTCCCGTGCACCAAATGGCCGTTATGAATCACCCTCCCTCCTCCCCATTGTTGTACTAGACACGTCCACTGGACACTCTGGTGTACCTGAGGCAAACTGTTGGCAAACCCCCGGTGTGTTAGTTCTGTTTGGAACCAGTTTCACCTTCTACGTCTCACAGAGGAGCACATGCAGCGCTACGAGACACAACTGCAGGAGATCACAAATGACACCAACTACGAGATTACAAGTCCATACGCCATGGGCACACAGGAGTACAATGAGTGGCTGGATGCCATCCACCTCTTCTGCTTTCGGCACTGGCTGACAGAGACCCCGGCAAAGGATGTGCAAATGGCCCTGGTTTGCCCCCTGTCCTCGTCAGCTCTAATCCCCTCTGCCTCCTTTGACCTCTGGTGTCAGCATATGTGCTTTGTTCCTCCGCCATTTGTGATTCCATTGTCCCATGTGCACTTGCCCGCCGGTGTGTTCATTCTGACCGTTCAGCGTACTAACGTACTCTTGGCACAGGGGGCACTTTTGGTACTCCAACCTTTCCCGTTTTCCTTGGTCCAAACAGAATGCGCGCTGTGGGCATCAGTAGTCCAAATGGCGCCAGGTATGACAAAGCTTGCGCTGGTCGTGCCCCGGTCATGGAAAAATGTGCGCCGGGTGCGTGCTGGTCTGACCTGTTTAGTGAGGCTTTTAGGGATGCTAATGACCCAACCCCCCCCCCCCCCCCATCCAATTTCATCCGTCCTGTTGTGTTGTATGTTTTGCTTCATGTTTCCCCATTCAGACATGTTGGGAAAGATTCGCGGTTTTTTTGACAAAGTGAGGCAGCCTGAGAGAAGGACGGGTTGACACAGTAATGGCTGTAATGCGTCCGGAAGATTTTCAGTGGCACAAGTTCCGTACGGTCACCATGCTCAGATTGTGCACACAGCAATGCTTTTCATAACTACACATGGCAATTTACCTCCATGGCCGGTTTACAGCAGTTGTCTCAAACACAGGCAGTTCGAACAATTTATTCAATTTCGACTCGTGCATTCTTTGAACCACTTATTTTCGGGAACAGCTGCCTCCGGTTGCATTTCTTTGTACTGTATTTCTGACCAATTTGGAAACGGCGTAGAATGAGTGGGATGTGTCACCAAGAAAAACAATCCACATCCTTGAGCAACCCCCGGAATCATGCAAACAACCCTCAACAAGCGTGAACAAAGGGCCACACCTTGTACAAGCAGGAAAAGCCAACCACCAAACTAGCGGACCACTTTTGGCAGCAGCCCATTTTGGAAAGCGCTGCGCTGGTCATGCGCCGGTCGCCAGAAATCTTGGTTTGAACGGCACCGTTTGACCGGCGCTATTTGGACTGCTGGTGGGCATTGTAGACGTGAACAGAATCAGAATCAGAATCAGACAGGAAGGCCTCTGTACATCAGGCATGTTCCCCTTTCGGACTTACAGGAGCATGTGTACTGAAACAATGTTTGCAGCCTGTACACCACCTCATGACATCTGCAACTCTGCCAGCAAAGACACAAAGCTAGAGGGCTTGTGCTTCCAAATAGAGTGCATTGGCGCGAAGTTGCATACCAACAACCATGACGAAAAAAAGGCCTGCAACAGTATCTGCAAAGGTACAATGCTGGTGCATTTCCAGAGCGCACCTCCAAAGCGCCCACGAGGCGTTTGCATTCGTAGTGGATTAGAGTGCCGGCAAAGTTCCTGTACCGGCACACGCCTTTTATTGAGCAAAGTGCCCACAAAAGTGCGTGCCAAAGTGCCCATGAAGGCATGTGCCACCAAGCAAGGCAGAGCGGGTGCAAAGGTGCTGGTAAAGGTGTACAGCTGGAGTGCTTGCACAAGTGTCCACAAAGGCTGCACATCAGCACTGGAATGGAACGCCTGCAAAAGCCCCCTCAAAGGCGTGTGACTGCACAGTGAGTAAACCCCCCCCCCCCAATAACCCCCCCCCCCCCCGGGAGTTACTATGGATCTGGAATCTCTGGGATCCGCAGGGGGGGTTCAACCAAGGGGGGTGGGGGTATTACGGTCAGATGGTAAAGTTTCCCGTGTCGTATTGCCCGTCTCGCGCCCTATTGTTTGTACCAGTCAACAAGACAGATATTGTGTTGCTGTGTTGCCCAGCCTTCCTTGTGATGACGATGCCCCTGACATGTTTGATATAGCAGATGCTGAACGCATCTCTGATGGAGATGCTGCAGATCTGCTTGATGTTGAGGAAGATGCTGATGGTGATGCAGATGCTGATGGTGTTGCAGATACTTTTCAGTTCTGAGGCACAAGGGGGATGGTTTTGTGATCTGGAATTTCTGAGGCCCTGGAGGGGGTGAGGGGGGTTTGAACTATTTGTGGTGCCCAACATCCGGCTTTCAGGGTTGGGGCTGATTGCTTCACAAGTGCCATAAGAGGTGACTTTCCTGGAAAACCTATTTTATGGCCTTTTCGCTCTTCAACCAAGCCGATTGCAGGTATTACGACATGGCTCAGAGCATTCATGTCTTATCTGCAGGAAAGGTGTCAGTGTGTGTGTCAGTCTCTTCCTTCCGAATTTGTCATTTGTTTCCATTGTTGGCCTCTCCCCACATAGACGTTGACGTAGCACACACTCCATGAGTGTGCGTGTGGGTTGGTGTTGCCCAGCCGAAATTTTATGTCTGGCAGGGCGTCTGATTTTGCGTTTGAGCAAGAGAACCACCACCCCCTTTCCACTTTCCGGACCTGGACCCATCCGTTCGTCCAACGCATGAAGCGGTGGAGGCGGTGCTTGAAATGGGGGATGAAATGTGTTCCTTGTGCCTCGAATACTCAGAACCATTGACACCAGCAAAAATTTGTCAGTGGCATCCGTGTACGATGCCCGCACAGGGAGGCTTACCCTAGTGCCCACGAATATCTTGGGTGCGTAGTCAAAACACTGTTTGCAGTGTTGCTTGTACTGGCAGAGTGCCTGCCAAGTGGCTTGTTCTGTCCTCAACCGCGCCCCTTGTAGGCCCTCCTTCGACGCCTCAAGCAGTACAACACTTCCTTGAAGATGGTGGAAGAGACCACATGTTTTCACGCGATACAGCTGCTTACTACTGCTCATACGGAGGACGCGGTTGTCGTGGGCTCCAAATGCACAAAGAGCAACCCGGACCCTGTGTTCAGCCTGTTTCGCACCGACATGGCACCAGGTGCAGGTGTGAGCCGGGCCCCACGGTGGTGAGCAGGGGGTGTTTTACGAACGAGATTTTTTCCTTTCTGCACCGATGGCAGCCTTTTCAAGACAGCCCACGGGGCCGATGGTTAATTGCCTACCGCCGGCCGTTTTAAGCGCCAACCTCAATTAACCGTCAACCTCCGGCATTTTGTCACTGAGCGCTAGCGATCAATGGTCGTTAAGATGGTCGTTAAGTACAGATTGCGGGTGAAGATTGATGTGTTTTCTCTTTGCCGATGACAAACTTCAGATGGATGTATTACTGGATTGTTCTTTTGGATTGTTCTTTTGCTGTGTATAGTGCCTGGTTGCTTTCTCCATGTCGGTGTGTGCAATTGTTTGGTCAAACCTTGCAGGGGCAGCGGGGGTTGGACGTCTGCAAGTTTGGCATTTTTTCCCCCGCAATTTCGCAACTTTTCAAAAAATTTGGAAATTTCCAGCAATTTATCACTGTACAATCACAATTCAGCGCAATTTTTTTCGCAAATGCTTTTGGCTTGTCCATCTTGCGTGCCTGTTGGTGCCCTGTGCTGTCACCGTTTTTGGCAAGCCCGAGGATGGCTTGGTCTGTGGCAGTTGTGCAAAACCTGCGTCTCATCAACAAAGGACGTTTGTGCGGTCGTATATTGAGGTTCGGCTCCTGCAACTGTGGTGCTTCTGCCCGCCTACTTCTGTTGCCCCTCACCTTTTGGTGGCGGACATCCTTCTTTACGTTGGCACGTGGCAATGTACCTGGGTTTGGATCTCATGCATCAAATACAGAAGCGCTGTTGAGCCAGGGTGGGGGGGATGCCATAAAGGCTGCAAGGGTGTGTGAGGGGGGTGGGTGGGGAGGGGGGGGGTTGCACACCTAAAGACGGTCACCGAGAAGCCAATGGACGATGCTGTTCGACGCAAAGAAAAAGCGTCAGTCACCGGCCCAGAAGTATTCCTCGAAGGTTGAGGAGGGTTGCTTACAATTTTCCCGCAATTTTTCTGCAAAACTTTCATCGCAATTGGATGCGATGCTGCATGACTGCAGCCCCCCCCGCCCCCCCCTCCCACACGTCTCTGGGACAGCCGACCCTGGAGTAGTCAAACAGGACAAGTCGTCCAGGGGCTCCGTTGACACAACCGAAACACGTTCGGACACACAGAGGGTCAGAATGAGCAGTGGCGAGAGGCCAATAGGCACCGCCAAAGGCAAACAACTAATCCCGAGGCCTTGTGCCAACCCCCCCCCCCCCCCAACCCTGTCAAGCGCGACATTCCCCCCCCCTTTAAGAGCCCCCCTGGTGGTGAGCAGTTACAGTCCCATAGGTTGGGGTGCATTGATGGCCACTCGCCTGAGTGTGAGGCGCAACAGCAGGGGAAGCACTGTCACCCTTTCACGCTAGCCCTGGTGTCCACATGGGACGCACATAGTCGAATGGCCATGTGCCCACCTGAGTCCCCCTCTCATCGCAGGTCCAGCGGGAGAAGCTGCGGAGAAGAAATATCAAGAGACAGCGGAGGACTTTGCGGCTTTCAAAAGCGCTTTGCCCGACGCCCTGAAGGAGCCCAACGATAAAGATCCTGATTGGGCCGCAACCCTCATTGGGGAACAGCAGACGGATCCGAATACTGCGCCAACCCCAAAGGCGCAGACCTTGCTCCAACGTATTCAAAAAAAGTACGATGCTGCCCAGAAGGTGTGTGCCTGGCGCTTGCGAGCACATGGCGATGGGACAGGAGTCCGTGTTGTGCACAATTTTGTCAACAGGAGCTGATGGGTATTCAGCGTAGGGGTGAAGGCAGCTTAATGGATCCCGTCCATGTATACCCCTGCATTGTCTTTAATTCCGTTGCTAAACCACATGCGCAACAATACGAGCAGTCTATACAAGGTTTGGTGCTGATTATCGGCCGTGAGCTGTTTGCTATCCTGCCAACTGCTGTCTGCTCGCTCGTCCGACGTTGGGCACATGAGCAGCCTACGTATCATGGGGGATAGGGTATCGCAAAGGGTTTTGGTGTGGGGTCCAAAGGAGGGGTGGGATGGGTGCGGAAGGGGGGCTCTTCTGCAAGGGGCTTGGGTCGACCTTGGGGTCTGGACCGCAACTGTCTGTGCCCCCCCCCCCCGTCTAAGCCCTGCCGTGTGCATCTCCCATTTGTGTCGCTGTGGGTCTTGTTCTCCCTTGTTTTGTGCAGATGAAAAGATCGCGTGCCAGCCCCGCCCTGTCTAAGCCTCACTTCGGGTAGGGACCGTAATTTTTGTGGATCCGAACGTAGTGCAGACCGTGCGGGTGGGGAGGGGGGGGGGGGGGGGGGCTGCGGTAAATGTAGGAGGGGGAAGGCAGGTCTGGTGGCTGGTCGCTTGCACTCGAGCTGCGTTGTACGTTACGGGCCAAGGGACGCCATGGCGTGGGGGGCAGGGCGGGGCACTGCGGCTTCGACCACCGGATTTCTCCAGCACCTGGAAATATTCGCCACACCGATGGTGTTTTCAGTGGCGCACACGGCCACCCGAGCAGGTCACTTCAACACCCCTTCATGCGCTTCATGGGCTGACGTGTTTATGTGCAGCCATGGGGCACGTCTCTGCCAAAGGTGTTTGTACGCGTCCTCACGCTTGCAGGGAGAGCAGGTGCAGGTACTAGTGGTGTGTTACTGCAAGCGCTCCATGGATTATATCCACGAGCACATGAGACTGAAGAATATGAACCAAGTGCAGGTGTGTGCTTGTTCCGCATAGTGGTCATATTGGGGGCAAATGGGGCAGTAGGAAGAACAATAGATCCCACTGGGGTCAGGTCACAGGTGTGTTTGGTGTGTACATCTCAAATGTAAGCTTGAGACTGATCATGTGCAGTCGTGACGCACATTGTCTGCACATGTGATGCTTTTTCGAGGCATTCACGTCAACAATTTCATGATATCGTGTGCGCAACAGTGCCTTTAGTGGTTGACGTCCGCCCCAAGGCGCCTGAAGCTTTTCCTGATTCTGACCGCAAAAGTGTGTGATGTCGTCCACTGCACTCCTTTTTTTTTTCCTGCACATCTGCACGTTTTTCTTTCTTGCTGCACGTCAGACCTTGGAAACGCCTTTTGTGGTGTCAAAGCGTCGATGCGCCCACAGTGTCTAATTTCATTTAGATTCATGCTTCAGATTCCAGTGGAAACCAGCTGCTGGGCGGTGGCGTGCATGTGAATGTTGTGCACAGCCAGGCACACAGCTGGTGTTTCACGTTCCTGGGAGGCATGGCTTTCATGCTCCCAGTGTTGTGCTTGTTGCTGATCCCCAATGCTGTAGTTTTGTTGGCCTGAGGGTCGGATGGCCCGTAGCGGGCCAAGTACAGGGCGCCCCTTCTGGGGACGGTGCTATCCGATGAGGCAGAGGTACCCATACACAAAACCATTGCATGTGCCTCGCTGCTTAGCAGTTCTACAGTGTCACATGCTCCCTCTTTGGGGCTCCTGCTGGGCCCAGGGCGTTCGAAGCAGCTTTCTGGGAAGACCGGGCCTCACACCCCCTTCAGGGGTCCTGCACGGCCAGGGGGCGCTCAGTGTGGCTTTCTGCGGGCTTTAGTGTTGGATTTTCGGCCAAGCTTGGCCGCGGCAGCTGTCTCTTTCTGGTGTGTGTGGGTGTGTGTGTGAACCAGTGGTAAGTAAGTAAAACACGGGCTCCTCCAAGGATTATTTGGGTCTGGGGAGGAAGGGGTTGGGTTGCACAACATTTTGGATGCCTGTCTTTCGTTGCACTCTATCCAACTTCGACACACCGAAAGACGTCTAGGGCTGCCCTGCAGCTGCTGAGGAGTTTTCTCCAACCGCTTTTGTTCTGCTTTCGCTCTTGTCTTTGCGGTTCCCAACGTGTGTGTGCCCCCAGTGGGCGGGTGGTCGGGCGATGGCTCTGGTGCTACCTGACCTGACCTGTTTTGTTTGCTCTGCGGGGCTCCCCTCCCAAGGCCCCTTGATCACCCCCCCCCCCCCCCTCTTCCCTATGTTCATTCCACACGCAGGCGTACTACCTTATGGACCTGCCCGACGTCACCTTTGTTGACCCAGCCCATCCTGACCCGGTTTGGTGCACCAACCGCCGAGACCTCCGTAATGAAATGCGGCGCGTCCTGCGCATACGCGAGTGCCCCATGTATGCCGCCGGGCGGGAGCACAGGGTGTGGGCTTGGGGCAGGGGCGTTGCTGGAGCATCAAGTCTGTATGTCTGCATCAAAGGCGCCACATGGTATTGTGGCCTGGAAATCTACGCGCGTCTGTCGGGCTCCCTCTGACTGCCTTTTGCCTGTAGCGCCCCAAACCAAAGCTATCAACCCGCCCATAAACGAACTGGTGGAAACACTTGCTTCATCACCAACCAGATGAAGCATCACCTACGACAGGGTCGTTGGGCCGTTTTTTGTTTGATTGTTTTCTCTTGATCTTCGCGGGGCTTGCCATGAATTGTGGTTGAGCAACATTTTATTGCTAGTGCCAGCGTAAGGGCCTTGAGTTGATCGTGCATTGGGTGAAAATTCGGTTAATATCGAAGCTGCGTATTGCTCTCCAAAGGGAGTTTGAAATAAGACCTCCCACATGAAATCACAGCGGTCGTCAAGTTTTAGTGTCGTCCCTCATGAGCTCGAAGGGGGCGAAGGGAAAGCAAGCGAGCAACACGAGACGGCGTTGAAAGCAAAAAAGAAACAGGATTGCAAACCATGCATGGAGCATGGCGCTTTGGATATGCTCCAGGCAGTCGCCAGCGGGTCGGCAAGGTGCCCTTGGACTCGGCTCTGGGCAATGAATCTGTTGACTTGCAAACCCTCAGACACCCCTGTTTGTGCTTTGTGACCAGGATCCGTGGTCTTGATCCACGGCAGCCATCTCTTGATCTCCTGCCCCTTTGCCAAGGCCCAGGCACGGAGGAGGCATTAAGGGTTGTCGTGGGCACAGCCCTACACAGCCATGAGCCATGGCCATGGGCATGACATACAGCACCGCACCCGGGCGCAGGATGCCAGGGCCATGATGCCAGACCCAATGCACCCCGACAATCCCCAGCCAAAGCCTTTGTGGAGCACGTGGTGCTGGTTGTAGCTTCGTCTGTTGGGACTCAGTGATGGCGTTTGGGAGGTTTCACGGCACCAGTGCACCGTTGAAATATGTGCTGTTGTTTGGACAGCGTCGTAACCACGCGCTTCACGACCATTGCGATCCCCAACATGCGCGACTGGGAGTGGACCGAAGTGCATCATTATGATGCGGACATTTACTCAGTTCTCAGCAATAAATTGTCAGGTCTGTTGATGCCTCCACATTCTCCTCCTCTAAGAAGGGTTTCCCCTGTCCAGCGAACGAGTGGCAGTGACTTTGAGGACATGGCAAAGGTCTGGATGCGCAGAACAAGTAGCCCCTTGGATGAGCACGGCTGACACCTTTTGAATGAGAGATGGCCCCGTGTGGGGGACTGGGGTTTACGCTACGCCTTGCCCAACCTACACCCCCAAACTGTATGATCTCAAGAATTGAGGTGCGGTCAAAGACTGCAGTTGTCAAAGGTTCTCACCTTGGAACGCTTTTGTTGCTTCTGAACTGGTGCACAGGTGCACCGGCGGGGGAGCATCAATATGCTCGAGTATCTTTTTCCTGTGGCGGGCAGTTTGGGTAGTTGTCCTGCAACTCCTGTCTGCCCATATTTTCTTCCTTTATTCTGTCCACCGCTGTGCAGTCTTTTGATTTTGTGTTAGAAGCCAAGTTGTCCAAACCTTTTTCTTCGATCCACCAAGCCAGAAGCTAATGCCTCCAGGGAGGAACTGAGAGATTTGATTGGCCATGCAGGGTAGATAGCAAATGCTGCACAGAACAACACAATACACGGCACATAGCAAATGCAACACTGAATGCTACTGGATATGAATGTTGGAGCCTGTGTTCTGGGTAAATATAATGATCTAACGACCCGTCGAATTTGGCCCCCTCCTACTTTTTTGCAGACCCCTACCCCCTGGGCCCAATTTTGTGTACCATGAAAGGCCCAGACGGGTTTACTCTAAAAAGCGTTGAATATCTTGCATGGCAAGCAAGGCTGCCGTTGCTGTGCAAACTGCTGCCTGACAATGCTTTGAGAATGGCAGGCAATGCCCTTGAAGGCGCTTAATATGATGGCAGCAGTCATTGTGATGCGATGGAAACTTGGTACCCACCTCCCTACTCTGTCCCTGGCCCGATGTTTGCTCATTACCGCCTTTTCTGAACCCGGCACCTGATGCGTCACACGTCCTGTGTGGTCTGCTGTGATCCGGCTTTGTGCGTATACCAAGCCAATGTGCGTAGGAGAATATTTCATTCCAATCTTGAGGTTGCGCAGACAGATACGGATTGTGGTTCATGTTCCTGGCCTGTTCTATTAACACAGCCTGCATTCGGCTTGAAGCCCGCCCCCCCTCCCAGCCCCCGGTACTGCTCTCTGAGGTGGGTGGTGTTGGAGCAGGCTCCTGGCGTCGCCTTCGCTCTGTAGAGGAACCTACATTGTCAGCATGGGCTGTGGATAGTACTATACCCGCAAATACGTCTACTCTGAGCATATGCTGCTCAGGGCCCATATCACACATACCGTCGGCGCATGAACAACACCCTTATGCACGCTTATTGACCACCGAAGGCTGATTCTCTGCAGTGCTCCAGACTGGGACTCAACAAACATTGAGGCACGCGAGGGTAACGTTGAAATCAACGGTGTCCAAACATGTGGGGAAACAGGTGGTGGCGCACCACGGTTAAATTTCAACTCATGGCAAGTAGCTGGGCGGGCGGAAAGGTACAACAAGGTCTGCACAGAGGGACAAAATAAAGTGAACTACTATCCATGTTGGAAAAATTGAGCAGACAAGAGTTCACACAAAGCCAAACAGAAGGTGGTCAAATGCCGTCCTGGTACTCTCCTTGTGGCTTCCCCAATCTTTCTTTCCCAGAGTCCACAGGGATTTCAGTAGCCAGACATTGCACCAAGATTGAAAATGCAGCACATCGGGGCTCTGCTGCTTCTTGCCAAGGGGATGGCGTACCTCCTCTGAAGCACAGTAAACGGGTGAGATTCCTGTTAGGTGGGGGTGCATGCTCTCTACTTTACAGAGAGTGATCGTGTCAACAGATCAAAGTCTGCACAGTTTTTTCTCGCCAATTTTTGCGTTCCGAACGCAATGCACAAATTGCTGCCCCTGCTCTTCTGGACATTACACTCTCTTCAACAGTAATACGGACCGTCAGACTATCCAGTCAGTGAGCGGGAGGGGGGCCGCTGAGGTGTATGTGGTTTCCTTGACCGTTTGACGGTGCCCTCCTCCTACTGTTGCTCCTTTCGTGCAGAGGGTTGGGCTCCCTTAGTGAAACATCACTACTACTGTAACGACAGCTCTGAAGGTTTGTATATGCTCCTGCCACACCCATATCTGCCTCGCTGTTCCTTCCTCTGTTTGCTCCCATTCATGACCCAAAGTCCAGTGTGCCTGCTGCTTTCCAACTGCTGTCGCTGCTGCTGCTGCTTTTTGCCCTTATCAATCGAACCCCATTGGTAATGCCACCCAGGCCCTCCTCAACCCAACCCAGATCATTGGCATGCAGGCCACCTCTTGCGGTAGGGGGGCGAGGTGGGTGCCACTCCCTGGGTCAGGGTGGGGCGGTGGGGGGTATTTCGTGGTCGGTCTGGGGTGCAGTGCAGACTGTGCAATGAGTCGATGCGTGTCCGCTGTGCAACTGGCGCATCTTCACATGGCCCCCGGCAAACCTCACAACACAAATCACTGGGTATGCCATCCATCATTTGCTGGTACTTTGAGTTTTGGTGGTGCTGCTTTTCTCAGGCCGTCGCATTTTCTTGGGAAAAATGCCTGTTTGCTTTTTCTGGAAAGTACCCGGGCCGCGGGTGTCACAGCTGGTCGCCCAGCAACAGAGGTCAGGGGCAGACAGGACCTGCCGATCCGACAAAGCCACTCAGCCCCCACCTCAAAATGGCTGGCGGGGGATGAACCAATGCTCGGAACCCGAAAGTTGGTCCATCTGCCAGGACCCAAGGAACAGGTTTGCACGGGTACCATAGGAAGAGAGGGGGTGCTCCGCAAGGACAGAAGGGCATGCGCAGTATTGGGGCTGAAGAAAGAGGGTTGCAGTATGGAGGCAGTACAGGGAGCAGCCCCAGACATATCCAGAGGCAAAGCCATGCATACTCACACACCCAACGACTATTTCGCGGGGAGCGAGGGTCCTGCGAGCCACCCGAGCGATGAGCGCGTGTACTGTACATGGGCCACACACACCAACACGGGACCCTTTTGCTTCTCATGATCGTGTCTAATCAGTGTGTGTATGTCCAACCCACACCGCACGAGGCCCCTCTCCAAGATCAGTGACCCACGCCGGGACAGGAGTGACAACAGACTTCTGGCGGTCTGCAACCTCTGGCGCATGGGGAGACTCCGCACCACATCTCCGAGAGTGCTCTAGTGCGACCTCCGTCGTAGTGACAATTGGGCGCCCTTGGCGAGTCTCTCTCTGTTTCTCTACTGCTCTCTCTCAACCTCCCCCTGAATCAGGGGCCGATTTCCCTGATTTGCCCCGATTTTGTTCCCCGATTTGTTGGATTCTTGGTGCCCTGTTAATAATTGACAGTTCTTACTGTCCAGGCGTCTTTTTTCTTGTGTGAACAGGCTGCTTTTGCCTCCACGGCCCGTCATATTTGTGGCTGCAAACGCTCCAGCTTGTAGCAGGCTTTGTTTATGCATGAAAAACATTTTTTTTTCCAGCAGGCTGACTACTTTCAGGCAGGTGATAAAGATGCTCACAGAGGGTTGTGAACCAGCATGCTGCAACGACAAGACCAGTGCTAAGACCACTGATACATGGACTTTTGCGGACTACCACTTCTCAAGGACCATTACAGACTGGAGGGTGAACACTTTTTTTTAAAAAAAAAATGAGGGAGAATTTGGGTTCCCATGTGACTCTAACTGAGCAGCAACCAAAAGCAAGGTTTGTTTGGGGCCTGGGACCGAGATCTAGGTCACTGGGAAGCTGTGTTGCCAAGAACCATCCTGAAAACCTGCTGAAAGTGGTCCCCCGATTTGTTGCCCTGATTTGTTGGAAAATTTCCCCCGATTTTGGGGGTTGGGTTGAGTCTCTCTCTCTCTCTCTCTCTCACTCTCTCTCTCTGCCTTTCTCTCTCTTTATCTACCTCTACCTCTCTGACTCTCTCTCTCTCTCTCTCTCTCTCTCTCTCTCTCTGCCTCTCTCTCACTCTCTCTCTCACTCTCTCTCTCTCTCTCTCCCCCTCTCTCTACCTCTCTGACTCTCTCCCCAACCCCCTCTCTCCCCACTCTCCTGCCCGAGCCTGTTTTCCTATCCATGTGATGACGCGTGCCTGCGCCATGTCAAAAGCAGTTGAGGCGCTTTGTCACGTGATTGGTAGGTCCGGTGCCCATCCAAATGGGCCTCCTCTCTTGTCAACCCCTTCCTTCCTCTTCCGTTCTCCTGCAGGCGCTCACCAGCATCAGTGCCAAAAGAACCACCTCAACACTCTCGAGGAGAATGTCTCTGACCTGGACAAGCGCAGCAGCGTCTGGTCCATTCGGGACAGGTGCTGTGCTTCCCTCTTTGCCCTTCATCAGCCCCCTGCTATGCCCCTCAATGGTAGCACTTGCGTGCAATATGGAACTCGGGGCTGTGGGAGGTAAGGGGTTGCTGTCGTCGTGGGGAAGGGGCAGCGGCTGGTCCGCTTGCTACCGCTTGACTGGGAACCGTGCAAAGACTCAGGGCCTGTGCCCTGGCAAATTGGGAAGAGTTGCCGGCGGGGCTATGCTATGGTCCGTAACGGTTGGACATGCTGGTCTCTTCGTTTTGCAAAACAGTTCTCGAATTCCCAGAGGTATGACCAACCATCAGGGTATGCCTTGCGGCCATGCATCTGCTGTGGGGCACAGGCTTCTGCCATACACATCCTGCATGAATTATAACAACGGTTATACAATCAATCGGACTGACAGCATATGCGTACACCTTCTTGCACAAAGGAAGGGGGAGGATGATGTGCAACTGCCTGCAGGTTTTCTCGCGGACACCGAGAACGTCACATAGAGGACCACTACTCCGGAGGTGCAACCAGGCTATTGCTTAGTGACACGGGGGGGGGCGGGATCATTTGGGGCCCTGGCCAGCTGCAGCGGACCCACCCAGCCACCCACCCACCCACCCACATCTGACAGATTTTCCTGAAGGTCAAAGTGACAGGGGTCCGACCGGGAGGAGGTGCTTCACAATGCACTCACACCCCTTGAACCCTCTTGTGCAGCTATCGGCCCTGAAGACCCCAAGCACCTACCCTCCCAAAGGCCACGTTTGGGCACCAGTCACCCCACAAGAGTGGGAGTCCATCTTTGTGAGTTGACCGACAGGTACCCAAGAGTACCGTAGATCTACGTTAAGGCACGTTTGGTGCAAACGTGGGGTGACACAGGGGCATAGTGTGTGGCACAGGGGCGCCGGATAGAGGCGCAGGATGCTCTTCCAGGCACGATTCCTTGACCAGTGTACTCTCATCACACAACCCCCGCCCCCCCAAGCAAACCACTACACGCATGAACACAGTGCAACAACACGGTTGACGCGGCATGGGAATAACCGCATGGTACGCCAGCTCTCACCTCCAAGTCCTGTAAGCATGGGATCCACTGCCGCAGCTTAGGGGCCCTGTGTGCTGTCTGACTGTGACACAGAGCTCCAGACGCCGCGATTTGCCAACCAGGGTGCATGGCCTGTAGGGCGAGCGGGGGACGGTCAACGCTGGTCTGCCTCCGGTGCATCTTCTAACATGACAGTCCCCAGCCAGCCCCATCTCTGAGGTGGAGAACACAGGAGACGGATTTGGGACAGCGCACCGCCCTTGGCCTGGTAACCGAGAGTCACAGCTGCTCATTAGCCTCCTACGGCTCCCCCTCCTCCTCCTCCTCCTCCTCCTCCTCCTCCTCCTCCTCCTCCTCCTCCTCCTCCTCCTCCTCCACTCCTTCTTCTCCTCCACCTCCTCGCCCCCCCCCCCCCCCAATGCCCTCACAGGTACTGGGAGTTGATGGCTGAAAGCACCAATCCGGGGCAGCATGTGGATGGTGACCCTTCCAATGAGAAGACCACGCCGGCCGTGGAGCTTAGGCCCTCGTACTCGCAGCCGTGTTTCCCGGAGCACGGGCCACGGCCTTCTCTCGGATCACAGCTCCCCCCAATCCTCCACAATTCCATGTCCGCCCCGGACCTCTCGTCACAGGCTGGCAACGTGCCGTTCTTCTCCCAGACGGCCCCAGACATCCATGAGCTTGCGGCCCAGCAGCACCAACAGCAGACCGTATGCCGCGTGCTGTGGTGCCTGACGACCGCCTGAGCGAGAGGACCGAGAGATGTACGCCCACCGGGCAGGGGGATGGGGAATGGGACACAAAGCGATGCTCGTTGACTCAGACAGACGGCGTTGCTATGCCCAAGGCAGGGGGTAACAAGGTTTATGGGGGTGGGGGCTTGGGGCAGGGTGGCGTTAAGGCCCCCAGAAGGCGGGGGGGGGGGAAGCAGGTGCGCAGAAGCGGCTCAAATGACCAAACTGTCCGAATGACCATTGGCACTGAAGGCGCCGGGAGAAAGTTCTGTCAATGGCCGCCTCATGACCCCTCCCCCCCGCGGCCGCCAAAGAAAAAAACCCCAATATATACACCTCAAAATGATTAACGGGATGTGGCGATCATTTGGAGGTATGTATTGCTGAGACAGTACAAATATCCACCCAAAATCATCCCTCAAGGCAGGAAGATTCCTCAAATCTTGGGTTACCAGGGGAGCATCAAATGTGAGGTAAAAACACGTTGGAATCATTTGGGGTAAAGATTTTTTGTGCATCAGAAATCAGGGTTTCTGAACGAATGTTTATGCTCGAGATGCCGTATTTTCGTTTGCTTGATCATGTTTTTTAAGGAGGACACTTGGACCGTCTAAGTACCGGTATGGGCGAGGGGGAGGGGGGGGGTTGGGAGCCACTGGATCTTTGAGCCCCGAAGGGTTGGGGTTTGGGGTGGACCAAAAGGGGCTCCCCCCCCCAGCAACCCCATTTGGGGTTGCATAACCATCCGTTCTATGTTCCCATTGCCGACCGCAAGGCCACTGCGAGTTGTCTCTCTTCGCAGGCGCAGTGAAGCGTGGCTGTAGCAGCACTCCCGTTTGCAGTTGCCAATTGTTTCGCCCCTTCCACTGTGAGTGGGCCGGAAGTGGCTCGAGAGACACACTGCACAGAACCACCAATGTGCAAATTTTATCATCAGTATTGACTGAACACTGCAGGTTAAAATGTGTCTCTGAGCGTGTATGTTGTAATTTGTGTATTTTTTTTTTGCGGTAAAGGTGTGTGAGAAAAAATCGTCACGTCGTGTATTTTTTTTGCGGTTAGTCGTGTAAACCCGTTACACGCATTACCGCAAAAAAAATTACGCGAGTTGACAATTTTTTCGTACACGCGTTTACGCAAAAAAAAATTACACGACCTTACCGCAAAGGAAAAATTACCAATTTTGCTGAAAATGCATGCATCTAGGCGATGTGCCCACCTGTGGGCCACTTCTGATTTTGTCCCCCGCTTTGAAGCGTCGGGGACCCCCCAAACGGCAGGGGGTATGTAGGCACCCGGCCCACTTGTGGGCCATTGCTGATTTTGTCCCCCGCTCTAAAGCGTTGGGGACCCCCCAGGCGGCAGGGGTTATGTAGCCACCTTGCCCACTTGTGGGCCACTTCTGATTTTGTCCCCCTCTTTGAAGCGTTGGGGACCCCCCAGGTGGCAGGGGTTATGTAGCCACCCAACCCACTTGTGGGCCACTTCTGATTTTGTCCCCCGCTCTGAAGCGTTGGGGACCCCCAGGCGGCAGGGGTTATGTAGCCACCCGGCCCACTTGTGGGCCACTTCTGATTTTGTCCCCCGCTTTGAAGCGTTGGGGACCCCCCAAATGGCAGGGGGTATGTAGCCACCCGGCCCACTTGTGGGCCATTGCTGATTTTGTCCTACGCTCTGAAGCGTTGGGGACCCCCCCAGGTGGCAGGGGTTATTTAGCCACCCGGCCCACTTGTGGGCCACTTCTGATTTTGTCCCCCGCTTTGAAGCGTTGGGGACCCCCCAAATGGCAGGGGTTATGTAGCCACCCGGCCCACTTGTGGGCCATTGCTGATTCTGTCCAGTCATCTAATTGGCATGTGGACCTCTTTGTGCCTCCTCCTATGGCCCTTGTGCCAAAACAAAAGAAGGGAGAGAAGGCCAAGTGCCCCCCCCCCGTGCCATAGAAGAAGGTGAAGGGAAAGAAGGTCTTGCCAAGTGTCCCCCCCCCCCCCCATGCCCTACAAGAAGATGAAGGGAATGAAGGCCTTGCCAAGTGCACCCCGTGTCGACCCTCCCACTTCCAAAAGGCGCACCCGAAGACCCATTCCGGGCGAAACAACCTCGTTGGGGGTGGGAAATTGGTTGATGGACAAGGACATCTTGTGTTGGTTAAACCAAGAGCTCTGCCACATGGAAACCGATGAACCACGTGCGTGGACTCTGGCGGTTCTATATATCAAGAGGCTGTTCAAGTGCATGCGGATAGTTGAATCAGGCACAACACTGGACAACATGGCTTAGTGTTGTCGCCACATTTTTGTGGTTAATACCGATGACAAAGAAGGGGCGCACTAGTTTGTGTGTGCCTTCGATTGTCATGTCCGGTTGGAGCTTTTCATTATTTGGGTTTGGGAACCCCTAAGCTCCATGCATTTGATCCGCCTTTTCTTGACAGCCACGCAGAAGCTTTCGCCAACCACCAAGCACCGCGCCTTGGGATTCCAAACGGACGGTTGGTCTTGTGGTTCTCAAAGCTTGAACGTCGCCGGTGGAGCTGCCGGTGGAGCACCGAGGTTCTTTTTCCGATGTGCCCTTCGACCCAATGGGTCCCAGTTTTGTGGACTATGTGCTCGGCATTGTTAATGTTGATCGCGCTGTGCTGCTCGTTGAAGCGCCCGGTGATGATGTGGAGGGCATGATGGAGCTTCCTTGCCCTCCCAAGTCCCCCTCCAGCACCCAAGTTGAAGGTGCACTTTCGGCGATCAAAGAGAGCGTTCAGGCCACCCCCACCCCACTCGAAGGCAAGGAGGCCTCCGCCGAGCAAAGCATGGAAAGCCCGGAGGCTAGGACGCCACCTTCCATGGCCACTCCCACAGAGGAGGACACCCGTCCCAAGGTCCTCATCCGTGGAAAGTGGCGCAAGGTGCTGGATGGCTACCCGAGAGATGCATTTGGCCAGCCGGAGCGTGACCAGCTTTTCATCAATGAACTGGCTAAGCAGCTAGTAGCGGAGTTGCGCGCCGCTTGTCAGCTTAACCCCAATGTTGCAAGGCCCAAGTCCAACGACACAAAAACGGACTTGATCTACAAGTGTGCATTTTGCAACTACTTGTAGCGGGTGCATATTTTGTGGGCTGCATTTTCCTCCGCCCGTTTGGTGTACCAATGGTGGTGCATATAAGCATGCTATTGTATTGGCCCCACACCAGTGCCTTGGTGGCCTATAATGGTGGCACTAGCGTTGGCCATGGCCCTGTCAAGACTCTTTTTCTCGAGCCTAATTTTGTTCCCAGTGCTGGCACAGTGGATCTTGGCCATGGCCCTGCCAGGAATCTTTTCTTGCGCCTGATTTTGTGTCTAGTGCCTATGACACCATTTGAAACTGTGTTATATTGGCCGGGTCCCCACTAATTGGTGGCCACACAGAGTATTAGGAGCACTGTGGACTCGGCGTCCCATCGTTAAGGTTGTTATGGGGTGCCGTACAAAAGCGGCAGCTGTACATATTGCTCATGTATTGCAAGAGTTGCGTTTCTTTCAATTTTTCAATTTTTTTTAAATAGTTTGCACGATTCACTGCAAAAGAAATTACACGCGTTGACCGCAAAAAAACTTCAATTTTTTTTATGATTTACACGACGCAGTCATCTCGTGCACTCCGATGGTGAACCAGCCAATCTGCATGGATTGTGCAAGTGGACTTGAAATGGCAGAGAGTAGGAGCACAGGACCGGGGGACTGCTGCGCAAAGATATGTGTGAAAGGTCGTGCCAATCACATCTCTTGCCGTTTCGTGATCCCGTCGGACATCGCCCCACTCGGCCCACCGTACCACCGCCGGGCGGTGTGGGAAGACCAATCGGCATTCAGCCCACACGGCATGAAGGGTTGAGTATGCTGCACTTCCGCCACATGCCCATGCGTTATCCCATGGGAAAGCAAGACAACCCACAAACAGATGCTTCCCTGCTTGCCCCCCTCGTCAGGGCCGCCCGATTGGCACCCTCAGCTTGACCCCTCATATGCAGAAAGTGACGAGTTTGCCACCGTCAACCCTCTTAATCTAGACAGACCGCTGGGTCAACCCCAGCTTGCTCAGTGTCAGGACAGCCTGACAGGACACAACACTAGAGTGGTTCCGTGTCCTTTTCAAGGCGTACCCTGTGCGGTTGTCAGTACTTTAGGGAGGCTCTATGTCAATTTTACAAAAAAGGACAAAATTATTTCACCCTCACACCTTTGTTTACACGACGATCTTGTGTTTCCTTTAGGTAGGTGTGAATGACACTAAAGCAGAGCCGAAAACTCATGTGCTTCTTAGAGCTTTTGCTTATTGTGACTCTTGACAAGCTCAAAAGTGAAACATGTAGCTCGTGTACAAAAAAATCGTCGAGTCGTGTATTTTTTTTTGCGGTAACTGCGTGTAATTTTTTTTTTTTGCGGTAAGCGCACAGTCCGACCCATTTGTTCATTACCAATGTGCCCTCCTACCCCCATACTGAAGCTCATTGGGCCCGACAAGAACCACTTTTTGCCCAAGCGACCTACAGCGAGGGGGTGTGCCAGGCCCGGCGGGGGGGGGGGGGTGGGTGGGGCGACTCCGCGGGTCCTAGGACGCCACCTATCCCCCCCAAGGGGCCTCCGGTCAACAGTTAGTTGTCAAAGGTGCCCAAGGAGCCGATGGGCACCGAAGGCACCCCGGCACCGAAGCCGCCCAGGCACCGAAGCCGCCCAATTGTACACAAGCATCAGAAGTACTACCCTCAGCGCTTGAGTTGGGGGGAGCACCGGAGCACCTGACACGGCGCGCACGCCGCGCGGAGGTTTAGTGGTCTGGCTTGACCAAGCAGTTGCAGCTTCTACCCTAGGGGCCCCTCAGGACCCACCCCTCTGAGGTTCCTAGTGTGGCTGGGAATACCCAAGCCAATGGTACCCTACTCTCTTTTGTGGGAAGGGGCGGTGCGAACTGTTGGATCACTCGTGGCCCGCATACCCAACTGTTTGGAGTTCCCTGACACCCCCCTCCCCCCAAGGGACCGTCCTCCCCGGTGCCCCCCCCCCCCCCGGCGCCCCTCCCAGAACCCCCCCTCCCAGCCCCCCCCCCCCCCCCCGCCCGCCCAAGGGGCCTCCGGCGAACAGTTAGTTGGGGGGGTAGTTGGCGTCCAGAACCGAGGAGTCGCCCCCCCCCCCCCCCCCCCGGGGTGCCAGGCTATGCCGGCGTGGTTGGCCACATGGACTGCTCTGGTTGGGTCAGTAGGCCTCCGCCTTCTGGAAGCCTTTGTGGAACACCCTCCTTGGGGGCCATCCATTTTCCTGGGTGTCTGATGTCCGTCTTCGTCTGTTTATTTGTCCCTCATTTCGGAAAGGCGTGGGCTGCCATCCATGAGACGGACGTTCCCAAGTGTGCGCCCCTTCATTGGTTTTTTTCTCAACTCTGTTCCAGACCTCTGTTCCTGCCCCTTGCTCCATGGTCACCAGCTCTTGTGACTCATGCCGAAGCCTCAGCAACGGCATTTTTGCACAGCGAGGTCCCCTGTTCTTTTCCTAAAACGGGATTCCTATTTGTGCTGACGAGGCAGCCTGGCCCAGGAACGTCCTGCGGCGTTCCTTTGTCCGGGCGCCTTCCTTCTTCTGCTTCTTCTTCTCTCAGATGTTAACTCGGCCAGTATTCGACAGCATGCCATACATGGATGCTGCAATGGCTGACCCGAGCCGGATCATGAACTCTGGGAGCATGAATGAGAGGCAATTTGTGGGAACAGGCCATGCAACGGGAAACAATGCTGCCAATCTAACTGAAGGTGTGTTTGTCGGCACCAGTAGTTACTGGCAGTGAGGGATTCCTACTCCCAAGAACCAGTTCGCTGCTTCTCGGAAATGTGCATGTGGTTGTTGTGCCTGTCGGCAGCATGATAGAGGAGAGCCACACAGAGAGAGAGGGAGGGAGGGAGACGGAGTGGGGCGGGGGGGAGAAAGAGAGAGGGAGAGGGGGGGGGGGGGAGAGAGAGAGAGAGGGGGGGGGGGGGGAGAGGGGGGGGGGTGGCGAGAGGGTGACCTCGAAATTGCTCCAGGGGGGGCGGGGGCACGGACGCCCGCCGAAGGAGGGGGGGGGGGTCGGAGAAATGGGCTTCTGTGCCGGGCCCTTTGTTTTGTGTAACAATGGATGTTGGCGCCAAAGGCTCCGGAATACAATTTTTGGCCTGAAAAAGTTTTCGAAGAAATTTTCCCCCACATGTGTGTATTCAAAATAATCAGCGCGACGTAGGGACCATTTTGAGCCATACATGTTGTGGTCGATCCCCCCCCCCCCCCCGGCACAGCAGTTAGGGCACTCCCCGCGCCGAACCCCCCCCCCCCCCCCCCGCACGGCGAACAAGGAGAGGGGGGGGGGGGTTGGGAAATGGGCCTCCGTGCCCCCACCACCCCCGGGAGCAATTTTCTTCTCGCCAAGCGAGAGATAGTGCGAGACCTGACAAAGCCACAAAGTTCTGCACATTCGAGTCAGTTGAAGCAACACCTAGCGTCATGACGTGTCCGTGATCCGCCACAGATTCTGATATATTTTGTGGAGGTGCTCGAAATCCGGGACGCCAAATCCGAGCCCACCCGCCACCCGCCGCCGAAAAATAGGGGGGCTTTGGGGTCCATTATTTTGGGATCAAAAGAGCCTATCGCAGTCTCAACTGTATTCCATTGAAGCCCACCCAATGCTTCATGTTGCACTTCTTCATCATGTCTTGAGATCGCATCACAGTAGTGTGTGGGCCGCGGTGCATTTGAAGTCACTACAAAACTACAAAACAAGTGCTGCTCTTCCCCTGCCAACAAATGGTCTGTTAGCCCATGACCAGTTCATGGCATCCCTTGCCCTTCGCAGAGCCTTCCTCAATGAAGGGGCCTGCGGTCCACCCTTTGCCCGTCTTTGCAGATCCAGCCCGACTTGTGCACCTCCACAGTCAAATCGAGCAGCTGAAGCAGCTGCTCAACCCGTCGCAGATGGAACTGTTCCATTCCATTACCCTGCAGCTGCAGAACTCGGGCCTGGGGGCTCTGCTAAAGCCAGAAGGTCTGGCCCCTTCGGCTCACATTTTTCCGACTGAGGTCGCAGGGCAGAACGACCGCAGGGCCCCCGGCAATCCATTCATACGGAGGTGGGGCGAAAGGTGGCGACAATTCCCCCCAGGGGAAGTTTGGAGGTTAGAGGTACCTGTACATGAAGCTGTCGCACACACTTCGGCGTTCAGGTGGGGTTCGTGGTAAAATTTTGCTGTCAACAATGTCTGCGTAGTGACGCAAGATTTGCATTTGATCTGTTGCCTGCAGTGCGGCTGCGTGCTTCTTCGCGACTGTTTCATGTGTCTGAGTTTTTCGAACGGCGCGGCTGTTGCCGAAATCCGCTCAGGGATACCATGAACGCCGATTATGGACGCTTTGAAAAAATATTCTATGACGATGTTGTGGCAATGTGTTATGGCACTTTGAGCTGACAGGAGGGGATAGGTTCGTGCGGAAATTATTCCGCTGGGGAAAATTTCGGAGGGAGGGAATTTCGCCACCCTTGCAAATCCCAAAGCTTGCACTACCTCACGCACACACTGCACTGCCAAAGCCGCCAGATTTCGCCAGGGGAAAATTCTGCAACCTTCCTTAAAAACAAAAATTTACCACAAAATTATCCCCCGCCCCCGTAGGGGACATCCAGGGTGGCGAAGTTTTCCCCTGGCGACAATATTCGTGGCGAAATTGTCCCCAGGAGAGATTTTCACACACACTGTAGCCTTCAAAGAGTGGCTGTGCGGTGCACAAACAGTGCGAAAACACAGCGTTTAAACCACAACTCAAATCATCATTTTCAAAGTCAGGTTGTCAAGAAAAGGCTGATTGGCTTCTGGTGTTATCCACATGTTTTTGTGGAGGGGGCTCTCCCATTTATTGCCGGTCAATGCTGAGCCATACAGCGCATGGGATGCGCGCGGTGCATGCGGTAAAAGTTGCAGTTGCAGCCCTGGTGTTCTTGTGATAAACGCTTGTGGGCAGACCTTCTGCCCCCTCATGTCAGGGAGTTGGTTCCGAACCTTGTGACGAGGGCCTGTGGGTGGGGCACGTGAGCGTTCCGCTCCAACTGCATCTCAGGGGGATTGTGGAAGGGGGGCCCAGGCTCTCCTCATGTGTGATCTGAACACCCGAGCCCTTTGGGCCAGAGGCAGAGGGATCTGCGCTGCGCCCCTGAGGACTGTGTGAGGGTGCTGAGGTTATGGCAAGGGGAAAGCAGTCCGACACCGACTTCTTTCAATGCCCCCAGGAGGCCCCCTTAACTCCCTTCAGCCGCCCTACAATCGTGCACCACTACTGTGAACGACTCAACGGACTGAAGTACATCAGGATGCTTGGGATGGGCTGGATCCACCAGGGCACCAGGGAAAGCCCCTGCATGACCATGGTATAGGGCTAGGACAGGCCCAGATTACGATCGTAAATTTTCGTAATTTTCGTAATTTTTGTAATTTTCGTAATTTGCGTAATTTTCGGCGATTTTTTTATCGCTTTTGGCGCTGTGTTGTACGGTACATCTCTCCTCTCCACCTCACTGTCACTGTGCCCCCTCCCCCTTTCCCCTTCCCTATCCCCTTTGCCCCTTCCCCATTGCCTTCCCTGCCCACAACTCCTTTGTTGCGTGTGCATGCGTGGCTGTGATGTTTATGTGGCAGGCAATTTTTTTTCCTTTTCGCTCTTTGTCTCCATGGGCAAAAAGAAGGGAACGCTATCCTCTGCCAAAAAAAAAAGGACACTGGCCTCTGGACCCCCCTGACTTCTAGCCTTTGGACCCCCCCCATGTTGCTGATTTTTGCCATGTGGACCCCCCTGTTTGTGCCCCAACTTTGCAAGTATTTGATCCCAAGCAATTGCCACTCCGGGATACAACGTGGGAGAAAAATAAGGAGATCTTTGGTTTCTCCGACACAATGCGGGCTGATTGGGACCTCTATGTCAACATGGACAGCCAGAAGGCCAAGCAAGTTGAGGATCCAATGCAGTTTTGTCAGCCGTGTCAGGTCCACTGTCGGAACTGTTGGTGGCACTGCTTGGGATGCTAGTGACCAGCGCGGATGTGGAGCGCTCATTCAGCCTTGCTGGTTTGCTGGATGACCCGAATCGGGGCAACACGCGCCCTGATTTGTGTCGCTGTGCCGTGGCACTCTTCGTGAACGGTGACGTTGAAGGACGTTTCTAGTGGCTCGACTTCCACCTCTTCCCTCGTCCTCCACCTCTTCCCTCGTCTTCCACCTCTTCCCTCGTCTTCCACCTCTTCCCTCGTCTTCCCAAACCCTTGAGTGCCGGGGTCCCTCTTCTTCCTCTACAAGGCCTCCCCTACATGCAAACATCCTCTTCCCCGGATCGTGTTCTTGGATCCAAACCATGCGTAGGGGGAGGAAGCGGCCGTGGGCGGCCGGTTTTCGATGCCGCGGACCAGGAGTGGAGGGTCCCCTTTTTTTTGGTCCACATGCTCACTTCTCTAAGCCACCGCGTCCCTACATACACAACAATCATTGAGATATGCACGTCCCTTGCCCCTATTGCCAATTTTTAGGCTTGAAAATAAGTGAAAACATGGGACGGTAGGGTAGTGAATGCTCCCGAAGCATCGTAACGAAATCGTAAAAAAACGCCGTAAAATCGTAAAAAAAATGCCGTAAAATCGTAATAAAAAAATCGTAATCTGGGCCTGTCCTAGTATAGGGGCAGGGCTGAAAATTTTGCCACAAGAAAATCACCGCGAAGAGAGGTTGTTAGATCAAGCGCAGGCACGGACGCCATACACCCAGCCTTTTTGGGGGCTCATTCGCGTAGCATACCCCAAGGCATGATATTGGATGTCCAACCCCGAGTAAAATCATTATTTTGCCCGACAAAACTATCCCCCAATGGATTTTTTGATTTTGAGACCTCTACCCCCCTGAAACTGGATACCATTTTTTGGGGGGGGAGGGGGGGATCAAACGTTTGTGGTTAGAAGGATTTGAACCAGGGTCTAGTGTAATAAGGACTCGGGGTCGATCAATCGGCTGGGCTGGCGATGGGCAAACCGCCGGCCGGGAAGCAAACGGGCGCTAGGCGAACCATCGGCCGAGTGTTCGACCGCTCAACCACTGAGTGTTCCTGCACACCAGGGGTTCCCCAGCGTTTGTAATTGTAGTCCGCAACTAAAAAAAAGCCAAACTGTGTATTTCTGCCTGCCTGTCTGCCTGCCTGCTTGCCCGACTGACTGCCTGACTGACTGCTTGCCTGCCTGACTCATTGGCTGACTGTCGGCCTCTCTTCAAGGTGCCTTGCCGAAGGCAATGGAATTTGCAGGGAATTCGCCATTAAGGGGGCGCACCGTGCACTGTGCGCGCGCCGTGCGAAAAGTCAGCTGTTTTTGACCATCGGTAGCCACGGGTCCCAGGGTCCTGAATTCTGCCCCCTACAGCCCCTGCTGGTACAACAGGCATTTTTTTTTTGTCTGATGCTAGCCATGGGTCCCAGGGTCCTGAATTCTGCACCCCATGCTGGTTTAAATTGATCGTGCACGCTTCTGTAGGTGGGTGGCTTTCAGAAGTGTTCCCAGCATAAGCAACGTAATAATTGGCGCTGTGCGCGTGCTGTGCGAAAGCGCCCCCTCGAAAGGTGACGAAATTTTCCCCAGCGAAATTTCGGGGGTTGTGCCCTCTAAAGGTCCCCGTGTTCAAGGCTGTCCAATGCACTTCCACGCGCGGGTTCTGCGATTCAGTACTTTGCCTGCAGTGCATTTGTTTGCTTCTTCACCACTGTTATGTGTGTCCGAGTTTTTTGGACGTCATCTGGGGTTCATGCGAGGGAAATCTGGTATCCAGAGGGATGCCGCTGTGCAACATAGATGCTGCAGGAGCGAAAAAATTGCTCCCTGAAAAACAGTTGTGCACTGTTTCATACAATTCCATAGATGAGGGAATGCCACTTTCACGTGTGCTGCTGGCCCTACTCTGACCATGGTTGTGCTGGGTACCATTTGTACACGCTGGCCCTGGGGACTTCAAGGGTGACGAAATTTTCTGCTGGCGCAATTATCCCCGGCAAAATTGTCCACGGGCGAAACTTTCACCACCAAGCCCCCCCCCCCCCCTGTATCTGGTAACTGGGATGCTGGGGTTGTGTATCCTGCCGATGCCCGCCCCGGATTGGATTGTGTTGTGTTTCTCCCCAGTTACCTGCACTCAAGCCCCATCCTTACCTTCCAACATGGAACCACCGCCCGCCTTTGCGGCGGGTGACCTCCGGCCACATGTCTCTTTTGCGCCCACGCTCACCGAGCTATCCTACACGACGCCCTCTTACGTGCCTTCTATGCCCATGGCTCACCGGCCCCCAGAGCCTCAGCCGCAACCCGGCCGGTGGATGGAGAAGGATCCCAATGAATACATGGACATGACCCGGCAAGCCCCAAAGATGCACAATACTACAATCGTGGTGTGTCTGAGCGCTGGGCTGAGGGGAGGGTAGGAGGCGCAAATCAGACGATCTAAACATTTCACATGGGTTTTGCGTTTCCGTTTCCGTAGAATTCAACTACCTACCGGAATATTGTGCATCTTCATGTGCACTATACCTTCTTATTTGTTTCCTCCAATATTTATTGATACTATTATTGGCCTTTGTCAAGCAATGAATCCCGTGGGAATTCGAATAGTGGGTGAGGCAAAAATTTGCCCACTGATGAATGTAGTATCTTTTTTTAACCAAACACATGTCATAGATTTCACCAGCAACAAATGATCAGCTGCAAAGCGAACCGGCAATTTCCAACTTCTGTGCAACATACGCACCGACATGTCAAACAATGCATACTGACCTGGTCTCAGTAAATTCGCATCAGGTATCGAACGTAGGCGAATTTTCGCCTACTCCTTTCGGTAGGCAAATCACCTCGAAGAGACGTTTTTAGATCAAGCGTGGGCGCGGGTGCCATACCCCCCCCCCCCCCTTTTGGGGGTCATTCGCGTAGCATACCCCAATTGATGACATCGGATGTTCAACCTTCTGTAAAATCATCATTTTGGGAGACAAAATTATCCCCCAATGAATTTTTCGATTTTGACTCCTCTAGACCGAGTGTCTGCCAGCCCACAAACAGTAAGCCCCTCCTCTCGCCTCCCCCCCCCCCCTTCTTGTCCTATGATGTTGGAACGGAAGCGGGCTCATGTCTTGTGCACTCACAGCCCATCAATGCGCTTCTGATTCAGACGAGATTGCAAAGCACGTGGCCAGGATGTCCCTGTTCGTTGCTGTTTCATGGGCACGTGAAGGGGCTTGGCCTATGGACCCTCCAACCCCTCCCCCCTTTTGGCTCTTGCAGGACTCCCAACCGGCGATGGAGAATCAATACATGTCTGGCTACGGAGGGAAGGGTCCAGCAATAACGCCGTCCAATGCGATCCCCTTCACCTCTGGCGGCCGGGGGCAACGGCCTGTGCTTAATCCCAGAAAACATGCAAAGGTATCGTGTTGATGGTTGTGGGGATTTGCCATAAAGGCGGGGTACGTGTGCCAGTCGGTACTTCCGGGTGTATTCACTGGTTTGGGTTGTCATGAGCAAGCCGTCTACATTGCACGTGCACAGGGAATGCTTCGTGCGCGCCGCAGCCGCCGCAGGGTAAGGGTAATTAGCTGTGGGCTAATTAGCACTGGTGAGAGTAGACTTGGTCTTGGTTTCTCAAGTCCCTCAACGGGCTAGAGAATGGAATAAGTGCTGGAGGCAGCTGTGTAACATGCGCCAGTGCTTTGACACACATGGGTGGGTGGGTTTCAACTTGGGGAGGGGGGTCGACACAGCCCTCTGGATAGAGCCCCCCCCCCCATTTCCCCAAAAAGGGCTCAATCTAAAGCCTACCGAGACTAACCCCTGGGCCCTGGAGTTGACCCGGACCCAAAATTCGGCAAAAAATGAAAATGGGATATTTGGAATCAGCGCGCCGAGGGGTTCTAGAGAAGTCATCATTTGCCGGGTATTTGATGAAAAAAATTTGAATCAATGCTCAAAAAATGTTCGGCGCTTTTGGCGCCAGAGTTCATGATAACTGATTAGTGGTCCTGTCAATTGAGCCCTTTTCCCGACCCCCCCCCCAACGGAGTTGAAAACCCCTATGGGCACACATCCATTGAGGAACATACTCCCTTCTCGCTGTACCACCTCATTTCAGGTGTCTCTGGTTGCATTTCCTCCTTCACTACACATTTTCCAGACGTTCAATCAAAAGGTGGACCGGGCCCAGCAGCAACTGATTCAGGCGGGGGAGATTGACAAGCAGAGCACGCGGGCGGTCCCCCTCCACCCATGGCCCCTGGCGATCCTGGCCACACCACGGCGCTGGAACGAAGACGATGCCAAGCAGATCTGGAACCACAATTACCAGAAGCTCTACCCCAGGACCCCCCCGGTTTACTATTTTGGAGAGCGGGTATGTTGCTGTCCGTTCCTTTTGATGTGGGGTTGATTCGGCTGCCTTCGTGGGGCCGTTCATGGCTGATGGGCAGTCTGATACACATCTGTGGCGATGGGGTGTGGGATTGCTGCCAGAGAACGCTGTGCGATGGGGTTGGCCCTCGCGTGTGTGTTGTTATTGGGGGAGAAGCTGTGGGGCAGGATGTGCACCGTGTGTATGGCGTGTGTATCACCGCCCAGGGGAGTCCTTTGACCACCAGTTTTTCCACCAAGGACAGCCCTTTGTGCCGGCGATTGACCGCCAACCGCCGGTGTTTAACAGCCAACCACCGGCTGTTTGCTGCCAATGGCTGGCAGTTAATGGCCAGATTTTATTCATTCAACACCGACTGCGGGTGAAGATTCACATCTCTATTCTTTATCAATGCCAAACCTATGGGATGGATGTATGACTGGATGACTCGAGACTTTGCTTGTGTAGTGCCTTGGTTGCCTTCTCTGTGTTGGTGTGCGCATTTGTTTGAGGCGTACATCGAGATATCTCTTCTGACGTCAAGGAGCCCCCTGTCACTGCCATGTGTTCACAGCACCACGACAATGCAGTCCTGTTTACTGCGGAAACGGAGCTCTACTGCCGTGTGCCATATGGACCTGATGCGACTGATGGGGAACCCGTGCATTTGCGGGGCGTAGGTATGCGGGATTGTGTGGTGGCTGCCGGTGCTGTAGCTGCTTGTGGGAAGCCTCTGCTCGGTCTTGTCTCTGCAAGACCCCGGGGGGCAAAGATCGCAACTGTGGGATATCGGGAGGTGCTGCTTTGTTTGGAGCACTGCTGCGGTACTTTGACAATGAGGGACAGGGAGGGGGCGGTAGCGCCTCTGCTGAGGGTCTGCGGCGCGCGGAGCCCAATGAAAGGACACAAGTCCACACAGCCTCGGGTGTAAGAATGTGCAGCGGATTTCTGAACGCATTTCAGTTGTGCAGAAGAATTGTAACATGACATTGCCAATACCCTGCATTGTGGTGCATTTCTACCTATTGTCCACTGACTACATCTGTGCACTTCCGCTGAGTATGTCTCTGCACATTCACTTGCCACATCCACGGAGTACATCTATGCACACCCCCTAAGCACAACTGTGCACATCCACGGAGTACATCTGTGCACATCCACGGAGTACATCTGTGCACATCGACTGGGTGCCACAGGGACTCAAAGCCTACCCTCATGTGTGAACGTGTGTGTTTCAATACCTTCTAGACCATGTACCAAACTCCATGTTGTATTGACGCAATCACCTCTGCAATCGTGCAACTACGGAGTGCTCTCTCATAGTCCAAGCCTCCTAAGGCCCACACCCTATGCACACAATGAGAACGATGAACCCGAACCAGAGCAGCAAAGTGCATGCGCCTGCACGCGCGCACACACACACATACAACTGCTGTCGTGCTGAGAGGGAGGAAAGGCCACACAGGGTGGAAAATCGGGGGGCAGGGGATGGGGGACAAGCAACAATTCGCAGCCAGTGTAAGGGAACACAAGCGGAACTCTGGGGAAGGCAATTGGGGGATTGTGTCCAGCACCAGTGTAGCTGCGCGAGAGGCGAAGCAATCTCTGTCACTTGAATGGGCTTACGGAGTGGGGCATCTCAAGCTATGCCGCCTTGGGGCTGCCTCAGACGCCGCAGTGAAGCTTGACACCTGCACCTGCACAAGGCTTGGTCTGCCTAGTGCGGAGCACCAAGACGCCATGGTGCCACCTGGGGAGGTGGGAAAAAAGGTTTGCAAGGGGGGGGCAGGGGGGCGTTTGAGCCCCCAGAGCTCCAACGTCAGAGCCCTTATATAAAGACAGTCCGCTGCCTCGAAGATGACTGGGAAATTGGGCTGCAAAGCTGCCCGGAAGGAAAATTTTCTAAAACTGCTTTCTCCCTTTGAATACATACCTCACCATGATCAGTGTGTCGTGGGGATTGTTTGGAGGTATGCATGTGGGGGTACCCCTGGACCCCCCTCCTGAGCCCCTCCCAGGCCCTTACGGGCTGCCTGAAGCTTGCCCTCAAGGGGGTGGTTGGGGGTGGGAAAGGGGGGCTCAAACGGCCTTTCCCCCTCGCAAACCCTTTCGCCCCCACCTCTGGGGGTGCTTGTCCTGCGGTGCGCAATTTGGGTAATTATCCCAGAACAAAGGCAATATGGTACATATGGTACATACACACATGCTTTTTTTTGTGTAACGTATACCCCTATACACCTTCTTTCCCCCTACTTTTGTTACTATCTTACATTTTTGGGCCTCTTCCCCCCACAAATGGTGCATTTGTTGCCTGTCCCCAATATGGAATGGGCCGTGTATGAACTTTGAGTCGTTCCCGCTTTGGGCACTGGGTTAGGTAGCACGCTGGTGGTTACCAGCCAGGACCCGACCCCAAGGGGTTCCCGGGGGGGGGGAGGGGGGCTATGGAACCCAAAATGGTTGTATGGAACAATGCGTTTTGTGGGCTTCGGAGGTAATCTGCTGAAGTCAGCTAAATGAAACCTGTGACGGCGTGTAAGAGTGCTTTGAGCGCCAGATCGGGCAAGATGAGGCGCTATACAAATGTCGTTTGTTGCTCATTGAAGATCCCGCCCTCAAGCTCAGCCCCGGCTTGATGGGGCGGTGCCGTAGTCTCTCCATTGTAGAGAGCGATGGTGTCAACAGATCAACACATGCGGAACTTGTTTGTTCTGGTGTATATTTCCTGCACAGTGTGCACTAAAGCTAATTACCCCTACCCTGCGGCGCGTGCGGCGTGCAGTAAGCACTCCCTCTGGAGATTTGCACATGGAATGTAGTAGGTGCCCTGGTCCCTTGTGAAATCAGTGCTACGCCCAGCCATTCCAGCCCTACTCCCGATTTGATCACACTGTGCAGGAGAGGCTGCAACCAAAAAAGAGGCCCAGCGCCGTGCTGCCATCACCATGCTCAACCAATTGGACAGTCGGAACCTGCTACACGTCCCGCTTTATTACACAATTGATCAGGTATGGCACAGGGCACGTTGTTCTTGGATGGCAATCCCATCATGACCATTAAGCAACATCCAAGTGGGGGTGCGTGATGAGCAGAAACCGGGGGGGGGGGGGGGGGCGTGTTTCCCCACCTGTTGACATTCGATGGCTGACAGGGAGGCCTGGAGCACACGGGTCATTTCGTGTTTCTAATCAAATTTGAGGGGCGCATGTTCTATGGACTTTGTGATTTGCAGTTATGGCAGGCAAATGCAAGCTTGTGGGGTTAAGACGTTGTACAAGAAGTGTGCACAGGGTGTTTGTGAACCTGCATCTCACCCACAGTTGGTGCTGTGTGTATGCAGTAGACGCATCCCAGGTATTGCGCCATAGGGATTCCTGCCTCCAGGATTTGGCAGATGTTTTAGGAGGTGTGCTCTACCGTGCCCACCGTTCAGCTTCTCAACATCACACCCATATCACCAGTATAGATGCTCAACCGGGGAAGGACGTCGTTGTAGTGGAGGGCATAAAGAGGCACCCACTCCGTGAAAGCCAATAGAACTCGATCCTGGTACCCCTTTAGCTTTAGGTGCAGAGAGTCGTTGCAACTGAATGAGCAGGGGTGTTGCTGGGGGTTCAGGGGGAGTGCAATGAAGATGAGGAGGAGGGTTGCTTCTGCCCATGGGAGGAGCATGACTGCAACGCCCGCACATCACACGTGGTTTGCCAAGGGTTGTCAAAGGCTGTTGAAGACATTCAGCGTTGTTGAGGATTGTTGATGGCTGTTCCGGTGTCCAAGGAATCTCGAGTCAAGGGGACATTCAACAGCGGAGAGGATCTTTCGCAGCAGTGCAAGGGCCAAGACCCTTCGAAAAGGGGAATGAGGATTGCACAAAGTTAGTGGCCACGTCCCAAATCTGGTGGTGATTAGACGAAAAATGGGTTCTACAAAGCCGTTTGGTTCCTTGAGGCTCCCCAGCACTGACCTCTTTGCACAACAGGTGTTGTGCAGTGCCGGCAACCCAGAATGAACTCCTGGCAGTTCTCAAGGAATATGAACGACCTAATGCCCCCCTCGGCATGTCATACAATCAGACCTCTGAGTCTGAGGGCGAGATGTCCCTGTTGTGTGCTGGTCTATCTTTGTTATACCCAGACCATGTTGTGCGCCATGTCCATTTCTTCCGTTTGCATTCTTCTTTACACGTCTCTCCTGGCTCTCATTGCAATGTAAGGTTGCCTGCTTGTGGTGTGGGGTTCTGGACTACTCCACAGGCCCATGGCTTCTGTCATATAATATATGTGTGTGTGTGTGTGTGTGCGTGTTCTGAGCATATACAGCATGTTGCTAAAGAGTCATCAGCGAGAAGAATGGGCGCACACTCAACCACCACTCACCATTCCTGCAGGATGTGCCGCAACCAGTCTCCAATGCTGGCCCCAGCCCCATAGCCGCTGAGATGAATGCGGGTGGTGCAGGTGTGTGCATGTGTGTTTGGGTTGTAGGCAGGCCTGAATTAAAATGCCTTGATGGCATGCCCCCCCCCTCCCCCCTCTGGACCTACCTCATTGAAACTATAAGAGTGGGAAACAGTCAAATTTACTGAAGGAAAAATTGAGTTGGGCCATGTTGGGCACACAAGTGGCGGGCTGGTGTTCGGGTGCCCGTGTCGCGTACCTGCCCTGGCCGTCACCCTGGCAGTGGTCCTACCGTGAGCCTGGGGAAGCCGTCGGCCTCTGGAGGTTACGGAGGCCCGGAACTACATGTGCATCCGAATCCAATATCAAATTCCCCGTTTCGACCCACTTTCCTTTTGGGTCCCAGACCCCCCCTCCCCCCACAACACCATCTTGAAATACAGGCCTAGTTATAGTGGATGTGCCTCGCCTGACGAGAAAATGCCCGACGTGCGATGGTGTCCAAGTCGTTGGAAACCGAAGGCAAGGGATTTTTTTTTCGGCCTGGAAAATGGACAATGGGACGAACCTTCAAGAGCAACGATTTAGCACGGGAAAAGGGGGGGGGGGGGCGGAAAAGAATCAGACATCCCTGGCCCTTCGCCCCTTCCCCGCCCCCCACCGCTCCACACTCGGGCTCCATGGGCCACCAGTCCTCAGCCCGAGCACAGAACCATCAGGAACTGCCTCGCCTACCCTCACACACTGAACCTCGCCAACAAGCAGGTCATACAACAGACACAACACTGGACACCAGTTGTCCCCCCCCCGCGTGCCTCATCACCGCCACCTGCATACCAAAAGCATCATAAGCCCCATTTGCTTTCCGTCTGTCCCGTTCTGTCTCAACCCGGACCCTCGACTGGCTGTCCGCCGCGTCTGCTCACAGGAGCTCCCCGTTACAATGTGAAGCGGCTCCTCGCAGAGACTGCCGTGCGCTTATGGAACATCAAGCCTTTCTACACGGATTGCACCAGGGGTATGGTGCGTGCAAGGGAGGGAATTGTGAAGTTGACGCGACATACTACTTCATGGACCAGAGATGATGTCCGTAGATATGAGGAGAGCGCTGGTGAACTGCATTTTAGTTGCACTGTCAGGCTTGAGGCGTGGTTGCACCCCCAGGGGCACCCCGTTGTTTGGACCGCATGTACATACAAAGACATATTGCCTAAGTTGTTAGCCCCCCCCCCCCCCCCCAAAAGGACGCGCCCCTGCCGATAGCAATGTCGGAGGCCAAGGTGACATTCTGGCTGGGTTTTGGCAACCGTGAAAGGCTCAGGTATTTTATGGCACTGAACCCGGAGGGCGCTATATGTAGGATCACTCCAGATAGCGGCTGCCACGACATATCTCCAGGGGGGCAGTAATTCTGCAGTGACCATTTTCAGTTGTACACCTTGAAGCTGATGTGCATTTTGGACAGGAGACACTGTTCACATCCTGCCCGTTCCGCAAGTGTTTTCCGACTGGGATCAACCGGGTCATTTTCTGGATGACACAGATGCTGCTCCCAGAGGCGTTGAGTTTTGAGATGTTTTGCCCTCGTTACAATCATCGGCATGGTCACTGTGGTGGAGCTCATGTACTGTGTTACCTCCTCAAGATCTAGAGGGACGAGGCCCTCCAGGCATTTCCAAAAATGGAGCTTCACTGGCAAGCCACGTTTCTCCAAGCCTTCAACAGCCGATACAACTTTCTCCCCCATTGCTTGAACCCATGCGGCAATCGGAAACCAGGCTTTTCCGACCGTATCCTGCACAGAGGGCAGTGCATACACGAGGACTGCAGGAGGAACTCCATGGAGTCTCCGAGCTGCAGCAGGTGGGAAAGTGTTGCAAATCCTGCTATGATCAGCGCTGAGGCGAAGTATGTATTTGAGTTTGTATCTCGGAACAAGCAAGAGTGCCAGGGGGACAATTTTTTGGCCAGCTCAGGTGGTGGCGTGGCAATAGCCGCCGCCTTGCAAAGCACAGAGAATGCTTCACAGGGCGTGCCCAGGAAAGGGTATGTCTTCCATGGGATTGGGCCCAATTGCAGCCAAGGTAGTTGAACCTGGTCAAGGGGAATACCAAATGTTGTGGCCCACGAGGTGTGAGCGTGACATGCTGGGTACCAGCAGGGGTTCTTTGTGCGAGAGTAAAAACGGGGTGGCATGCTGCCACGGCTGGAAAGTTCACGGCTGTGGTAGATGCTTCCCACCGAGGCCTGGGGATAGTTCCAAGATGGGGAGCGTCAACCCCCAGCTACTGGCATGCAGTGTTGTACGATACACGGATGCCACTTGGGCGAGTACAATGTCTGTGGGGAAGTACGCGCGTGCTGGGAATACTAGGAGGGGGAGAATCCGCTCCTGGAAGAGAGTGATCCGTTCAGAAATTGTGAGTGGCAGTGTCCGTATAAACCCTGCCCCGCTGGCTGCTCGTGCTATGACTGGGGCATATGCCTCCCCTGGGGATATGCGTCCTAGGTAGATACCCAAATACTTGACATGTCGTTTAATCTTCAGACCGAATTGCTGAAGCAGCGGGCGGTCTTGGTCACTCCCAGCGTGCGGTCTTGGTCACTCCCAGTGACCCTTAACCGGGAGGGCTGATTTATCCAAATTGATCTTTAATCCTACGTTATATCCAAATACTCGTATCTCATGGAAGACTTTGTCTAAGAGAGGGAAGATTTCCGCTGGGGGCAGGGGGATGTACAAGAGCAGGTCATCTGCATAAAAGAGTACACGTCTGTCCGGCGAGATGTGTTGCAGGGTACGGACCAAGACTGAAACGGCCATGACGAAAATGGCTGGCGAGAGCGGGTTTCCCTGTTTTATCCCCGATCCCGGGTGCAGTGGCACGTCCGAGACTACGCTACGCCCCACCGCGAACAGCAGGGGGGCCCGGAACATGGACATAAGCAGTGAGATGGGGGGGGGGGGGGCTATGTACAAGAAGAAGGCAACCAAATAATTGTGTAAGACACTGTCGTATGCTTTAGAGAAGTCCACGGAGACGAAAATTCCCATGTCCATTGCCTCCCACGCTCCACGCACATATAACCAACCAGATATGGTCAAAAATAAAACGGCCTGTGATGGAGGCTTTTTGTTGTTGGGGGGGTGGCGAAGGCCACAATATCTTGCATCATTAGCAGTATTGTGGCTAATGCCCATTTGAAAAGGTCATTTTGGAGGCCGATGGGACGTAGTGTTTTGATTGAAATCGATCCTGGCTCCTTGGGTATGGGGCTCATGATTCCCTGTGCCCAGGCTATTGGGATTGAACCCTGGGCGAGGAAGGTTTCCATGGAGGCAAACATCGGTTCCAGGAAGGCTGACCCCAGTTGTATAAATATCTCTGCGGGGATGCTGTCAATACCAGGCGACGTGCCTGGTCTCATTGTTTCTAGAGCCGTTTGCACCAACTCTACTAATAGGGGGCGCGGCAGTAGGGGGGCACAATTCTTCAGCGATCGGGGTGGGGGGGGGGGGTAGGGGGAGGGAGTTCAGAAACTCCAATCCATCTGAGACTGTGGTGTTTCCTGGTTTCATGATGCCTGCCCAGTGGTCTTGGAGTGCCCGTGCTATTTTGGTGGGGTCTGTCTGGAGGGTTCCGTATTTATCACGTAGCTGTGTGAGTTTACGGCGACTTTGTAGCTCTCTGGTCATGCGTGCAATCTACATTTTGCGATTCTTTTTTTCATACGGCGTGGCGGGTTCCTCATGTAGCACTAAGCGTAGCTTCATCAGGACCTGTGTGCCGCATCTGTCTGCTTGTTCTTGTTCGGCCAGAGCCTGTAGCATTGTGTATGCTCGCTCCGGTGACTGCAGGCATAGGCTCTGCAGGGACCACGTGGGGGGCTACTCCGCAGGTCCCAGGACCCCCCCCCTCCCCTCTAGAGGGGTCGGCAGACGGTGTAGCCCTCCGGGCCCCGTTCTGTCCGCAGTGACCAAGGCGTGGTGGACTCAAACGGGCGCTCCGCGCTCTCCCGGGTGTACCTGGGGCAGGGAAGTGCTCAGCACGCCCCAGGTCCTTCCCCCGTCCCCGCAACCGGGTGACCCGTGAGTCCCTCTGGGACTCAGTCGTGGGCTGGAGGGAGCCGCCGGTCACCCGACCCACATACTCCACCAGCGGCCGTGAGTTGGGCACCCGCACCCCACCGCTGGGGCCCGGAGCACCGGGCACACACGACCCCCCACACGCAGCCCGCACACGCGCGCACCCACGCACACGAAACTAGGCCAGCTCCTAGAGGTAGGGGAGCTGGCCCGGCCGCGCCGAGGACACAGACGGCAGCGGCGGCGTCCAACGACCTCACCGACAGCAACGCGCTCACCGGGACCGCCCACCACGGCGGGGAAGACGAGCGCACGTCGGCCACCCCCGTCCGTCAAGTCCCACGAGAGCTTGGAGCGTGTGTATGTGCCGATGGATGGATTGTGTCCTCCGCTGGCCACCAACGCCATGGCTGCACCTGGGACGGCCTCTACCATGGTGCAGATGTTCCCCCCGGCCTGCTGCTGACTATGTGAGGCCTCATTTACGCCGGGGATGGTGATGGCTCTGCCTCCCTTCCCCCGGCTACACGTAAGCGAGTAGTCAGGCTTGTGGTGGGTGCCCTGGCAGACCCGGTCCTAGACCCCACGGCAGTGCTGGCCCTCTGGGCCTCCCTGCCCTATACTATTGCCCCGCCACCAACCCCGCCAGCCCAGCCGTGTAATGTATGGATCCAGCGCCCTGACATCTGTCAGAGCTGGCCCCTGAGCTTGGCTGCAGCATATGTGGTGCGCGGCCTGCCTGCATGGCGTGTGGAGAGTGCGCGCGCCCTCCACCTGCCCTTACCATGGGAACCTGAAGTACACTCAGGGGGTCCAACGGTGCTGCTCATTGCAGACCGCGCCGACCTGCCCTGGGCCCTGGACCGCCTTGCCCAGGTGGCCGCCACTGCACCGGCGGGGGGCTATGCCCTCCTCACCGACGCAGTGCCAGGAGGGTCCAGCCACTGCCCACCTGTCCCTATGCGAACTCAGCCGCTTGGACCCGTATGGCTCCAAGTAGGGCCCGGCGTAACCCATCACTGGGCTCTGCGCGACGACGGCCCTGAGCAGCAAAGTGTCCGACACCCAGCGTTGTGCCTGCCGGCTTGTGCCAGGGTGTGGGACAGATTGGAACGACGACAGTCGCAGGCCGCCGCCGACGCCCAGCCGAGCGCGGAACAGAAGGGCCAGGCACCGAGCCATGGTGTGACCCGACATCCCCCCCCCCCCCCCCCGCCTACCCGCCTGCAGCAGCCAAGGAGGGGGGCGATGACAGCGGCCACCGGTCCCAACGCACAGGGCCGACCAGCCGCGAAAGGTACAGCAGGGCCAGGCACCCACCAGTGGTGTGACCCGACGCCCCCCCCCCCCTCCCAGCCAAGCCCCCCCCCCCCCCCCCCCCAGCACGCGCGCCCACACATACAGGCACGGCGGTGTCTCCCTCTCGTCAGCGCCTTGACGTGGTACGGGGATCGTCAGCAGTCTCGGCGGCTGTGAGACCAGACAACCAAGGGAGGTACCCAGTCGAGCCAGTGAGGTACGGGCACACTGGCCGTGGGTCACCGCCTTTGGCGCGAGCCGAGATCCAAACCAAACCCCCCCCCCCCCCTAGGGGCCTCCGGCTAACAGTTAGTTGCCAGAGGTGCCGCCTTGAGGAGCCCATGGGCGCCAAAGGTGCCCGATGCTCCACGGGCACCAAAGCCGCCCAAAGGAAATTTTTGTCCACTTTGCACCCCAGCACTATCCTTAAACCCAACCCTGACCCTAACACCCACACCAACCCTCAGCCTAGTCCTACCCCTACCCCTACCCCTAGCCCCAAGCCTAGCCCTAGCCCTAACCTGAACCCTAATCAAGACTGAATATTGGGACCGAGCTGGTGGGGTAGTGCCTATGCGTCTGTGCGTACTAGGGTGGAGGAAAGTCAATTGGTTGGGGGATGGCGATTGAGGGTTGCATGCATGTTGTTGTGTGTTTCGTATT
>OZ038387.1:13533622-13864803 GCA_964036045.1 Eutreptiella sp. 'Long Island Sound 2002' | reverse complement strand
CCCATTATTGCACGAATTGCACTGTCTGTTTTGGTATTCCCCTCCCCTTTTATGTGTTTGCAAATGGCTTTCGCTTCACCGCGATCCCATTATTGCACGAATTGCACTGTCTGTTTTTGTATTCCCCTCCCCTTTTATGTGTTTGCAAATGGCTTTCGCTTCACCGCGATCCCATTCATTTTCGACTGCATGAGTTCCAACATTTGCTCTTGTGCGTGATAGGTAGATAGAGAAGTTAAAAAGTCCGCCTTGTGTCATTGTGTGTTCAATGTTCCCCTAACCACCAGATATCTGCTCCCGTGCGTCAGGTAGGTTAATGATGTTGCATGTATGTCATTGATTGACTGTAGGTTAATGATGGCGATTGAGGGTTGCATGCATGTGGTTGTGTGTTCCGTAATCCCTCCCCTCTTTTTGCCTTGGCAATTGGATTTTGCTTCACCGCGATCCCATTATTGCATGAATGTCGCTGAATGTTTTGTCTTCCCCTCCCTCCTTTTGAGTTTGCAAATGGCTTTCGCTTCACCGCGATCCCATTATTGCATGAATGTCACTGAATGTTTTGTCTTCCCCTCCCTCCTCTTTTGAGTTTGCAAATGGCTTTCGCTTCACCGCGATCCCATTATTGCACGAATTGCACTGTTTGGTTTGTATCCCCCTCCCCACGTTCAAGGCTTTTTGGACTTCTGAGGGGCCAAAATGCTCCCAAATGGGCTCAAAATGGGCCTATTTCACCCGTTTGTGCACCCCAAATGGTCTAGGATGAGGTATGGAAAAATGCGTTTTTGACCCATTTTTGACCCATTTTTGGTCCCAAAACAGCCCAGTTTCAAGGCATTTTGGGATTTTCGGAGGACCAAAATGGGCCACCACAAACTCAAAACGGTCCAAAAACACTTGTTTTAGCGTCGCACATGGTCTAGGATCATTTTTGAGAAAAGTCATCTTTTTGCCCCTACTGGACCCTGTTGACCCATTTGGGCACCCACCTGTTTGGGGCTTCAGCTTGCAGCTTGCCGCAGCCTAGTGGGCCTAGGCATTGGGGGTCTAGGCGTCCGTTTAGGCAAGTCTGAGGGGTGGAAACCACAAAAAGTGGGGGGGTTGCGGGTGGAATAGGTGCCCTCAGAATCGCATTTTGAGCCATGTAGCCAAAGATATGGCCTATTCTTGGTTTATGGCTGTCGGCATATGGAGCTTCTGGGGGCCTTTTTAGGCCGTTTCCTGGACATATCATGGAGTTAGAGGGCGGCAAAGAGCTCGTTGACACGGGGAAGTCAAGCCGCACATGGAGTGTAGCCACCGTTTCCCTTCGTTTGGCCGTTTTGAATGTGTTCTAGGGCTTTTTTGGCCGAAAAATGGCTGTTTTTGGCCCTAAACTGCAGTTTTTGAAACTGAGGTCCGCCACTTGCGAATCCCGTTCCCGGCCACCACTGTCAAGTTTCCTGCTCAAACTTTGTGTGATTGTACTTCACACCCATAGGTATCATCCACCAAAATTTCACTCAAATCCAAAGCACCACGACGGAGTTCTGATTTTGGCCCATTTCGCGCGTGCTGCTTGCTTGTTGCTTGCTGCTTGCTGCTTGCTTGCTGCTTGCTTGCTAAACCTGGTAGGTCCACCCTAGACACTAAAAAGGGTTATAAAACCAAGACTGGTTCCACCAGCTCGGTGACCCTAACCCTAATCAAGACTGAATATTGGGACCGAGCTGGTGGGGGAGGGAACATCAGCTATGACTGGTGAGGGACATCAAGAATGATTCACACATTGATGGCTCTTGACAAAGTGAAATCAGCTTGCAAGTGAACCCCATCACCACGAGGCCCACTTTCAAGGCTTTTTTGGACTTCTGAGGGGCCAAAATGCCCCAAAATGGGCTCAAAATGGGCTCATTTCACCCGTTTGTTGTCCCCCAAATGGTCTAGGATGAGGTTTGGAAAAATGCGTTTTTGACCCATTTTTGACCCATTTTTTGTCCCAAACCAGCCCATTTTCAAGGCATTTTGGGATTTTCGGAGGACCAAAAGGGGCCACCACAAGCTCAAAACGGTCCAAAAACACTTGTTTTAGCGTCGCACATGGTCTAGGATCATTTTTGAGAAAAATCATCTTTTTGCCCCTACTGGACCCTGTTGACCCATTTGGGCACCCACCTGTTTGGGCTTGAGCTGGCAGCTTGCCGCAGCCTAGTGGGCCTAGGTATTGGGGTCTAGGCGTCCGTTTAGGCAATTCTGAGGGGTGGAAACCACAAAAAGTGGGGGGTTGCGGGTGGAATAGGTGCCCTCAGAATCGCATTTTGAGCCATGTAGCCAAAGATATGGCCTATTCTTGGTTTGTGGCTGTCGGCATTTAAGAGCTCGTTGACACGGGGAAGTCAAGCGGCACGTGGAGTGTACCCACCGTTTCCCTTCGTTTGGCCGTTTTGAATGTGTTCCAGGGCTTTTTTGGCCCAAAAATGGCTGTTTTTGGCCCTAAACTGCAGTTTCTGAAACTGAGGTCTGCCACTTGCGAATCCTGTTCCCGGCCGCCACCGTTGAGTTTCTCGCTCAAACTTTGTGTGATTGTACTTCACACCCATAGGTATCATCCTCCAAAATTTCACCCAAATCTGAAGCACCACGACGGAGTTCTGATTTTTTCCCATTTCGCGTGTGCTGCTTGCTTGCTGCTTGTTGCTGCTGCTGCTAAACCTGGTAGGTCCACCCTAGACACTAAAAAGGGTTATAAAACCAAGACTGGTTCCACCAGCTCAGTGACCCTAACCCCAACCCTGATGGTATGGTTAGAGGGAGGGCAAGGGGAGGTAAGGGGAGCCTGTGATGGACCAACGCTTGGCCTGGGGGAGGACCTCCCAACCAACCCTCCCGGACCCACCCCCTCCCCGGGGCAAAAGCCCCCCCAGACCACCCCCCCCATCGCCCCTCCCAGCCCCCCCCCCCCCCCCCTAGGGGCCTCCGCCCAACAGTTAGTTGGGGGGGGGGGGGGGGGTAGTTGGCGTCCAGAACCGAGGAGTCGCCCCCCCCCCCCCCGTGGCTGGGACAGGAATTTTGCTGCCTCCGGGGAGGTGTGTGTGAGGGTACAGTCATGCAGTCATGCAGCAGCGCTGCCACTTCCGTGGTCCCTGCCTGTGTGTTCTCCTTCTCAAGTGTGAGTGCTGTTTTCCGTACTAGGGTGAGCGCATTGTCCCACCATTGTGGGTCAGGGTAGGGGAGGGCGCAGATCTTGCTGAGCAGTACTTCCTTCATTTCCTCGCATTTGAGGAAAGTTGTGGGAAGTCGTGCCCTGCGTTGGATGTGGGTGGCCGGGGGGGGGGAGGGGGGCAGCTCCACAATGACCGCTCGGTGGTCCGATTTTGCCAACCTGTCGTTGAAACATCTACTGAGTGTGGGTACGACTGATGTGGGGACATGCACTGTCTATTCCGCGTATGTGTGTGTGGGGGGGGGGGGGGGTTATCATTCTTGTCCTCCAGGAAGGGATCGGGATCCCGCCCTTGCTGGGTCTCTAGCACCGTGTGGAAGCCCCATGTCCACCCTTTGGCCACGTGGTGGTCATTGGGGTCCGTTGACGGTGTAAAAGCGCATGTCCAGACGTCCTGGACCTGCAGGGCATCCATCAGTTCCCTTTCTTCCTCTCTTGCCTTGACTGACGGGGGCAAGGTGTCCTTTACAGACAATTTTTCCGTGTCCACTCCTGGTACGATCACTGAGTTGTGATCGGCCAAGACGAATGTGGGCATGCCGGGGAAGGGTGGGCAGTTCTTCAAGCAGCAGTCGCATCTGTTCTGATCTCTGGGCTGCCACATGGTGAAAGTGGGCTGCCAGGACCGTGATCCGTAGCCCATCCAGGTTGCACAAATTCGCAACGAGGATGCAGGGGGGAGGATGAGCAACCCCATGTCACTTGCCACTGTTTGTTCCAAAATAGGGCTACTCCCCCCCGTAACCCTCCCGTTGTTAGCTGGGCCATCATGTTGTATCCTGCTCTCTTGGCTGCCTCCCTCACTCGCCGGAGCTCAATGGAAATCTGGGCATCCTCAACTGAGACAGAGCGACTGGAAAGAGGGGGGGGGGGGGGGCGTTGCATCGCCCTTCATGGCGTCACTGTCCTCAGAACCACCACGCCCCCTTCAACGCCTTCAAGGAGCGCCATGTCTGGTCCACCACATGAAGTGCCTGCTGCTGCCACTCAGCCCCCTCCTTTGGGAGCAGTTACCTGGTGGTTGACCACTAAACGCCGGCAAAGACCGTTCTTGGTTGAAAATAAAAAATCTGGCTCCTTGAGGACAGCCAGGACAGCCCCATAACCTCCGTTTTCTGTTCAGTTCCTGGGTTTTCAATTGCCAGGGTGGGGGGGGGGGGACCGAATTAAAAAACAGACAAATGCAAACCACAGGTAATGCACTCCACAGTCAGGCATAAGTGCATCTTTATTCTCTATGCCAAACCTGGTTAAACCTCAAGACACACACTGTGTCTGAAACAGAAAACAGAACAGCATGTCTGACCCATCACGGCCATTGTCATGCGCACAACGATGACCCAAAATGGCCAGTTTGGCAGGCCTGCAAGTCTTTGACCGCTAGACTACATGGGAGGTTCCAAAGCAGCCAATAGTATTCAAAGCCTGTAAAACTGGTCCATTTTTGCATTGTTTCCGCAATGCAAGAGTCCCCTCTTCTTTCTGTTGATGCCAAACATACAGCAGGCCTCAAAGAGGGCAACAGAGGCAATACCTGGGGTGTTAGCGGTGCGAACACCTGCAGCACCCTCATGGTGATCACAGATGAGTAGTAGACTGCAGGCTGCAGGCTTATATACGTCCCAATGTGGCTGGCATGCACAGTGAACAGTTCAATTTGCATATGCCAGGGGTAGTGCTATATATGAGGCCCAGTGCTGGTTGGAACTTACTTTCTCCAACAGTGAACAGGGAAAACTGATAACTGGCGTTCAAAAGGCAGTAGCCTGTAGCTGGCTGCAGGTGAGGCAGTTGAGTGGGTTCCTGCAACTGTCAGAAATGGCCAATATCGCCGTTTTTTTTTGTTTTGGGTGCATACAGGGGGGTTTAAAACGGGACAAAATTGATGTGGACAAATTTGGAAGCATAACTCGCACAAAATATTTCCTTCAATTTTAAGGATGCGATGTGCCAAAATGTGTGCACGAGGCACAGGTTGCATGAGGGGTGGGTTTGCGTGCTGCATGCGCACAAGAATATGCCCGTAATGGAAATATCAGCAAGCATCCAGAGCCCATCAAGACATAACAGTGACCATCCAGCACGCACTGGGAAATAACAGTAACCATCCACTAGGAAGCAGCAGCAAGGCCTTATACCAAATCACCTCGAAGAGAGGTTGTTAGATCAAGCGCAGGCACGTGTATTGTATACCCCCCCTTTTTGGGGGTCGTTCGCGTAGCATACCCCAAGGCATGATATTGGATGTCCAACCCCAAGTAAAATATCATTTTGCCCAATAAAACGATCCCCCAATGGATTTTTTGATTTTGAGGCCTCTATCGCCTGAAACTGGATATCACATTCTTGGGGGGGGGGGGTCAAAAGTTTGTGCTCAGAAGGTCGATGTGCTCAGAAGGCGGTCGATTGGGCGGGAATCGAACCTCCGACCTGACTATTGGCAGTTGATTGCACTACCACTCGTCTGTTGTCTGTTCTGCTACACTGTGGCCTCGCCACTGCTTGTAGCCGAGTCCGCCACTGAAAAAACCCAAATTGTGTGTTTTTGTCTGCCTGTCTGCCTTGTCTACCTTGCCTGACTGACTGCTTGCTTGACTAACTGACTGATTGGCTGACTGTCAGCCTCTCTTCGAGGTGCACTGCCGAAAGCAATAGAATTTTTCCTTCATTTCTAAGGACCCGTTCCAAAATCACCTCGCAGAGGTTGTTAGATCAAAGCCACACAGGCCCGTATATAGGGGGAAACACCACATACCCCCCCATTTTGGGCCTTTTTGGGCCTTTCGCGTAGCCTACCCCAAGGTGTTGCATTGTTGGTTTAACCCCTTGTAAAATCATTATTTTGTCCAATAAATGCATCCCCCAATGAGTTTTTGGTCCGGACCCCCCTAGACCCCCCCCCCCCAGTTGAAACCCACTGTTTTGAGCTTCCGAGGGAGGTGGGGGGGGGGGTCAAAATTGTCGAAAAAATGACCCCCCCCTCTTTTTTTGGGTCGAAAATCATGAATGTTTTGGTTTTTTTTTATTTTGAGCCGAAAAAGTGTTTTTTGGGTCCCGACTCCATGGGGTTTGTATGGGGCGGAGTGGGACGAGCGCTCATGCAGTTTATGCACTTTTCAGCCATTTTTGGTATGTTGGCGGTTTTGGCGACCTCAGTGACCTCGTGCTACCCACTCTGAGGGGTGTCAGTGGGGATGTTGTGACAGTATATGCCTACTAGGATACGAAAGGAAGTTTTTTTGCACTCTATAGCCTTGCCGAGGGCTGGTCAAAACCCATGCCAAAGACGTGAAATGACCGTTTCCACCAATAATGGCTTACATGAGTGAATGGGCTGGTGCACAACCTGCTTATGCTTCACCTTGGACAGCTCAAAAGTCGAAGTTTTCGAAACTTATTTTTTTTGACACCCTGATCACCTAAAATGACCATCCAAGGTCTGCAAAGCATGTTTTAGGCCGTATTTATTCCTTTTTCACCCTATTTGGGTATTGGGCGCGCGGGGGGGGGGGGGGGGGGTCCCAAGGGATTGGTACACAACCTGCTTATGCAGTTTTTCACGCTGGACAGCTCAAAAATTGAAGTTTTCGAAAATTATCTTTTTGATACTGTGATCACCTAAAATGACCATCCAAGGTCTGCAAAGCACGTTTTAGGCCGTCTTTATGTGTTTTTCACCCTATTTGGGTATTGGGTGCGGGGGGCGGGGTCTCCCAAGGGAATGGTACACAACTTGCTTTTGTAGTTTTTTACCCTGGGCAGCTCAAAAATCGAAGTTTCCGAAACTTATTTTTTTGATATTGTGATCACCTAAAATGACCATCTAAGATATGTAAAGCATGTTTTAGCATGTATTTATGTAGTTTTTACCCTATTTTGGGTGTGTGTTGCTTGGGGTAGATTCTCTGCGAGGTGGACTTGCCGAAGGCAATAGAATTTTACCCTCCTAATTTTAGCCCTCCCCCAAAAAACCCTCAAATAAAATCCCCCCGTGGTAGGACGTTGTGACTATTTGCTAAACTAACCGAAACTGTGGAGCAACATGTCTGCACATCATGGCGCTCCTCATCCCAGCTCCGCCAGGGGTTGCCCCAGGGCATTGGAAACTAGGCTTTCGGGGCTGACGCGGTTAGCCAAAAGGCATATCCACTGTAAAGTAAGGCCTGTGGCCAGGTCTATCATGCCATGCTCCCCTTGGAGTGTTGGTGCTCTGGGGCACGGGGCGAGCGTTGTGCTGCAAACACTGTGTTGGGCGCCGGAGAACTGGGACAAGCATAGGCATAGGCAAAAAGGCACAGGTACTGACACTGGCTTGGGCACGGGCATGGGCACTGGCACTAGTACAGGCACGTCACGGGGTCTTTAAGGGCACCGACACATGCACAGACACAGTGAACCCCCGAAATAGGATCAACCGACAAGATCGGCGCTCCTGAAACATGCTGATGATGGAACAATTGCTCATCATTGCGCGTGATTCACCGCAGTGGACTAAGTATGATGTGTCTGGTGTGGCCGCAGAGTTTCGGAAAGTGCGGCACGTCCGCAATTTGCGTGGTAGGCGAAAGGACAAGGATGTGAAGAGGCGGAAGACAGATGCTGCTTCAGGTTCTGATTTAGCACCCTCTGATTCTGATTCCGAACCGGACACAGATGGTGTCCTCTCTGATGTGTCTGCCCCAAGCAGTGACTCGTCATCCGACTCAGATTCTTCTGGTTCCTCTTCCAATTCAGAGGAGGATGACATTGGTGAGTCCAGCTCAGGTGAGTCCAACGCCGATTGATCTTCGGCAAACAATTTGATAACAATGAGCATTCCACTGTGTTTCCTGTCTGTGTTGCCTGGTGGTGTTTAGGTGAGGGCACAATGTATGGACCCAAAAAGATGATTTGATTACCTGTGTTCAGACATTATGACAAATGTATATACTGAATGGGTCAATGTGGTGCATTTTTGCAATTCTTGGTCGATATGGTTCGTTCCGGCAGGGGGGGGTGGACCACCCCCCCCCCCCCCCTCTCCTGGACCCCCTCCCCCCCTCCCCCCCTCCCCCCCTCCCCCCCTCCCCCCTCCGCTCAAGCAACGCCCTTCCCCCCGCCTGTTCCGCTCCAGCCCCGACCCCCATGTGTCATGCCTTTTTTGTGTTTGCAGACCCGGCACGCCCGCACGGGCAAGAGTACCAATGCACAGTGAAACTGGAGGGCTGCAGTCTGAACCCCAACTTCGCAGTGGGAGTGGGACATTCGCGGAAGCATGCGGAGCAAAACGCAGCCATGAGCTTGATGACCATGATCCAGTGTGTGCATTGCTTGTGCAGCCTGTCCCCCACAGTCTGTCACTTGGAACGGCATTGAATACGCTGGGCATCAGCACATGGCGTTGTTGTTGTGGGCGAACCCGTCGTTCTCTGCCATCCAGTGTGTAGATGTACTCGACCCCTGCCCTCCAGGTTCCGAGACCTCAGCAAACGGTGGGCAGTAGCAAATGGCATGTAAACCGCTGCACACAGCACGTGCCCATGGAGCAAGCAGCGGCATGCAGCAGGCGGCAAGGCACCGTGTGTCACCCAACAGCGTGCAACGGGCATTGTCCCCGACTCAAAACTGAAGGACAATATGACTGTGTGCGTCAAAGGGAAGCACTCGGCAGATGTGTGGCTGAGGGCAACCAAGCACGAATGCCCAACAGGACAGACGAGTACAAGTGTCACATTTTGGCCGGACAGGAGGAGGCACCACCCAAGGTAGTGATCGCCGTGTCCGGAAGCTGGGAAGGGCAATGAAAAACAAGCGAAGCACAACACACCACGCCACATGTACGACATCTGCAAAACACAGCACAAGCAAAAGGGGACGATGTGGATGGCTGAGCGTTGACGATCAAGTTGCTGCCTGTCCACAACTGGGCCTTTTGGGTGAGGTGGTGGTGCATGCTATGGTTTTTATAACTTGTTTGTTTGTTACCTTGTTTCCTTGTTGTGCAAATGCTGCACGGAGAACCACTTTAGTAATATCTTGTACGCTTTGATCCGCCCATGCACCACTGTTTGCCCTGAAAACAACGACAGCCAAGACAACCACGAGCAACCAAACAACAAAAAACAGAATCCCAAGCAGGTCCTGAACGGCGAGCCCATTTGTGACCTCATGCGAACACTCATCCCCCTTTTCTCTCCGCAGACAATCAGTCCCTGACACCACTGCAAACATGCTCTCCCCTCAGCAGAGCATGTTGCCAGCCCAAGTTCCTGGGCACCCACCCCCGGGAAGCTGGTAGCTCGCACCGCTGGGACACTGTGCCGTGCTATCCCCCATTGGAGCTTGCACTCTGCGACGTCGGCGGCTGGCCCTGGACTGGATCAAGCATTGGCGCATGGCCTGCTTCTCTGGCTGGAAGCGGCTCAGTCGGAAAGCTTCACAGAGGCATGGCCGGCTGCCGCTGCGGCCGCCGCTGCGTAAAATGGGGGCTAGACATGCCACTCTGGTGAGGCGTCAGCCCCGTACCATGTGCCACTCAGTAACATCCGCCGGTGTTGCACCGGAAGCCAGTAGGAATTAGTAGGTAGTCATTGGGATCCAGCTCCTTATGATTGCGCCTGACCTGTCGGACGCTACTGGCAAGGCTGATGGGGACGTGTTACACAATGCGGATTCCAGTTGGCAGCTTGCCAATACCAGGCCCCTGTGGAGGTCTGAGAAGCCTTTTGCGAAACATTGTGGTCCCTCAGGCTGCTTGGGCTTAGCCAAGAGGGACTGACACAAACAACTATTCAGTGCATCAGATGTGTGCCACAAAGGGCCACATGCCAGGGGCCCAAGGCAGCGAGGTGAGAGGGTGGGAGGGAGCTGGGGCAGTTGGAGCATGAGGCTGGCCGGTAGGGGGAGGTCTCTTTCGGTTTTACTGTTTCTGCGACGGACTCCGCCTACGACTGGGCGCTGCTGCCCAAGCACCAGCGGGAGTGTCAAATCTGACGGCCTTTCCCCGTTGCCTTCTGCCCTCTGGGGGCCCGTAACCCTTGGTAGGGGGGTTGAGATTGGGCCACTGACTCGGAACCCGAGGCACCAGTTGTTTGCAGTGGGTTTGGGGAATTGAGCAACTGCACAATTGCAGTGCAATGCATCGCAAAGTAGTCCGCTGGATACTGCCGTGGGATGCTGTTGTTGTGGAAATGGGGACGGGGTCTGAGGAGACCCCCGTCCCTCCTCTGCCTGCGTTTGATTGACCCCCACGGCAATGCCCATACCCCCCCCCCCCCCTGCGCAAGCACCGGCTTGTCCAAGCACGGGACCCCATCTGACTGTCGTTTTCGTGGTTTCTTCTGACAACGGTTTTTGTGGTCATCCATGTACCGTGACGCGGTTGTGCTCCTATTGTAGAGGGAAAGGGGGCTGTATCATGCTTGTGGTAGTTCCTCCTCCTCATACCCACATCCTGACTTTCAGCGTGCTTGCGCGGGGGGGGGGGGAGGGCAAAGCGTAACCACCCCTGACCCCTGTACCTGACCTTGGCCGAATGAAGTTGAAGGCCTAGTGATCGTCGGTTTCTTCGTCAACAGTCCAACAGGTCACGTGTAGTATCTGACTTTCTGACTCTGTGTGTGTGTGTGTGTGCGCGTGCGTGTGTGCGTGCGTGCGTGTCTGCGTGTCTGCGTGTGTCTGTGTGTGTGTGTGTGTGTGCGTGTGTGTGTGTGTGTGTGTGCGTGCGTGCGTGCGTGCGTGCGTGTCTGCGTGTGTGCGTGTGTCTGTGTGTGTGTGTGTGTGTGTGCGCGTGCGTGCGCGCGTGCCGAAGGAACTTTCTCTTGCCGGTGCCTGAAAACGGGGGGGGGGGTGCAGGACTCGTCCCGGGACCTGTGGTGCGTGGGTGTGGGTGGTGGTCACGGGGCTCGGGTAAGGTTTATGCACTGGGCCCATTGGTCACCCGCCTTGGGTGGGGAGGCAGGGAGAGGGCCCCCTCAGTGCAACCAGCTTTCGGCCACCTGTGCACGGGATTCGGGTGTGTGTTTGTGTGTTTGTGTGTGTGTGTGTTTGTGTGGGTGTGTCAGTCATGCGCTGGCATGTGTGCCTGTGTGTCTGTGCGATCAGAATCCTTCACGCTGAGAGTGGGGCCCAATAGTGCCAGAAAGTTTGGCACATGTCGGGCACAGGCATGTCAAGCGTCTGGCGCATATCTCTTGTTTTTTTTTTATTGGCACAAAGTTGACCACCGCAACATTGTGCCCGGTATCCAGGCCCATCTGTACATCGCTTCATCGAGGTGCACACGGTTGCCTTTGTAAGGCTTGCTGTGCAGACCGGTCACATGAATGTTGTTCAATTTACATGGCTGGGGGCGTCACATCATTGGATTCGTTCTACATGATGTGTTGACTGGATGTGATCACGTGTGCCGTCCATTGCTTCATCGAAAGGAACCAACAGTGAGGAAAGGGCAGAGCTACCATCATCAGTACTTTGGGTCAAATCACTCGGACCTCATGCAACAGACACACATTCTGTGCCCTTATGGTCCAGACAGGAGCTTTCATTGCTGTTCAACCCAGGCTTCTGTCTTTGAATACTGTTTGTTGAGGTAGCCCCCCGCGCCCACTGCTGCAACCCACAGCTCAGCCTTTTGGTGTTGTTGCTGATGAAGCACGATATTGGATCCGTTTGAGCAAACATGACCATCATGCATCATCACTGAGTGGCACTCTATCACCATCTTACCGAACACTGCATTGCCCTAAGTCTCCGTCAGATGGTGCACCATCAGCTCTATCACCAAATGCATCGTTTTAGCTGGGGGAGCATACTGCTATGCAGCACAAGTGAGCAAACCATTGAGGCACCCAAGTGGCGGAGGAGGGCAGTGGAGGCTTGTCCTATGGCATTCATTTATGAACCGAGATTGCATAATGGGACGGAGGTGGTGGTGCAAGGGGTGCCATCGTGATGTATACAATGCGCACAAATCACAAGCACTGTACTCAGCGCCACACAGTGTGGAAACAGATAGAAGATGGGTTGGACACACTTGTCCGTGCCCTCACCTTTGGGCCCAAGTTCAGTTTTAGCCCCAGTGTTACTCTTTTAGGATGTAGGGTGGGGCCACCTCTTGCTGCAACAGCAACAGCAGCAAGCAGCAAGCAGCAAGCAAGTAGCAGCACGAAGCACGCACAAATAGGCCAAAATCAGACCTCCATTGTGGTGGTTCAGATTGGCTGAAGTTTTGGTGGATGATGGCTATGGGTGTGAAGTACAATGACATGAAGTTGGAGCAAGAAACCCAACAGCCGCGGCAGGGAATGGTGGACCCAAGTGTCAAAATCTGTCGAAAACAGTCAAAAAAAATACCATTTTTTGAGCCATGTTTGGGTGCATAGGATGTCTGTGGAGGGAGTCATTGGCATTGGAACCAATCTAGATGATGAGCATACATGTTGGGCACGGTCTAGTGGGTTTCCCACCCCACTAGTGCCCTCAACAACCCCTTTTTGTGGTCAAAAATGGCCAAAATTAGCTTTGAACGTCACCTTTTCCGATTACTTGGTCAAGTACCACGTTCCTTCTTCCTGGACCTTTCATGGGATCCCTCAACAGATGCCCTCAGTTAGCCCCTTTTACTGGTGTACCTGAGTTAGCTCAGTCCCAATATCCAGTCTTGATAGGCCCAGCATGCGCCTTGAAGTTTTGGTGGCTGTCATTTGGTGGTGGCAGCTGCAGCAAGTTAACCGCAATGCTAGTCACCACAATGGATCCTTTGTCTGGTTCCCCCCTGACTTAAACCATCCATGGGGCATGCATCGCGTTGTCATAGACGAGGATTCCCACAAGGACAGCCTCTATCTGCAGAAGTTTGGAGAGTCCTGAAAATGTGTTTTTCTCACACGCGGTCGGTCATTTTTTAGCCCCAGGTAGAAGCTGGGCGTCCTTGGGCTTTGGGGTGTGTGGGGGGGATGGGGGAGGGCAACCCCTGTAGGGGCTCTTGGGGCGAAGGATACCCCGGTGGAGCGTGAGTGCCTATGTCGCAGCAACGGCCCGTCCAAGGACAAGGACCCTGACCATTGGGTTTTGCGGTGCAGAAAGGAGAGACAGATGTGTACGAAAGTGTTAAATTCATATTCGGGAGTCTGTGTCATACCTGAGGCTAACACCAGCCAAAAGTTTTCGTGACACCTGCTGACACCTGCCAGGTTTGTGTGGTGGCATGCCAGTACTCGGTCACTGTGTTACCCTCCTTGTTACCACAGTTCACGGGCTTTGTTGTGTTACCGGCGTTTCAGATCATGTTTCCATCAGTCAGAGATCTCATTCTTTTTTGCACACTATGGCCCATGTTATTTCCATTTTTCTGTGCCCCTATCTCTGTTTGTGCGTGTGTGTGTGTATATGCATGCATGTCCACCAGCAGCCATAAACGTGCCTGACACCTGCTGACACCAGCCATGGCAGGTGTCAACCTCAGGTATGGTTTGTGACTGCCAATGCTTTCTGAAGAGTAGGCTGCTGAGATATCCTGTGTGCTACGAACCATAATATTGTCACAGATCTCTCAAAGACTAGTGCATAGGGCATGCTGTTTCTGCAGAGGGCATCGCACTGCTAATCAGTGCGCATGGGATACAACGTGAGCTGCCACACTCTTTGCCCTGAGCAAACCACCGTCCACCCTCATGCGGTGTCCACAATCTTTTGGGGCCCATGAATTGGCGGCTTCCGTTTTTGTTGAAGTGCTGTTGGACATGCTCATTGGCATTTGCCGTGTGCATGGATGATGCTTCGGGGTTGCCCTGGGACTCCCCTGTTTTCTATATACTCCTGCCCCGTGTTAGCTACAGGACCTACAACCTCAGTGCATCAAACTTTCTCCAATGAAGATAGCCGTTAGGCATGCTGCTGGTCAAATTGCATGTGCATAGGTCAAAGATTGTAGCCCCCCCCCCCTTTTGCAAACTCCCCCCCTTGCAATCCCCCCCCCCCACCCGGGAGACCGTCACTTCCATGTTTTTCTAGTTAACATGTATTGTGCTGGTTTGTGTTGCCCATCTGCTTTACACCTGCTTTGCAACACACCCCGTGCCTGTCATGCAAACTGAGCATGTGCTACAGTTCAAAGTGTGTTATTCTCGTACCCAGAAGTTCTTTTCCATTCCTTTGGATCCTCAATAACATTTGTGTTGGATGAAGCACATTGGCATCAACGCGAAAGTCGCTTCACACGTGTTCTCTTTGCTTGCATCAGTGGAGGGTACCACAGTTTGCCTTGAAATACCCTTGCAATCTCCCCCCCCCCCCCCCCAGGAGACCGTCACTTGGCGACCGTCTCCCCCCCCACCAGGGAGACCGTCGCGCGCTAACCCGGGAGTTTGCAAGGGGGGCGGGGGGTAGGCGGAAGGACACAGGGGGCATTGCATGTGCTGTGCGCATGCCTGTACAAACATTCAGTTCTTTTGGACCCCCCAATAAGGAGAAAATGTTGGGTGACGGGAGCATAGGCCACCATAAGTGCATTTTGGCACACCAGTCTCCATCATTTTTTTTTCAATGGGACGGTGTGGTGGTACGGTAGGATGATCTCCTTTGCTATCCTGGGTTCAGAGTCTCCACTGTCATTACCTTGGAGAAGTTTTTGGTTAGTAGGTATCTCCTTCGCTATACTGGGTCCAGTGCCTCCACTGCCATCCCTTTGGAGCGGCTCTTGGGCAGAAGGTAGAATGTTTTGTCCGCACAATTTTGAAACCTTCACAAAGTCAAAGGCCTGTAATAGTATGCTGGATACTGTAGGGCGCAGCTGGCACATTTATATTTATTTGCACGCTGCTGGGTTTGGAAGGTTGTGTGTGACATTTGGATGGGGACAAGAATTCTCTGCAGCTTTCTGATGTTCAGCATCAGCTTTTTTGGCCTGTACATGCTGGGTTTTGAGTCATTGAGCAGGTTTCAGTTTGGTTCCAGTAATGCCACCCCAATAACGGGCGCTGTGCATGCGCTGTGCCAACTGTATGTGTACAAACGACCCTATTTGTCAGAAGCAGCACACCCACCATGTGTGGCTGACGTGCTATACCATCTACACCAACCTCTGGTCTGGGAAATCTCCAGGCCTTCCTTGGACGCAAGGTTTGCTGGAGCCAAAAAAAGCCAAAGCTTTGGCCTAGCAAAGCGGACTTGCTGTGTGTGTACTGTGGGGAGGTACTCCTGTGCTGCCTGGAGTGTGCCCTACAGCACGCCTTAGGCGCCCCTATCGCGCACATTTGGAATCAGTCAGCTAGTAGAATGGATGTGAAGCAGTCTTACAGTACAGACCCTCCAGCCACGTTTGCACAAGCTGATTTCTGTGAGCAGGGCCAACAGGAGCTTGACACGCACTGAGCTCCACTGACTGCACAACTGTAAGCCAGCTGGACATAACACATACCATGCAGCGAACTCAGAACGAGAGAGGATGGTGTGGGCATGATAGACATCCTGAATTCAGTAAAACAGCCACGGCACATTTAAACAGTGTCAATTTTCAGGGAGTGAACAGTGAGAAAGAGCTAAAAAAAAAAACAGGTGCGATATACCACACAGCAGGTTCCAGTGCCACATTTCCGGATGTGTTACGGCACCTTCTTGTTGTCCGTCCTGATGGCCTGAACCCAACAAAAAAAGCAGCTCCCCTCAAGCAACGTTCCACAACGATTGCAAACCCCTGAAAATGGAAATCTTGTTGTGTAGCGTAGAATACAGGCGGACCACCCTCATGCACTTTGTTCATGTTGGTGGAAGAATATTGAGTTCCTCTGTTTTACCATCCCCTTGGGCATAACTTCCCACAGATAGTTCAGCGTCCCCGGGTCCTGCAGAACTGAAGCACTGTGACATTTCAGCCGCATGACACACCAGAAAGGCCAACGGGTGTGACAGCTCAGGCTGTATTCGTGTACAGTGGCATGATGCCTGCTCTTCGCAACACACTCACACTGTGGAGTATATGGTGCAGTGTACTGTGTGTGCACATGATTCCTCGGTTGTTCCCAAGTATTGCTGTCCACTCGAATTTTGCACCTCTTCAGTCGAACAGTTGAACAACATAAGAAAGAGGTTGCAGCGCCACACCTTGGGGGGGTGCTGCCCTCCGCAGGGGGAATCAAGTATTGTTTGGAAATCTCAATGGGAATTGAGAAGGGAAACCAGGAAAATCCTGTGTTTGTAGTGATCAGTATCTCCATCCTTTGCTTTACGATATCTTTGTAGGCGTACCCCAAGGTTTACGTTCCTGTGCTACTTTGTGTTAAAGGGAAGATTTGATGCGTGCACTGCTAGACCAGCTCACCTTTTGGCAAGAGCAGACTGATCTTTTTCTATCTCTGAATCAACAGCAACGGGAGGGGGATGGGCTGACCCAAGCCAGCCTAAGAAACATTCGATAGCCTGCAGGCGAACTCAAGGCAACATTCAGTTCTGGTTTGGAAGTGCTGCAGTGCAGCAGAACAGTGATGAGCAGTGACCGCTCGCCTGTGACACGGGGGCGCTCGGTAGCTAAGCATCCATTGCTTCATGGCCCGAGTGAGTTCATTTGGCAGGATCACAGGGAATGCCTGAATTTTGTAAAGTAGGGTAGTCAGCCACCTTGGCCAGAGCCCATGTGCACAATTTCATACCCCCCCCCCCTTGTACCCCCCCCCCCTGCGACCCCGCCCCCCCCCCCCCCCCTCCTGGGGCGGGAACAGTCAGTTGGCCCAAAAAGCATAGAAAACCAGGCGTCAAAGGCACCAAAGAAAATTTTTACAAGGTGCTGAAGGCGCCGAAGCTGATTTACACTGTGATACTGTGGAACAGTTTTGTCGTGCAACCCCCCCCCCCCCCAAGGGGGGGAACCGTCACTTCGTGACCGTCCCCCCCCCCCACCCCCATGGGGGGGGGGCCGTCACAACATAGGTGGGGACATTACAAGGGGGGGGGGAAGGTATGCAAGGGGAGCCGGATTGACAGGGTATGCAAGTGGAACGTTCAATTGGAATCTGAATCAGAACTGCAGTCCGAATCTGAACGAGAACCAGAATTTGAAGAATTGAGGAAGGGACTAATGCCTCCTGCTCCACAAAGGACCTCAGGGTCACGATGGCAGCACACATCTGCTGGAGCAAATGTCTGTTGGTGTGCAGCCTTGATGACAAGTGTGGGCTCCTGCGCCAAAAGGATTGTCATATTCCATAACAAGGGCCCCCCCTTTGTGGGGGGACCTATGCATTTGGGAAACCATTCACCCTTAACCCCCCCACTCCACGCTCTTGACCCATTTCCCAAACCATTTGTTAAACAACACAATGGATGTTAAACTATGAAAGCAGGCGTTAAACACAAGGGGGGCACAGATCGCGCCTCTTCTTTGGAATAAATTTGTAGATGGTTTTGCTCAAATGTAAGGTTTTTATTTTCTGCTGCTTTTATGCTGGAGTCACCCACTTTCCCAAGCACAGTCTTGAGTACTCTTTGAACTTCTGGAGTCAGTCCAAACAAAAAGAAAAAAGAAAGCATTGCGTTGGATTGCGCAGTGCAATGTAGTCGTTCAGCTTTGGTGTGATATTTGTCCTACCAGGGTGTAGGGTCGGAAGGTGGGACTGGGGAGGGGTCCCAGTTTCCCACTGCGCCTGATAAATCTTTTACCTCACTTGCCTCATCCACTCCTTTGGTAATATGGCACTGATGAGAGATACTGGATTTGTCTCTCTGTACTTGTGCCAGACAAAAAGAAGCTTGACGGGCACACACAACCATGCATGAGCAACAATCCATGCGACGAAAATTCAATGATCATGGATGATGAAGGCACAGAGCGCACCGTGCATTAACCATGCACAATGTGATTCTGCATCAGTCCTGGATAATGGGCAGTCGTGCACTAGCACCGCCTTGTGTGAGCAAGGTGACCCAGTCTGACCGTGAAAGCTATGATGGATACATATGCATCTATATATATGTGATGGAATTTTGGTGTCTGACAGCAGACACGTGGCCGCAAGGCATACCTTGATGGTTGCTGACACCTCTACTGGGAATTTGGGGACTGTTTTGTCAAACACGCTGAACAGACCAGCACATCAAACCACTAGGGACCGTGGCATAGCCATGATTCCGCTCCCCCATAGGGGCCACTCTCAGGACTGGCGGATGACCAAAAAAAATACTTGACCCAGTCTGACTGTTTTTCTTCTGGTAACAGCTTTTGTGGTGGAAATCGCATGATGCCCACCCCCTGGAAATCTCCCCCCCTTTGCAGCCCCCCCCCCCCCGCCCCCATTCAGCACTGGTTCGAGCTGTGACCTATGGCCTGTGTCACGGGGCTCATATGGTAGCTAAGTATCCGTTGCTTCATTCCCCCCCCGGACCCAGCCCCAGGCCCCTTGGCCCAAAAACCATAGGAAATACTAGGCAGTGAAGGCGGCGAGGAAAAATTTCCTTTACATTATGCTGGAGCTGCTGCAGTTCTCATGCTACCAGTGTGTGGTCCAATCCAACCCCTCCAGGGGGGAAACCGTCACCTTGTGACCCTCCCTCGGGGACGACATTGGTGGGGATTTCGGGGGGGGGGGGGGGGGCAAGGTAACATTTCTGTGAGCCGTTTGTGTGGGAAAGATCTGCAACGCTTCATTTCTGTGAGTGGAACCCACTCCACGTTTTGATGTGATTTTAAGTGAATGTTGCAGCAAGCATGGCTTTTGTGTAAGCACAGGATCCCATTCTGACCACCATTTTCTTTCATTTTAGCCGCTGTTGCACATGGGGGAGCAGGAGCATAGTAGGTCAGCAGAATACCACATGACCTGGGCAGTATGGATGGAAGAAGGATGGGCAGTATGGATGGAGGGTCAGCTCTCAGCTGGCGAAAAAAAGAACACCGTGAAACAACTGTGCAGTTTGAGGACCGGCATATTACAGATTGTGGATTGGTTGGGCGTCTTTTGCTGGGTAAATGACACCTTACCTCAAATGGTGGGGGCTGTGCCCTGAAGAGGCTTGCTCAACAGTGGATGGTCAGCTCAAGCAGCTAACACTGACCATGGTACCACTACCCCGATGATGTTTGTTTCTTGATGAAGTAGTACGTGCTTGATGGCATGCTGGAGCCCTGGCCGAAGGGACGCGTTCATATGTTTGTCTACGCAGTTCTCTGTGCACATGGATACCTGGTGTGTCTCAACAAGAGGGGTGGGTTGAATGGCCAAATCATGTCGCTTTTGGGGCTGGAGGGGTCAATCAAAAGCTTTCAGGGGTTGCACTGGCTGGGTTTCTGCTACGCAAAACACCCTCTTTTGTGGCTGATTTCATGGTGCACAAGGGCTTTTGGAAGCATAATCTCAGGGGATTGAGACAGCAGATTGGCTGCTTTCAATCAACTGAAGTATTAAAGTGACTGCCCAAACATATTTCCATTCATCGCCTACTGTTTTGTGATGGTTGTTGTGCGCAACATTTGTTTTGCAGTTGGTCCCGGGCATAAAACCACTCCCGGATGGTTTTATGCCCACTTTTTAAGGGGATAAAACCACCTTCTGGGGGATGAAACTACCCCTTTGGGGGGATACAAGGATACAACCACCCTTTTTGGGGGATAAAACTACCCCTTTGGGGGGATACAACCACCCTTTTTGGAGAGTAGAACCACCCCCTTTTGTTAAAACCACCCCGTTTCGAGGTGATAAAACCACCCCGGGGTGGTTTTATGCCACCAACGAATGACACAACACAGCAAACGAAAGTAGTATGAGCAATGCTGCCACTAAAGCAATGCATGTCCAACTAGATGAATAGCAAACCCAAACTGAAATCCCAGCTTAGACCCCATTTGTAAAATTGTCAGGTCAGACATCGTATCACACATATACAAAGTGCAATGTGAAACAAAACACTGAGTGTAAGAGCATATGTCGTTCCTTGAACCTCCATCACCTCTCCTACCTCCATACCCGAAATGAAAATGGGGCAAGCCCCTGCCCCCATCCCCAAGGGTGTTCTCTTTACAGCACAAGATCCAGACCTACGGCAAATTGTGTTCGCATACTCTGGTTCTAGGTTGGCGTAGAGATGGGCCATACCCCTGTGCCTCAAAAGGGTGACAATCTTCCCCCTGCCCAATGGGGGGAAAACCCCCCGGAAAAGGGGGGATAAAACCACCCCAAAGAGGTGATACCCCCCCTCCATGACCCAGTGGGGGGATCAAATCACCCCTTTGCGGGGATAAAACCACCCCTTTTAGAGGGTAAACCCCTCCCGCCAAAAGGAGGGATAAAACTCCTCCTAGGTGGCATAAAAACACCCTAGGGGTCGAAAATGGCCAAAAAGGGGGTTGGGGGTGGTTTCATCTCCCATTTGGGGGTGGTTTTATACCCATGACTATTTTTGCAGGAGGCTATTCGTGGTTTGTAGACCAATATCGCTGTTGTGCACCAAAGAAATTTGTGTATGCAATTGTCTATGAAAAATTAACTTAGATATTTTGCAGCATGCCCAAAATCAGTTGCATTATATTCTTTTCTAGTGATGCCGATCGCCGACCATATCGGTAGGAAGTCCATGGGTATTGTCTGCATCCGAGTAGAATGTCATGGTGTAAATGTGGCCCCAAAGTGTGTGAATGCCGCTCCAAAGTGTGTGAATGCTGTTCTCATTTGTGCGAATGCCGCTTAAAAGTGTGTGACTACTGCTCCAAAGTGTAGGAATGTCTCGCCAAATTGTGTGAATACCACTTGAAATCATGTTAATGTAGCTCCAAAATGTGTGAACGCCACTCCAAAGTGTGTGACCGCCCCTCCAAAATGTTTGAATGCGGCTGCAAAGTATGCAAACGCCGCTTGACGCTCCAAATTGTGTGATGGGCACTCCAAATTGTGTGAATGCTGCTTGACAATGTCTGAATGCGGCTCCCGTGTGTGTCCAAAGTGTGTGACCGCCCCTCCAAAATATTTGAATGCCGCTGCAAAGTATGCAAACGCCGTTGGACGCTCCAAATTGTGCGATGGGCACTCCAAATTGTCAGAATGCTGCGTGAAGATGTGTGCATGCGGCTTCACTGTGTGATTGCCGCTTTAAAGTGCGTGAATGCCACGTGAAAATGTATGAATGCCACCGCAATCTGAATGCTTTTCTGCAGTGTGTGAATGGTGTTTGAACCCGTTTGAATGCCGCGCAAAAGTGTGCGAATGCTCCTCCAAGGTGCGTGAATGACATCCCAAACTATGTAAATGCCGTTCGCACCACCAAGCATTAGATGCTTTAGGAGGCTGCACCACCCATCATTTGATTTTTTGTGAAGTCGCATTGCCAACTATTTGATGTTTTGTTTGTCAATGTGTGTGAATGCTGCTCCGCAGTGTGTGAATGCGGCTCCAAAGTGTATGAATGCTACTCTACAAGGTACGAATGTTCCAATTTGTGTGCATGCAGCTGCAAAGTGTACGAATGCTGCTCCAAAGTGTGTGAATACCACTCCAAAATGTGTAAAAACCTCAGTAAATCATGTACTGCCGCTCCAAAATGTGTAAATGCCACTCCCAAGTGTGTGACCCTCCCATCAAAATGTGTGAATGCCGTTGCAAAGTGTGCAAATGCCTCTTGATGCACCGAATTGTGCGAATAGCAATGCAAATTTTGTAAATGCTACTTTAACATGTCTAAAGGAGGCTCCAAAGTGTGTGAATGCTGTTCCCAATTGTGTGAATGCCGCTCCAAAGTGTATGAATGATCTTCGAAAATGTGTGAATGCCGCTCAAAAGCGTGTAATTGCTTCCCCAAAGTGTGCGAATGTTGTTGAACACTGTGTAAATGACACTCCCAAGTATGCGAATGTTACTACAAAGGCAAAGTGTATGAATATGGCTCTTAATAGTGGCAATGCCGACCCAAAGTGTGTGAATGCTATTGCAAAGTGTGTGAATGATACCCCAAGGCGAGCGACTGCCTTCCCCGCCAAATCTTGTGAATGCCACTGCAAAGTGTGTCAGAACGTTCCATGCTTCAGGTTGTATGAATGCTGCTCCAAACTTTGTAAATGCCATTTGAAAATGTGCCAATGCCGCTCCAAACTGTCTGAGCGCTGCTCCAAAGTATATGAATAAGAATGGAGTATGTGTGAATGTCACTGTAAAATGTCCGAATGCCGGTCCAAAGCGTATGAATGCTTCTCTAAAAAGGGTGAGTGCTGCTCTAAAGTGTGTGATGGGGGCCCCAAAATGTATCAATCCGGGTCGCAGCTGTATGAATGCTGCTTCAAACCGTGTGAATACCTTTCCAACCTGTGTGAATGCGGCTCCAACCTAATGTGAATGCCACTTCAAAATGGGAGAATGCCACTGCAACATGTTTAAAACCTACTGCAAAATGTGTGAACGCCGGCCGGAAATGTGTGATTGGCGCCCCAAACAAAATATGTCAATGCTGCTATACAATGTACCAATGGAAACAACAATTGTGTGAATGCCGATGTAAAATGTGTAAATGTCGTTTCAAATTTGATGAATGGTGTTACTAATTGTGTGCATGCGAATTCAAAGAGTGTTAGCGCCGCTGTAAGCTGTGCTAATGCTACCCTAAAATGCAATAAAATGGCCTCCACGAGTGCACATGCGTGCGACACTTCGATGACATTCTTCATTCTCACAAGTTTTTCTGTACAATTTTTTCTTGCAACTACGCTATTGTTCATGCTATGTACTCCCCAGTTTTCTCTGTACTTTTTTTGTGATAATTGCAATGTTCATTTCATGGTGACAACCCCCGGCAAGATGTGAGATACGCCCAAGGACTCTTTGCCGTCGACTAGGGGGCCCGCTTTTTGATGTTGTCAACATGATGCACTGGATTGCTCCTTATGAATTATGACAACGTAAGGCCACTCCGTGCAACCAAGCGGCGTAGAAGAGGACCGGCTTCCCGCTACCGTGACTAATAAACTGCCTAGTACATGGATCACGCAGGGAGGCACCATGCTGTATTTATCGTGAATGTGTAGCAAAACTGTCAATTAGAAAAGAATCGTCACACAACAAACATACAGACGTACCCTGTACCAAAACACTTTTTGATAAGCTCATTTGAGAACGAATTCCCAAACAAACAAATCAAGCTCTACAACTGTTCATTTCCCGAATGTTGCAAGCGTTTCCGCCAGTCCTGTAAAAGTCCATAAAAAACATTCAAAAGGATACAACGTAGCATGAGAGAACTCTAGGATTGGCGACATTGATATCCCACAATGGGTCCTTGCGCTGACTTGACTACAACAACCGCAGTAAGAAAAAGTGCTTTTCCAATGCTTTAGGGTATACTTCAGTTGTATTAGAGGTGCTCTAAACACTCATGCATTTTTATCTTAGTATTGGTCCAACCAAAATGGGTGATAACACATTTTGACCTATGGAACCAAACACTAGATCAGGATATTGTGTGGACCCCTTAATCCCCAAGCTATAGGCACTACAACATCTTTTCCTGGGTTGATGAGGCACTGATATACTGAAGGCAGAGCCTATGAATTTATCTATGTTTTCTCATGAATTCTTAGCTATCCTAGTGGTATGCACCCTAGGGGGCTGGGGCACCTCTTTTTGAGAGGTCCTGGGTTCAATACCAAGTCAGCCTAGCTAAGTAGGAATATCCCATGTGACATGGCAGTGACCTCAGCGCCACAAGCCATGCCACCTCAGCACCTATGGGACCCAAAAACAAAGAGTGCACATCTCAAGATGGCACTGTGGATGAGAGTGAGCCCTTGGGGCTGTTTTCCAATCAGTTTTTCTCAAACATGTAAAATATTTCATCCTGAGTTGCAATGTATGCTAATTGCTGTGGTCTATTGTTGAGAGTTGTCTTTCTCTAACTCTTTGTGACTGCAGCCCTTCATGCTTTGATCCTGATCTTCTTCTACTTGCTTATCTCCGGCTTGGGTTATCCTGGATTGGTTGTATTTCAACAATAAAACTTTTTCCTCGTCAAAAACAAGCAGCAGGAACCCTACACCAGCAGCAAGCAGCAGGAGAGGCACAACAAAGACACACTGTTGAAATCACTATGAAACTTTCTGGTAGCAGAGGCAGACAGTCTCTGCGTACCGGCAGCAACCCCGTGCCGTACATCCAGTGCGCCGAGATCTGTCATATATAAGCAAGAAGGGCGAATATGGACACAAAGAAGGAGGACACCGACGTGAGGACAGCGCCTGAGGCACCAGCAATGCCAGCACCTGATGAACCTGGACTTGGACCTAGCGCTGTACCTTCGGTGCCCTTACATGGGCCAGTGGACGTGGCGGATGATTCGCTGGAAGGACTTCAGTCGGCCTTCTGGGCCCTCTCAGTCGAGGAGGTGGACACCAATCCTGTGAAGGGAAAGAGAGAGAGAGAAGAATGCTGGAGAAAGCATGGCAGACGAAGGAGTAGACCAAGGGCACGACCTGACGAGTGAGTCGACCTTCGAGGGCGCACCAAGCACTTCTGTCCTTCACGCATCACCCTCTCCTACAACCACCACACTCACAACTCCAGACCCAGCCGCTGCAACACCCACTCCCATAACCACCCCGCCTATGGCTGAGGGCACAGGCTTTACTGGTATGCCTACCTACCCTTCCTATGGTGTGAACCCACCTACCACTGCGTTTCCAGAGGCAACTACTACCAGTGAGCCGGTGGCCTCCAGTTCTGCGCCGCGATGTGCAGATGGTATGCGGCTGACTATCACCATCCTCTACCCGCTACGGGAGCCTATGTGGATGTTCCTGGGTATGCAACCTTGAGTGGGCTGAGGAGAGGACCTGAGTCATGCGGGAGCAGGAGTAGAGGATCGGGGAGATCCTCCAACAGGTCCCTGACTCAATCAGAGATAAAAGAGGCTCTCCGAGGAGCCACCTCTGAACTTGTGGTCGATCTCACTCAAGAGATTCGGGCTAAACTGGAGCCCCTGATTCCGCCCCAAGCGTCACCTACCACGGTGGGAATGTCACCCCATCGAGTACAGGCTAGGGCTGACAAACACCCTGGGGAGCCTGAGGAGCCGACCGACGCCGACCCCCTGCAGCGATACCGAGAAGCCCTTTCGTGCCGAGGACGGCCCAGCCACCCTACAGCCACGTGGGGAATTCTACGAGAGCCGAGCTGGACCGGCTGGGGCTGACAGCCCTGAGGGCAATGGTGGATGTGGAGCCCTATGGCTCCAGTGACCTAGGCGGAGACCCCTCCAATGATGAGCCGCCGTCGATGATTTCTGCTTCGCCCTCGGAGGACGACGACCCCGAGGACCCCGAGAACCCAAGTGGGCAGAAGAAAAAGAAGAAGAGAAAGACACGGCGCCCTAGGGGACGCAGGTCTCAGGAGGCTAAGGCCGTTGCCACCTCCAAAATCGTGGTGAACCTGCCTGAGCTCACAGGCAAGGACCTCAGCGAGTTGGCTGAGAATTTTGGCCGGTTCCTTCGATTGACCGGCCAAACCCACGCTAGTGGACGGGTCAAGTGCGATCTGCTCCTGCAGTGTTGCAAGACCAAGTACCTGGAGAAGCAGGTCAAGCAGATCGTGACTAAGTCTGCCACCTTTGCCGACGTGTTGGTTGCCTTGGAGAGGCAGTACCCAACCTATGAAACCGACTCCTCCATCAGGGCCGAGATCCGGAACCTGCCCGTGCTGCCCAACAACCCCAAACCTGGCAGGGTCTCTGAGCTATTGGCTGATCTGGATCACTGGGCTGGACGATTGACGCCCGATGAAGCCGGTTCGGACCCCCGTGGCCATCTTTGGGTCACTTGGGGTGTGTATCTATGTGCCGGCAAGCCGCCATTGGCTGATATCATACTCTCCCATCCACCTGGCCTAACCCGATGTGATAGTGTGATAGGTTTGGCCATTCCGGCTATGAGCGGCCATGTTCAGTACCGAGGCGCCGCCAGCTGAGATTTGTATATCAGAATATCAGGAATCAACAGGGTTTTTTTATCATAAAGTTTCCGTAATTTTTCAGCCTTCCGTTTTGATTGTCAATGTATCGGCGACTGTCAGTTGGCTCGCGATTTTGCGGTAACCGATTGGTTAACTGTTATTTACAGATATTTTGGCGGAAACCCCGATGAAGGGTCAGATTTCATCAGTAAAGGGTTCGTTTCTTCCGCAATTTTCATATTATACAGTCGCAAAATTAATCCGATTTTTTCAGACTTTCAGAATCGGATTTTCGACTTCGACATCGCCGCACTTGATATGATGAATCTCGAGTGGTCATACATTTTTCCCCGATCACGAATCAACCTTCCTTTTGTTGTGTCCTTCATTTCGCTTGGATATATAGTCGAAACAAAAGTGATTCGTGAGACCACTTTGAAGAATCATGTCTCCGGCTCACGGCGAGGAATATCAATATCGAGAATTGGGTTGGAACTGCCTTGGTCTCAACTTAATTTAGGAAGCATCAAACGCCTTTGGTGTGTACACATGCCCGGTATAGCAAGGGATAATGGTCAAGAGGGTGGAAAGGGATATATAACTCTTGGACCGTGCAACCGAATATTTTATTGCGACTTTCGAGTGTACCGCATGAGTGTTGGGGTTGCATAGCAACTTTCCTTGGGTTCCTACGTATTTTTAACGTGAAGTTATGTCCATGGAGGGGCATGGCATACCACGGTGGGAGCCACTTTTCGAGGGTATGTGCTATATGCATGGTATGTGCTTCGATATGCTCACGCCAATGTTATATATCTCCGTTTGTAGGAAGATATATGGAGTCATACATGGCAAGGGTTTCGCCCATGTCCCAATGGTGAACTGCATAGCGCTAGACTAAGTGTACCGCTCATAAAGTGCATGTGGGAGGGCTTACGGAGCGACCCACAAGCGCGAATATCAATTTTCCCATTTTTGTGGTGCATGTTGGGAGGAGGTTCGAAGGTGTCCCTATGCGTCCATGTGGGGATCCAAGTGGGGGGATTGTTTGCAAATGGTCCCAAGCAATTGTGTTTTGAAGCATAGGTTGATATCATGGGTGAGCGAAGTTATATACTATTGTAATTATCTTGAATTTGGCATTATTTGCATGTTTTTGACCTCATTTTATGCTCATTTTTGTGTTTTATGTGCTCAACTGGTCGGCTAACAGTAAAGTGCTTAAAGATCCGTGAACTATGGTATATTGCTTATATGTTGGCATATGCTTTGGTGTTGTGCCTCACCATATGCCGGATCACGTGGTCACTTTGGCGTGGCACACGAGGCCTCACAAAATTAGGTCTCAAATTCATGAGTTGACTTGTGAAGCATGTCATGTACATAACCGGAGAGGTTTCGGAGCCATTGATGGGATATTCTTGGGCATCGATCTTTGGTCTATATCACCCTTATATATTACTTTCCCGTTTGACACATGCATGGAGCATTTGAATATTTGCCGTATGCATTTTTGAGTATATAATTGACTTTTGGGCATAATGGTGTGATTTGCCTGATTTTGCCATGTTGTGAGGTCATCTGCATGGGGCATCTCTGCAAGCCCAATCGACTCCAAGTCCAACCAGGGTTATGTCAGGGTAGGGTATGGTCCTGAGTGCCAATCTAGGCCGTGACACGCCACCTCCTCTATTGGGCTAGGATTTAGAGGCTTGGGAGTGAACACATTTTTGGGGTTTGTGTAGCGACTTTTGTCTCATGGCATTTAGCCATCTTATTTGACTGGGTTCAGGGCATCATGTTGGTGAGTCAAGGGAAGGTCTTGAGTCCAGGGAATGAGGGGTCTCAAAACATTCCCACACAGGCTGGCGCAGGACCTGAAGGAGGAGCTCAGGGATCAGATCCGCGAGGGAGTGATCCAGACGGAGCAGGCCTGCCTCCAGTGGCTGGAGGACGAGGAGCGAGTGGACGTCCCCAACCAGAAGTTGGAGGATTTGTGGTCCATTCCGCTGCCGCTGGAGCGCGGAGAGCTGAGGGTCCGGGAATGGAATCAGTACATCCGAAAGTACCGACGAAGCCTCAAGCTGGTGGAGGACTGGAATGAGGCCAGCGAGATCCGCCACCTGCTGAAGGACGTCCTCCCCGGGAACTGGAAGAGGCGAGTGGAGGACGAGGAGAAGAAGCGAGCCAAGAAGCGGGTGGCGGTGAGGATCATGGCGGCGGAGGATACCCATATGCGGGTATCATGGAGTTCTTCAGGAGGAACCTGGGCAAGCCCAACCGGATGTTGGGACTGAAGAATGCCGTGTACGTGGAGGTATTTGGCGACACCATGGGGCAAAGGCTGATGCGCCTCAACAACGTGGAGTGGAGGCGCAGAGAGCCGCTGAGGATGCTGGTCATATTCGCCCGCATGAGCCTGGACGAGATCGTGAAGTACATCACGGTGGAGTTGAAGCTCAACGCCAAGAACGAGGCCCACGTGCAGGATCGACAAGGTCATGGACAACGAGGCCACCGAGAAGACCGCCATCATCGGGAGATCCAGGAGGACACGGCCAACTCCGCGGAGGATGGTAGGGGAAGTGGCCAAGACCACTGGACCGGGTCCCGGGAGGATCACGAGGAGGCCCATTTCTTCTCGTTTGTGGCGCACAACGTGAGGGACCATGGGCAGGATCGGTCCAGATGGAGCCGGGTGGGACCCAAGAAAAGCCCGCCGCAGAGCGCAGGAGGCGGCCCTCCGGGGCCTGGTGGCGGACGCGGTGGCGGAGGCACACGAAGCGCACGCTGCCGCACGGTGTGACCTGGAGGGCAGTGCGAGGGCTTTCCTCAACGAGACCGCCCTCCCGCCCGTCCGCGCCCTGAACGGAGCGGGGGCCCCTACGCTGCTCCCGGCAATGCACCGGATCGTGAACGCCGTCCAGCCGGGGCTCATCAGCACGGAGGCGGCCCTCTATGGGCACTGGATGGAGTGGCCCGAGTCCAATCGGTCGGGCCGGCCCCTGTCCATGGGGGACACCCTGCGTCTGACGGGAGCAGGGTCTGCCATGTCCCTCCGCAGCAGCGCCCCAGCCCTGCTGCACGCCCTCAGGACGCGCTACCTCGGGGACGCGGCCCCGTACCTGAACCAGGCGCGGGCCACGTACCCGGGAGGAGTGTCCGAGCTGGATGCGGCGCTCCACCTTCTACACCCCCCGGACGAGGACCTGGAGGTGGGCGAGGTCACGGTGTTCGTGGAAGGCGCGGACGAGGCGTCCGCCCGCCCCCGGCCGACCAACCCGGTGTACATCGGCACCAGGCCTACCCCCCCGTACGCCGTCGTCTGCGAGGCGTTCCCCAGGGAGCCCACTTGGTGCTCCGCCCTCCCGCCGGCGACGCACGCGCCCCGCGGCTGGGCTAGCCCAGACCTGTCCCCCCCCCTCTCCAGAGCCAGGGGTGCCCACCACAGGGGGCAGGTCCTCTGGCAAGAGTGCCCTGGCACCCCTCTGCTCCTCCTCGTCGTCGCGACCCGCGGGGACCCGGGGCTGATCCTGGGGATCACCCCCACCCACCTCTATGGGGCAACACCCGTACCCAGCCCCCCCCTCCCGGCACCCGCGGCACGGGACGGAGTACACACCTTCCAGCGAACACAGGAGGTCACCGCCGTTACGGGGGTCCACCTGGTGCGGCTGCCCCCGACACCGCTCGACGACCCCCTGGGGCCCAGGGCCCTGGGCCCCGCCCCAGACTGGGAGCTATGGCGCGACGCGTGGGCCGCGTGGCTCCCCCGCCTCCCCTCCCAGTGCCGGTGGATGGCCGCAGGCCCCCGGCCGTGCGGGGCTGACGCCACAGCCGGCCCTCCACCCCCTCCCCCCCTCCCCCCCGCAGAGCACCACACGGCACTGCCCACGGCACGGCACTGATGCACCAGGAGGTAGTGGGAAGGGCGCGCTTGCCACCACGCATGCCTACCAGGGTAACAGTGATGGCAGACTCCGGTGGGTCCCCCCAGCGGGACGACCGCCACCACCGCCGGTCCCGCTCCCGCTCCCCCGTCTCCTCCCCGGAGTGGACGGGGGAGACCCTCGCGGAGCGCGAGGAGCGGAGGCTGGCGGAGGCGGCGGTGCTGGTCGGGCCGCCGCCGCCGGCCCGGGAGCCTGAGCCAGCCGAGATGACCGCCTCCGCCGCCCAAGCAGCCAGCCCCGCCGCACCGCCCAGAGAGGGGGCCCCAGACGCGCAGGAAGCGGAGACCGCAGCCCCAGCGAGCCACGCCGCCGCCCCGACGGCGGCCCCCGGCACGCCGCCGACACGGGGGGCAGCCCCGGCGCAGGAACCGGGCGCATCGCCGAGGGCTGCCGCGGCCGCAGAAGGGAGCAAGAGGGGCGCGCGAGGGATTGCGACCGCGGCCCCGGCGGGCCGCACCACCGCCTCGGCCGACCACGCCGCGGCCCCCAGCACGGCGCGAAAGCGGGGGGCGGACCCCGCACGGGCCACGGGAGCCTCGTCGGCGGCCGCCACAGCAGCGAAGGAGAGCGAGGAGGGCGCGCGAGGGCCTGCGGCCGCGACCCCGGCGGGCCGCGACACCGCCTCGGCCGGCCACGCCGCGACCCCCCGCACGCCGCGCAAGCGACGGAAGAACCCCGCACGGGCCACGGACGCCTCGCCGGCGGCCGCCGCAGCAGCAGCAGTGGGCAGGGAGAGCGCGAAGTACCGCGCCCACGCCAACCCCACCCACACCCACACCAGCCCCCCCAAGCCGTTCCCCCCCAAGCCCTTTCCCCCGGGGCGGGAGCGGCACGTCCGCCCCCCGGCGCGCGAGCGCTTGCCGCCGGGCGTCACGCTGCCGCAGCTGCAAAGGCAGCGGGACGCCCGGCGAGTGGTCCAGGAAGGGCGCAGCAGCGGGGGGGAGCAGAGCGCAGGCAGCGGACGGCTGTAAGTGCGGCTAGCCCCATCTGCTCAGATTTTCAGACATTCTGCCCAGATTGGCTACATTTTGGTCATTTTCTTTGCTTCGGCGGAATTGCCGCCTCGCAGCTCAGTCACAGGATATTTCCTATATATTTCTGATATGCCGGATTTGATTCCGCGGTCCATTTCCCGTAAATCCGCCGCATTCCGCTATTTTAGCTGGAATCGCCATTTGCCGCTGGCGCGCGCTCGCGGGCCTGATCGGCCATACAATTTTACATAAATGGATTATTTAAATTCATTCGGACAGTTTTGGACACTCAGATGTATTTAGAATAATTCCCCTCAATTTTCTTCATAGACTGGGATTTTCTGCCGGACCACAATCAGCATGGACCTTGCTTCTGTTGTCGCTGCTCTCGCCTCCGTTGGTGTCCGTGTCTCTGGTTCCAACCCCAATAACAACATCCAGGAAGACTCCTCGCGTGCCTGCCCCACTGGTCTTGCCGGCCCCGAGCCCTCCGGCACCCACATCGACCCAGGGCAGCACTTTCATGGTAGCAGAGGCTACCTGAATGTTGTTCCTTTGGTGTCCCAACCACAGCTAGCCCCTCAGTATGGCCCCGTAGACTCCGCAACCTCCGGAGACGTAACGATCACGCTCCCGTGGTGCTGTGCGAATGAGGCCTTGAGAGGAATGCCTTGCGCAAGCCCAAATTGCCCAAGAAGGACACAAATCAGCAGCTGTGGAGGCCCAGATTACAATCAAGATCCCAGTCGAAATTGGCCATCAAGCAGCTGGAATCTCCCAGCCTACGCTAATGGCAACGCTCCGGTGGAGCTTACGGACCTGACAGGTACCAATGCTCCCTACCAATGTCCACATTTCGAGACCATCGATTCCGACATTGACGACATTGAGATGGGTGTACCAGGTGAGGTACCTACCTACAATCGACCAGCCTCATGGGCACAATGGGACAACCATTTGTCGCCGGAAGTGACCCGTAACCTTGAGGCGCTTGAGGCCCTGTGTCTATTAGCCAGGTCCAAGCTGATAGGACAAGAAAGAATCGCCTCTGATTTTTTATTTGAATATTTTTTCCTCCTTCAAGAAGAAATTAAGACCAGGATGTGGTGGTGTTCTCAAGAGGATGAATCTTTTTCCATTTTCTTGCAGATCTGGGAGGCAAGCCCCTTCCCGAAGGAGAAGACCAAGGCACCGGTTGCCGGGCCCTCCGTCCCCCATCCCTCTGTGTCCATCCGCGACGATCTAGCCGCCGCGGTTGAGGAAGGAATCTTAGAGGCAGCTAGGCAGGCAAGCCTGGAAATTAGGACTGAAGGAGCTCCCCAAGTGGACTCCTGGCTGCGAACCACTGAGATTAGCGGTCCGACAGCCTGCTCAGGCCCTTCAGGACACGGTATGTACTGTCCTGCCGACTGCTCTTGCAGATCTCAGCGAGACTCTGAGCTCCAATTGCTCAAAGATCAAATGCAACTCATCATTCAGACTTTGGGAATTAAAGATCTTTTCAAGACCCACATGAGGTCTGAGGGCGCATCATCGGTGGATCAGGCAACAGATCCGTCGGAGGAGGCGACAGAAATTTTTTCGATTGCTCCTTCGGTGGACTCTAAGACCACCGATGCACGGATCAGCAGGACTAAGCTAAAGGAAAGGGTTACAATCTCTCGATCACAGAGTAGATCGGCGAAGGCTAGGACTGAGGTTCAAAATGCCAAAAGAACTGCCTCCCGTACTACCCTTCCTGCTGTTGATTCCAATGCAATTGCCCAGATGTTGCTCGCCCAGACCCTCGCCGGAGCTGGTGTGGTTAATGATGCCGCCAAGGTGTCTACCATTACGGCCGGTGTTGGGCTGGATTCACTCCTAAATCCCACTTCATTGCGACTTCGTCAGGTTGCCAAGCAACCGAAGTATAATGGGAACCCCAGACGTTGGCCTCAGTTCCAACGGGAATTTAAACTGTGGGTTAAGACTCAAAAACTCCAGGATGATCAGTTCCTGATGGCGCTTCTGGACTGCCTTGAGGGAGCGCCGGCCAACACTTGGCTCAGAACCTGGAGTGATCGTGAAGATTCAAGTTCCCCCCTTACCTTTGATGAGGTGTGGGAACAGTTGGAGGTACGTGGATCCCGGCTGCCTGAGGACCATTACCACCAGATGTTGAAGAATTTTCCCTCATTCTCGCGCTTAATCTTGCACGAAGTGCAGGACAAGAGACAGCGCTTCTGGAATCTTGTAGAAGAATCTGAACATTCAGGCGAAAAATTTTCCAGTGCCGAGCTGAAAAATCTGATTTTTGACAAGATCCCCTCAGAAACCGCCGCCACCCTTCGGAATCGACAGTCCGAAGAAAAGGTCAAGACCTGGTGGGCGGAGATCGATGGCTTTGACGCCTCGGCCAACCGGTTTACAGTCAGGGAGGCACTTCAAAAGTGCTCCCCCACGTCGTTTACCAAGGTGAAATTCACTGAAAACACGTGGAAAATCAAGTTTAATGAACACGAGGATCGGGACTTGTTTGTCCAAGTCCTCAATAGGGGAGTAAGTTTCCACGGCCATCGCCTGAAGGCCAGGAACTGGGTGTTTTCGTTCACTCCGCAGGAACTGTGGGAAGAGGTTGAGAGGCTCGCTGACGCCGCCAATCAAAATTTCCATGAGGGTCTTGGGGGAAACAGGAATACCCAGCAAAACACCCAAAATGGGGCCCAAAAGGGCAACAAAAAGGTGAATGACACCCGGAATGTTCAGGATCATTGTAGCATCTGTCTTCTTCTAGGTTCTACGAACCGAGCTAAGACGCATTCCACAGCTAATCACCGATGGTCTGCCTACGATCACAAGGTGATTGGTGAAAATGTCAGTAATCCTCAGAATTCAGACAGGAATGACAGACAGGTGCATGGTGCCAAGGGGGGAAAGGGTAATTCGACTCCCTCCGGTGGGAACAAAAACACTGGAGGCCCTGGCGGGTCCCAAGGCAAAGGGAATCGGACTCCATCCGGTTCCGGTGGACAGCCAAACGGCCAGACAGGACCAAATGTCAACGCCGGAGGCGGAAATCGAAATCCAGGCCAAACCCCTCAATCCGGTCAAAACAAAGGAAATGCTCCAGGATCACAGGGTAAGGGTAAGGGAAATCCTTCGGGAACCCCCTTCTCTGGTAAGGGCAGAGGGCGTGGCGACGGTGGTGGTCCATCATCCGGCGGCCGTGGCCGTGGACGAGGAAAGGGCAACCATCGTGTGGATCAGGTCTCAGGTGCAGACCAGGTGTCTGATGCGGATCGAGATTACGTCGAAAACGCTCTGAATCCAGCGGATGATCCGTTCCAAGAGGAGTGGATCGACGAATCAGGCTATGTCCACAATGTAAATGCAGCCGCTGGAGGTCAGAACGCCTAGGGGAGCCACGAAAATCGTCCCTCCCCAGGCGATTTCAGGCATGATCCCCAAATTCCTGATCGACCATTACTTGATGTAGGGTCGCTTGTCTCCTCTCCCCTGGATCCGGCAGCGGATCCTTCTGTTGTAGTGGACGAGGTTGGTGTACAGTCCATGCACAGGGCTCGTCAGTTTGTCACAAAGCTGTGGGTCTCTGATTGCAAGGGAAATTTCCACCTCGCCACTTGTTTGTGTGATAATGGATCAGAGGTAAATCTCCAATCCAATTCATTCTTACCCGACGACTGCGTGTTCGAGTCGCCTCATCCTGTTACCCTCGAGGGAGTTTCTGGACATTCTCTCGCAGGTGGGCAACGCGGTTGTTATATATCAACCCATTTGGTCGCTCAAGACCTTTGGGAGGAGCAAAATGTGGAAGAAGTTGTCCTTAAGGATGACTACTTCTACCGTGCTGACATAAAATATGACCTTTACTTGGGCCATCCTTGGCTTCGTAAGAACAGGGTAGCGCCGGTAGGTCATCGTCGTTGTTTTTTGCTGGAGTCAGGTCCCTTGGAGCGTCCTGAATTTCGTTTTTTGCACGCAGGGTTTAAAAGTGCAGAAGAATTTTTGAAGCAAAAAGTGACACCAAAATTTGGTGAAGATGTCACCATTGCAGAGGTGAATGGGAGTGCCGATTACTCCCAAGAGTTAGAATGTCTTCGTAGGGACTCCCAGCCACGACGTCCTTCGCGCTGGCACTCTTCATCCTACAGAGTTGTCGACAAATGGCGCGATGCAATTTGTGAATACTTCCATGAACATCATTCCTTTTGGCCACAGTATGATGCCTTTGCTAACCGTACGAACAAGCGCTTTGATAAGCACTTCAGCGACGCTTGGACCCACAAATGGGACAAGAAGTTGTGGATTAATCCTCCGTTTCACTTAATCCAGCAGGTCATCCACAAAATCAAGCAAGATAAGACCCAGGCAATTTTGGTTGTGCCCTTGTGGGACGACAAGCCTTGGTTTCAGGAATTGCAAGACATTTGTGTAGATTACATCGAACTTCCCAGGAAGATTAAGCTGTATGCCAGGGACGACACAGGTCCCCTGCCACAGCGGTCCTGGAGTTCGCTTGCATTCCTGGTGGATGGAAAGCTTTCTGACTCTAATTCTGCTGATTCTAGTACAGATTCCTGTGTTGGGTCTGAATCTGAGGTTGAGCGTGGTACTGATGATGAATCTATTTTTTCTGATTTTTGTTCGTCAGATACCCAAGGTGATTCAACGACCAATGGATCCGCCTCGGCTCCCTCTTCCCCAATACGGTCGACATCGAAAAGAATCTTCAGTGCACGGGCGAGGAAAAATCCCCAATCGCGCCGCAAATTCAGAGTTTTTTTATGAAAAACCCCCTGTGGAAGCTTTCATGGATCCTTTCGAGGAGCTGGATCGCGAAGAAAATCTCTGGGATTTCGACACACGACCCACCTATCTTCAGGAGGCAGTTGATACGGACCTGTTTAGGGACATCCGTAAGAAGATTCTGCCTGCCAAAGCCGAAGAAGTCGCCAAAGTTTTTTCGACAGTAATTCCTGGCGATCAGGTGGACACTGAATTGTGTTCGAGGTCAAGAGAAAAGATTTTTGAGGAACGGAAGGACACAACCCTTTCAGGGAAGTTGATCAGAGATCCCCCTGTCCGTGGACAGTTCGGTGAAGCCTTCATCGAGCTTCGTGAAGGGTACAAGGCAAAAAAACAGCGCCCTTATGAAAATCATGGACACAAACATGAGATTCTCAGAAAAATCATTGAGAGAAATCTCAGGGAATTTGGTTGGCTTGAGGGTTGTATGACCAGCGAATGGTGCTGTTCACCCTTCACAGTCCCGAAGCCACCGCCTGCAGACCAGAACACCATAGATGGTTGGCGAATGGTTGTTGATTTTCGCAATCTCAACGCCGAAACCAAGGCGGATTCACACCCCCTGCCCCTCATTGAGGAGGAAATCGCCAAGAGGGCAAGAGGTCGTTTGTTCTCTGTGCTGGATCTCCGTCACGGCTTTCACCAAATGCCGTTGAGGAAGGACAGCAGACCTCTCACTTGTATGTGCACGCCATGTGGCCCAGTCCAATGGACCGTCATGCCCATGGGATTGAAGAACGCCCCCTCATTTTTTCAAAGAATGATGGAGGATGTGCTGTTCACAACCCATCCGGAGCTTCGTGCCTTCGTGAGTGTGTACATAGATGACATAATCATCGCGACGGAGGGGGAGGGACTGACCGAAGCCGAGCTGGTGGCCCTACATGAGAAGCAGCTGAACCAAGTTTTGGACATTCTTGACGCCAATCAGCTGATCTGTGGGCCAAAGAAGGGAAAATTATTTTTAAAATCAGTCGAATTTTGTGGTTCTCTCCTAGAGAATGGCACTCGACGACCCAGTCCAGGGAAGCTCGTCGCTATTCAGAAGTGGAAGCGCCCTGAGACGATCACGGAGTTGCGAGGATTCCTAGGTTGTTGCAATTTTTACCACACTTTTGTGCCGAATTATGCCAAATTTGCTGCCCCCCTCACTGAATTATTGAAGGTAGGGAGAGATGCGGGCAAGGCAGGTTCAAAGGTTCGTGTCAAGTGGACTGACGAGTGCGAGGAGGCCTTCCATCACTTGAAGGCAGCCCTCTGCGAAGTCGCCACGTTGCATGTGCCCCAATTTGACAGACCCTTCTACATTAGAACCGACGCTTCTAGGTACGCGATCGGAGCTGTTCTTGAACAGGTTGATGAAGCCACCGGCGATCACTACCCTCTTGCATTTTGGTCACGGAAGCTAGCCCCACGCCAAATGCAATGGTCGCCGCGTGAGCAAGAGACTTACGCCATCATCTGTGCTTTAAAAAAGTACCAATCGTGGGTTGGCACCAATCGAGTCGAGGTCCTGACGGATCATCGATCTCTGGAGTATTGGGCCACCGAACACATTGATACTGTCGCGAGCCCAGCTGGTCGACGGGCCAGATGGCACGAATTTCTCTCTCTGTTTGACCTCCATGTGTCGTATTTGCCTGGAAAACACAACACGGTAGCGGATGCTCTGAGCCGATGGGCTTACCCCGCCTCAGAGGGGCTGCAAAGTACCAACATCCATGGTACGGAGCAGGACCGCCATGTCATCATCGAATGGGATCAGGAGGAAAAGAAACTCATTCGACGTGCATGCATGCAGTGCGCTGTCAAACAGCACGCATTGCCGTGTCACGACATCACGGCCATCACAGATCCGGCGCATGCTCACGAGATCTGCACCAAAACGATGAAAGTCGTGGAAAAAGTCACCGATCCCTCCTCAGGGAGTGTGAAACGGTTTGACTACACCCGACGAGTAAATCGATTTCGGTTGATCGAGGGCATTAAGCGACGAGATCCGGCCAAAACTCCACCCCTGCCTAAGGATTCCCTGATCATCCGTGACTGGACGTCCGATTACCTGCAGGATCCCATGTTTAAAGAGGTCTTTGGAAATCTCAAATCCAAAGATGCTCACAGGGATGGGATTTTTGCAGAGTACTCGTTGGATGGGGGGAAGCTGTGGATGGAGGGTAAATTGTGTGTGCCAGACGCCCTAGCCCCCCGAGTGTTAAACTGGTGGCACAAATGGGAGTCCCCCCACGCACATGGCCGTCGACTGTGGTCGATGATTAAGCATAGGCTGTTTGGATCGAGGCTCTACACTCATTGCATGAAAGTAGCTGCCGGATGTGCCCAATGTGCTGTCTCGACGCCTCCCAGCGCGAAGAAGCACGGCCATCTGAGGCCTCATCCTATTCCGGAGCGTCTCTTTAACAGAGTCACCAGTGATTTCTTCTATCTCGGTGAACTCGATGACGAAGAGTGCCATTGGACTAACAAAAAAGTCAATGGTGTGCTCCTTATTCAGTGCCGTCATTCCGGCTACATTCAAGTGTTGCCTTGCAACATTGAGTCGATGACTGGCAAGGCTGCCGCCAAATGGTGCGCGCAGACCTGGATGGGAGGCTGGGACGTCCCATCCGAGGTGGTCACGGACTCAGGCAAAGAGTACACCTCCGAATGGTGGAGAGAATTGTGTGCTCGCCTTGGAATCCACCACCTCAGGTGTGAGATCCACTCGCATCGAGCGCTGCCTGGCGAAAGAGCCGGCCGCTCTGTTATAAATATGCTTCGTAAGGAGCTCGCGAGTGAGAAGGATTTCCACTGGCTTGAAGTTCTCTTCGCATTGCTTCGCCGTTACCACAACACGCCTTTGTATCATGGCCTTTCTTCAAATGAAATTGTCTTTGGACGAAAGAAGTGTTGGTGGAACATGCCGTTGAACAATCCTCGCCCCTGTAAGGATGCTTCGCTGTTTTTGGACGAAGTCCAACGAGCAGATAAATCTGTGTCGAAATTAATCGAAAAGCATCAAACTGACTGGCTTTGGGTTCAAAATCAAGGTCGAAAAAACCCCCACAATTTTGAAGTCGATGATCGAGTTTGGCTTCGAAAATCCGAAACCACCCTGGACGGAGATGACAAGCTTCTTCCCTTGTGGGAGGGGCCATTCGCTGTTACAGCGCGTCTAGGTGAGAACAGGTGGAGAATCCGTGTGGATGTCAGCAGGGAAATTGACGTTTCGGGCGATCGCCTCAAGAGAGAGATCCCCTCCCCCAAAGATCGAGTTAAACCTCTTTTTTGGACTGCAAAACACTTGTCCGATCGGGTAATCGAAGGGGGAAAGTACGAACTCAAGAGGATTGTTGAAGCAAGACGTGACGCCAAGGGCGAATGGGAATTTCTGTGTGAGTGGAGGGGCTTTGATTCCAGTCACAACAACTGGGAACCAGCCCAATCTTTTGTCCATGGATACACCAAGGGGTTCATTGATTTTTTGAAGAAGCACCCCGAAATTGGTGTACTCCTGACAGATTGTTTGTCGAAACCAGACAGACAAGTGGAGAGCGACGGAAACCGACCTGTGGTGAATCGAGATCCAGCCTTTTACGGCCCTCAGCAGCCACATTCCAGGGCTGATCCGTCGATCCCCCCTCCTGCGGTCAGGCCAGCCCAGGAGTCAAATGAGGACCAAGCTTCGAGTTCGGCCGCTGATTTGCAGCGCCCAAGCCGTACCAGGGCCCGACCAGACAGGTTGGTGGTCACCTGTATTCGTGCTTGGCCGAATTGAGGAAGCCATCCTACCGCATTCTGCTCAATCCACTGTTCATTCTTTCTGTTTATGTCATGATGTGGAGAACTGCGAATGTTTGATAATTTGACGTCAATCAACTTTTCTTTGGTCTCCGTTCGGCAGACAAGGCGTAGATACGCTGACGGAGTGTGCTGCCGTGTTCAGAAAAAACCAAACTCAGGCTTAATTCAGGCAGATTCGGGGTAATCTTGTCTCTGTTGGTCTGTGCATCTTTGGAATTTGGCTACTCGTGCAGATGGAAGCAAATGTACATACTCAAAACACCGGCCGGTGACATGCACCCCTACAGGCACCCCCTGTAGTACTGGCTGCACCAGATGCGACGCCAGGAACTCAGATCTCACCTTCATTTGCTGTGATGCTGAAGCCAAAGTCCAGATTCAGATCCAGGATCCTCAAATTTACCTTGAATTTCTCAGGTTTGTCCATCATTCTGCCACTGTTGTACGAAACCCAGACGTCAATTGTTCAGACAATCTTCATCTAGGAGCTCTAGGGACTTCGAACAGCAACCTCTGAAGTCCGTAAGCTTCGTTGTATTTTTGGCACACGCCAATGTGAGCTCAATCCGACCAGAAGCTGTCGAGAATGGTGAATCCAAGTGTCTTGTGGGACTTCATCGAAAGATTGGCCTTGTCCAAGTCGATTGACACCACCGCCACTGTAAATTCGGTGTCTCTCAGTTATATACTGTCAGTAAAGCGCCTTCAGTGAACCTTCGGCGCGTTACATGCCAAGGATCCAGGGCCAGCATGTCCCATCATGATGCAACATCACATGATCCACATTTTGATAGAATCTGTTAGATGCTCGCGAACCAATGTGCCGGAAAGCACAATTGAGCTGAATAAACGACAATATATATTAACTTTAGTCTAAACGAAGGTGTTGGTAGTTCCAGTTGTACACATTCCGCTTCATTTCACCTTTATCTCAGGGAATTTACTCATGTTAGGACAATTTAGATTGATTTCCTTGTCATCTCCCTTCATTCCTCGAAGATCTGTCGACGGCTTTGCGTAACTTCGTTGACGCTTATGATCTTCTGTGCACTTAGGGTCTGTAGACTACATGTGTGTTTGTTTAACCGCTCTGTGATTGCTTAATCCCCTCAATCTCTGCCCAAATTCATTCTCATTTTGCTGAATCTTGTGATCATCCGCCAGATGCGCCAAATCTGAGCCACATGCTGTACTTTTCAGAACGACAAAAGCGGGATAACACGATGTAGAGTTCGGCGAGGACACCGTAGCGTGCCCGCGACAGCGGAACTGTGCCAGAGCGCTGAGATGTCACTCCAATTCTTGATCCCCCCACTCAATCCATCAATAATCTACCTCATTCTCAACCAATGCATGGTTTGGTATCGATTCTCGATATGTTTACATGCTTTTTAGCCCGTGACCTAATGTTTTACTGCACGGAGGACTGTTCGTCACTTCTCATTCTGTCTCATTTCAGGTTCATCCAGCCTGATTCAGTGCCAATTCAGCCCAATTCAGGTCAGATCAAGCAGATTTCGCCTCATCGAGGCTACATTTCTATGTTTTTCTGGGACTTACCCGCACTACGTTCTTCGTTGACGTAGCGACACACCCCAGTGTGTTTTTGGAGGGGGAGTGTAAGTGCGGCTAGCCCCATCTGCTCAGATTTTCAGACATTCTGCCCAGATTGGCTACATTTTGGTCATTTTCTTTGCTTCGGCGGAATTGCCGCCTCGCAGCTCAGTCACAGGATATTTCCTATATATTTCTGATATGCCGGATTTGATTCCGCGGTCCATTTCCCGTAAATCCGCCGCATTCCGCTATTTTAGCTGGAATCGCCATTTGCCGCTGGCGCGCGCTCGCGGGCCTGATCGGCCATACAATTTTACATAAATGGATTATTTAAATTCATTCGGACAGTTTTGGACACTCAGATGTATTTAGAATAATTCCCCTCAATTTTCTTCATAGACTGGGATTTTCTGCCGGACCACAATCAGCATGGACCTTGCTTCTGTTGTCGCTGCTCTCGCCTCCGTTGGTGTCCGTGTCTCTGGTTCCAACCCCAATAACAACATCCAGGAAGACTCCTCGCGTGCCTGCCCCACTGGTCTTGCCGGCCCCGAGCCCTCCGGCACCCACATCGACCCAGGGCAGCACTTTCAACGGCGCGACTCGGGGCAGGGGGCCGGGAAGGGGCCAGGGCACGGGAAGGGCGCGCAGGGGCACGGGCAGGGAGCCCAGGTGCAGGGGGCAGGGCGAGGGGAGGTGGGAGAGCGGGCGGGCCAGGGCGTGGGGGACGGGAGGCGGGACCCGCGACACGGGCAGGGGGCTGGAAAGGGGCCCAAGGGCAAGGGCAAGGGCGCCGCGGGCCCCAAGGGACAGGCGGGACGGGGCAAGGGAGCCCAGGGGGGAGGACGGGACGAAGGGAGGGGGGCAGAGGGCGGGGCGCCCCCGCAGCCGGACGTGCAGCCGGTGAGGTGCATCCCCCCCGGCATCCAACAGATGCCGGCGGAACCACACCCACCACCACCACCACCACCACCACCACCACCTCTACAACATCGACCCTGACGCCGGCGAGCTCGTCCCCCCCCAACCCCCACGACACCAGCACCAGCCAGCCCCCCCCGCGCCGAGGGCGGAGCCGGCGCGGATGGCCTCGGCGGAGGGGGGACGGGGCGCGGCATCGGCGCCGCAGGCGCAGGGGCAGCGAGGGGGGCCGGCACGGTAGGCAGAGGAGGGCCGGCCATGGGACCGGGACTGGGGCGCGGTCCCCGACCCTCTGGGGGAGGAGACCCTCCCCCTGGTGGGGGAGGTGTACGGGTGGTTGTGCTGGGCCAACCAGGGGACCTCCATGAGGTCGAGGAACCGGCCCTTCGATGCCGTGCTCCTCCGGAGACACGGAGGAAACCGAGAGGTACCCCCGGGGGGGTGGGCAGCCCCAGAGGACCATGAGAGGGTCCTCAGGTCAGTGACCCGGGCGGCGTGGCCCGACAGGGAGCCGACGTGGCCGGCCTTCCTGGAAGGGGGAGCGGTGCTCCGCATCACGGATGCGGACGCCAACAACTGGCTCCCCCGGGCTTTGCGCAGCGCCCTCGCCCACTGGCGCTACCGCCGGCACAACCCGCCGCCGCCACAGCCCCAGCCCCCACACAAGCGGCGGCGCAGGTGATGGCCCAGACGGCGGATACGAGACAGTGGAAGGGGGGGCTGGGCCCCCCGACCCACGCCCCCCCCACGGTACGGCACGACGCAAGAGGGCGTGCCACCTCCCGCGGGAGGGAGTGCGGAGACAACGAGCGCGGGGGGGAACCTCCTGCCCCGCAGCCCGCTAACCACTGACCGCTAACCCTCACGGCCACCCCCGGCCGGCCAGCGCCGCGCGATGACGGCCGGGGGATGAGGGGCCCCAGCGAGGGCCTGCACGAGGATCCGGCTCTAGGTAGAGGGGGGCGGGGGAAGGGCGCGACCCCCCCAGCCGATGGCTGGCCCCCGGGGCCAGGGCTGCCATGCCGCCCCCCCCCCCCCCGGCCGTCAGGAGGCGTCGCCAGGGGACCAAAGGGCCCCCCCCACTCCCCCCCCCCCCCTCCCACACAGGCCCGAGAGCGGGCGGAGGGGCGGCCCCCCAAATCCCCCCCCCCCCGCACCCACCCCAGCTGGGGAGCCACAGGCGCGGCCCTCCGCCCCCCCAGGGCCGGGGGGGGCGCCCCCCCCCCAGAAGGGACGGCGACGCGGTAAGGGGAACGGCGGCTGGACCTGCTCCCGCGAACCCACACCGGCGTGCCGGAGCAACGCGCACAACGGAACAGGAAGGAGGCCGCGCCCCACATGACCCTCCCGTAACCACAGCCCACTCCGGGATGACAGAGGGGGGTTTCAGGTCTGCTGGGGCCCCCGGGGGAGCGGTCCACGGGCCGCCCCTCGACCCCCCCCCACCCCGGGCCGAGTCAGCCCAGGGCCCATCCCTGCCACCCCCCGAGGGCACCCCCCGAGGGTGATCGGTGCAGTGCTGTGAGGGACAGGCACTCTCCCCTGTCGTGCGCCCAGTCGCCCCGGCTCCACCATGCACCCATCCCACAGGGTTGCTCCCCCGCCGCACAGCAATGCCCCGACGCGTACCCGCACTCGATCGTGCGTTGTCGACCTGGCCACCAGCGCCCCCAGTGCGCCCGCAGTGCAGTGCGTGAGTGCTGACCGTCAACCCCGAGGAGGTGTAGACGTGCTGATGGGGCGGCTGCTGCAGCGTGTGTCCTGTGCGCCAGCCAGCGTGTTCACTCCTCGTGGACAACCGCCGGAACAAGTGCCTGCTGCATGGAACTGTGCTGGAGCCCAACGGGGTAGTGCCTAGTTGCCCGCAGTATAGTGCCTGCGTGCTGACCGAAGATCCCGAGGAGGCGACGATGTGCTGTTGGAGCGCTTGTGCGTCAGCCAATGTGTCTGCTCCCCGAGGTCATCAGCCAGAACATGTGCCGGGTGCGTGGAGCAGTGCTGGAGCCTGCGGATGCGGTGCCTGATCGCCCTGTGCGGTCGGTCGTGATCGAGCAGGAGGCTGTGTGTGCTGTAGGCGGCCAGACTGGCCGTTTGTGCCCAGAGATGCTGCGTGCAGACACCGGACCGCCGCATTACCTGCTGGTCGTGATGGTCTTGTCGGCGCGTACAAAGTGCTGTGCTGAGCTGACCCCGGGTCAGCTGGACACATTCATGATGATGCTGGCCACATGGCCCGTGCGCTGGTAGAGCTTTGCCTTCCCCATCTCACCTGTGTGCAGCTCTACTATGCCTCCCAAGTCGTTTGCCGAGCTCAGCCTGGCGCAGCAACAGGCGCAGCTGAAGTCCGCAGATCTGTGGAATGTCACGAGAGCTATGGGCGACCGAGAATCAGATGGCGTGCTGCTTGTGGCTGAGCACGGGCCGTCGGGCACAGAAGTATCTCGCTGGCCCATGCCCCCAGACGCGGAGTCGTCCATGGCGCTGTACCTGGCACGGGTGACAGGTACCCTGGGCGAGGTCGACCGCAGCATTCTGGCCTCCAAATGTCCATCTGTCTCGTGGGATACTTTCGCGGAAGTGCTGGCTGATGTGTCGGACTTCCTCGACAAGTGCACGCGCAAAGACGAAATTGCGCTGATGGCGGACGTGGTCACGCAACACCGCTGGCCCAAAGGCCAGGAGGAGCTCCGTCTAGCCTTCGACAAGGAGCCAGCCAGCTTCAGGCGCCTGCTGAATCAAGCCCAGAATCCTGTGGCGGCCGGCCGAGTGATGATGAGTTGGCTTTGGTTCTGGCAGGCAGTGGACGCCGCCTGGGCGAGGCGCAAGGGACTCAAGGTGTCGTGGCTCAGCTCCCCCGCGGACGCTAGTGGCCTGCCTCTGGACAACCCCGTGTCCGACACCAAGCTGTCGCAGGCCATAAAATCTGCCATGCCATCGATGCAGCCACACCCTCGAGTGCCGGAACGCAGAGCCGATGACCCGCCGCCCTCAGCCCCCGACCGCGCGAAGCGGATGGCAGGGCCGGGATCGGTCGCTCAGCCAACGAGGCTCCCAACGGCACTGCCCCACTTCGACGACAACCAGAGACTCGCGTCGGAGCTGCAGTCCGCCTGGGACACGTGTCAGGGCATACCTCCTGAGCACATCCGGGCAGCGGCGACGAATCTGCAGCTGCGGATGGCCCCCCTCCCCTCCATGGCGGCAGCACTCCGCACGCTGGCCCAGGCCTCAACCGGCAAGCAGCTGGGGACCATCCTCACGTCGCAGGCTGGGCACTTTGGCGCTGACTCGGGGGCTGCGGCCACGGCAATAGCAGAGTGGCGCGCATATCTAGAGGACAAGCGCCTGCTGCAGGCAACGCCCACCACCAAGCAGGAGCTCCTGGAAGAGGCAGAGGAGATCTTGGCGGCGCAGTCAGCCGACTGGGAGTGGAAGACCCTGGGTGCGCATGTGGCAGTGGCTGGAGCGAGACAAGGCCTGCCGGGACCATTTGTCGACGCCCTGATGCAGGCCGATACCTTGGACACCTTCTGGCATGCGTACGTTCAGTTCGTAGTTCATGTGCCCGACGTCTCCACCATCCGTGACACCAATGATCACCTGCGCACGAACGCTGGGGCCCATCTCGTACCACACTGGGCAGCGCGGTACTACGATCGGGTACCAGGCGCACCACGAGGTCATCGCGACAGCAGCCCATCGCCAGAGCGTACGGCCAGGGGCAGTCGGGAACGAGACCGGCCATCATCTCGATCAAACCGAAAGCGGACCAGCCCAAGCCCGGAGGAGCGATATGTCAGCCTGCGGCTGGAAGGCTTGCTGGGGCTGCCCCCGGCGGAAGTGGCGGCGGCGGTGTCCGCAGCTCTGGCGCACCCCACGACGGTCCCGGACTGGGCCCCGCACGAGGGGTCGTGTAGTGTGGTAGTACCGCACGAGGCGTGGCGGCGCGCAGCCCGCGGCTCAGACTCTCACCCGGCCGAGACGGCCTCCGGGGCGTACGTGCTCATTCGCCGTGAGGCACACGACGACTCACCACTCGCGCCGTACGGAGGCAGCCGTCATAGGGGTCGCTGGCGCGGCGGCTCCGACGAAGACGACGACGACGAGCCCCCGTCGCTCAGCAGGGACCTCAGGTCGGACTACCACCGCCAACTCGGTCGAAGGCGCTCATACGACAGCCCCGAGCATACCACCTACCACCGCCAACCGTATGCCACGTACCGGGACCGGGCATACCGGTCCCCGCCAAGCCGGGAGCGCTCACCTCGTGGCGGCTTCCCGCCGCCGCCCCCCGGGCCACCTCCCGCCGGAAGACGGCAGCATAGGGACGGAACGCCGCCCCTCACCACGGCGGCCATCAGTCCGGGGAGTCGTGGCAGAAAGGCCTCGCGGAGCGGACAGTCAGTCCGCAGTAGGCGTGAGACCGCGGCGCCAGGCCCGCGGCGAGAGTCGTCGGGGCAAGCTTGGGGGGCAGGCCCCGATAAGGCCACAGCGCGTGCCGTGCGGGTCGAAAGCGTGCCGGGGAAGAAGGGCAAGAGCCAATGACTGCCCCAGCACCTCCCCGTGCCTGCCCTGGTTCCCGAAGTGCCGGCGGCGATGCTGCACTCGGTGCTGGGGGGCAGCAGGCGTGGCTCTGCCCTGCAGGCCGCTGTAGGAAACCTACACTGGAACCTGCAGCACATTCGCGGGCGGCTGCGCGATCCGGCAGCAGACGGAGACCCCATCGCCTCGGCCATTGAGGACGTCCTGGGTCAGGCAGAGCCCCCGGGGGACGAGGAGGCGGTGACCGCTTGCCTCCTGTGCCGCACCATTGGCCCGTGCCTCTCCGTCGAGTGCCCCCGGACCCACAGCTTTCGAATCCCCGTCACAGGCCAAGTGCCTACAATACTGACCACCCTCAAGAAGGCGCTGTGCGCGGCCCTGCCCGATCAGGCCAGCCTACTTAACCCCGTGCCCGAACTGCCCCTAGCGCAAGCCTTCATCATTGTGGAGCTCTGGGTGTCTGCCCTTCTGGATCACAAGCACCGGCTGAAGGATGACGTGCTGGTCTCCCCGCCAATATGGACCGGTTGTGATCTGCTGGTCCTGCTCACGTCGTACAGGGACCCAGCAGTCGTCCCAGCGGGTCGCGTGGGCGTTCTCCTTAGCTCCCGGCAATCCAGCATACCTGAAGCTGCAGTGGTACCGCTCCCACGACTCAAGGAAGAATGGTGCGCGGACCCCTGGCTCAGCTTCGACCTCTGCCCCCGCTGCGACCGGCCCCGGTTGCAGCGCCTAGTCCTGACCCAACCGTGTGACCCAGCTCGTCCGCCGGTGATGCCAGTATGCGGCGCCCTGCCCAAGGGGTCCACCGTTACCCGGCGTATGGCGAGGTGCAGCAACATCCGCGTATCCGGCCTCAGCGGTGCGTCTGCCTTCTCTTTGTCCACAGCGGCCTGCCACCTGTGCTCCCCAGGCGTCTGCGACCTCCAGCCACCGGGAGACGACAATCTATATCGGCAATTGCGTGCTCGGCACGATGGCAGCTACATCCCCAAGTTCGACGCCCTGCCCACCGGCATCACGCGGCTTCTGGTCTTCACCATCAATGCAGGAGGTCTGGCCTCCAAGATACGGATGTTGCTGGCGCTTTTGGTGGATTTCGAGCCGGACGTGGTGTGTCTGCAGGAGGCGGGCCCCCTATTTGTCGACGACAGTCTCAAAGGGGTCCCCTATCGAGTCATCCTGGGCCCCGTGGTGCCGGGTGGAGGCCTGGCAATTCTCATCCATCACCGGCTGCAGACACGGGCTCCGCTACAGTCCGACAAGGATGAGCATGCCCTCAGTGTGGCCATCCCAGTCTCAGAGAAGGTCCCCGTCGTGGTCACGAATGTGCACTTTCCGCCAGGGATGAAGGCCGCAAACAGGCGGCTCAGTATTCTCCGGAGCGCTGCGTTCCAGGCCAGGCATCCCGGCGGGGTGAAGTTAGTCGCGGGCGACATGAACGCTGACCTGGCGGACGATTCAGGAGCCTGGCTGCGCAAGGCGTGCACTGACAACAGATACTGGGGGGGCTTTACCCACCTCTATCGCCCCGGGGAGGCCACCAACATCGTCGCCAACAGAGCAGGGGTGTCCCGGAGGGAGCTGGACTGGGTCCTCGTGAGTGCTCAGTCACCAGTTCATGCCTGCGAAAAGTTCCTGCTGCCTGGCTTGAGCACCCATCTGGCAGTGGCCTGCGACCTCAGCGTGCGCTCCGAGTACCTGTCGCAGGCCAATCCGGCGGGCCGTCTGTTCCGCTTTCGGAGAGCAGAACCATCGCACATGGCCACAGCGGCCGCCATGGCCAGCCTGGCATTCTGGTGGGCCTGGTGTGCCCGCCTGTCGCCCGATGGCGCGTTCACATGGTACTGGGAGTGCATCAGCGGCATTATCCCGTCATCCTCCAGTGGGTTTCGATTGGCCGCAGAAGCAGCCGCCAAGCTGTTTGAGGGCACCCAGCTGGCCGCCCGGGATCGCCTGACAGCGTGGTGGGCAGACCGGCAGGACGCGGCGTTCCTCAGAGCGGTCCAGCTGACAGAGGGCAAGCTGCAGGGGACAGGGGTTACTTCAGTCACCGCCGCGGCCCTGAAGATCCGCAAAGCTCGATTTCAGCAATTGTCGTCCGTCAGCCCTGATGGTGAGTACTTCCCGACCGAGCCGGCTGCCTTCAAGGAGGAGCTGTTGCGTCAAGCGATGGAACTGCACTGTGGCCGCCACATCGGCTCAGATGCAGGGTGGCTCCGGCGGCTTGCAGATCAGTACCGCCCACGCATGTCAGATCGGCCGGACATCACCGCGGCTACCCGATTGGCCCACGCACAGCGTGGTGAGCGTGCAGTGGATCCCAGAGCACCAGCCACCCCAGGTTCCCCGCCCAGCTTTCAGGAGATGCACTTCGAAATCCGACGATCAGGGTCAGAGGCGGCGGCGTTTGGGGAGCTGGTGCAGTCGCTGCAAAGCCGGCTGTCAGGCACCGCCATCGGAGTCCTGGTGGAGCTATTGCACGCCACACACAGCGGGGCTCCAGCCCGCATCCTCAATGCGGTTCTGCACCTGTGCCTCCTGAAAAAGGAGCCGCAATGGCTGGTGCGCATGAGCCGGCCAGTCATGCTGGAGGAGCCGGTGCGGCGGAAGGAGTCGACAGCGATATTCCACCGCCTCCAGATGGTGTCCACAGTGCAGGGACTCGACCCGCCCTCAGCCTTCGCCTACCGCAAAGAGTTTAGTAGCCAGCTGGTGGCCATCTTCTGTCGCTGGGCCATTCCGGTATGGATACGGGAGCGCGGCCGTCTGTGGGTATTCGACTGGGACGAGAGCAACGCGTTCTGTAACGTGCAGCGCGAATCGCTGCAGCAGGTGTGCCCTGACGGCATCCGTGTAGACCCGTGGTACCAGTCCTTCTACGGCAGGCTGAGCATCTACGTGCAGTCGCCGTACGGGCTGGTGGGCCCCTACCGCATGCTCCACGGTGGGGCCCAGGGTGACAGCATGGGTGTCGGAGGGTTCAAAGAACTGGGCTCCGTGCGCTCCAGAGCGAACGCGGCCATCGTGGCCAACGCGCTACGCCCAGAAACTGGCGGTCCAGGGGGGCCTGACCCGGCCGACTGGTGTCCTGTGCATCCGGCGTGTGCAGCAGAGTACGTCCCAGAGGTATCCTCCAGCGACGACAGGCGCATCTTCGCATACACAGACGCAGGAGCAGCCCACGTACTGCGGGTCAGCCAGAAAACGTGTCTGGCCGGAGGTGGGGCCATCAACCGGTCCAAGTTGAAGGGGTACCTCCTGGTCGACAAAGGGGGCGCCCTGGGCTACGCCGCCGGCCAACTGTCGACCGTCCTCGGCGTCATCAAAACGGACTCAGCCGACCTCGCCATGGTGAAGATTCCCGTCGTCATGGGTGAACCACCCAGAGCAGTACTGGTCAAATACGAGGAGGCACTGCGCCACCTGCACTGGGCAGTGCCGCGGACGGAGCCGGTGTATGCCTTAGCTCTGCGAGTGGTGACCACCTTCGCGCTGACCAAGGCAGATTTCGTCCTGGACGTGGTCCCAGCAGTGGGTCTCAATCTGGAGGCATGCCAGCGGCTGTCGGATGGCATCCACAGGCGCGCTCTGGGGCTGCCCCGCAGCTTCCCCAGAACCCTGCTCTATCGACCGCTACGTATGCTGGGCCTGCATGCGCCCAGGCTGCAGGACCGTCACGCGGTCCGGTTTGTGCACACTTTATTGGGCGCCCTCAACTGCCGCAGTAGCTATGTCGCTGACCTTCTGCGACATGAGCTGGGCCATAAGGCGAGGGTCCCGCAAGCGTACTCCGACGCCCACGTGCTGCACTCACTCCTCGAGGCGTGGCAGCTGCAGCTGGTCCTGCTACCGGCAGCACACGTGCCGCCAGCAGCCATGCATGTGAGCCTGCACCGGGCCCCGGAAGGCCCTCAAGTCGTGGTGGCTTCTGATGGGGCATGCGGCCAGCGATCGCTGGCGTATGCGGCAGTCCTTGCAGACGCCCGCGGGGTGTTTGCTGAGGCGTGGTCTGCAGTGGCAGTAGAGGACCCGTACCCATGGGCAGCGGAATGGTTCGGTAGATACCTGGGGCTCGCTGTACTCCGCGAGTTGCGCCTTCCTCTGGCCACGCGAGTGCTGGCCCTGGCGGACAACACCCACGTCACCACCGAAGGGGAGGATCACACCGTGTCGGACAGCCCGTATGTCGATAACCTGCGGGTCCAGTACGCGGCCGGACTGCACCTCTGGCAAGCAGACGAAGTGTACGTGCCAGCTCAGCAGGACTTCGCGAGCGGTGCTCCTAGCCCCGCGCCGGGGCTAGCCGGCCTTCAGCACAGGGCGCACAGTCTGGCGACGTCGCGGATGTCGGACGTGGAAGAGGGCCCCATGCCATTTGCAGCGGACGTCGGAGGCGTGGCGGTACTCACGACGGGGGGCGTGCCGTATCTGCGTCACTCTGTGGCCATGGAGCGCCGGTACGAGCAGTTAGCACCAGCGATGCCGCACCTGGATGCCCTCTTGCACCGCGACCCGGCAGCTGGGACGTCGTGGGAGCGAGTGGTTCAGGAGGCCCGTTTATCCAAGGACGCCCTCAACGTGGCCACGTGGCTTCGGGCAGCCCGGACGATGGCGACAGCCCCGGACAACGTCTTCAACTGCCCGTTCTGCGAACAGTCGTGTGCCGGATGGGGCCAGCACCTACTGGCAGCATGTGGCAAAGTGGCTCTGGCCGTACAAGCTGGCTTTCGTGCGCTGGTACTCGCGGCAGCGCCCGGTGCAACAGTGCCAGAGTGGGTGACCACCACGTGGGTACGCCTAGGGTGTCCCAGTGGTGACAGCCTGCACCTGGTCCTGCGGGCCGACCATGAGGTGACAGCGACATGGCCACCAGCGCGCCCCCACACAGTATACGTCACGTGGTCGGGGATGCTCATGGGCACATGCGCGGGAGCGTCACGCTGGCTTACGGCAGCTCGTCGAGACAGCCTGGCCAGCGTCTACCTGGAGGCACTGGCCACATATGCCCGGTCAGCAGCCTGGGATCTGTTCTGGACTACATCCAATGGTCCAGTGAGCGGGTGGACGCATGGGCTGTCGTGGCAACACGCCGCGTGCCTGTCCGCATTGCTGCACCTGTACGACCGCGCTGTCACAGCGCTGGCGGAGTCCCCAGGCCTGGGCGTGGCAGCCCTGGCGGAACCAGAGTTCCCTCTGGGTTCAGACGGGCAGCACTGTTCAGTGCTTGTCGTGATTGGTGGCGGACAGGCGCCTGCCTGGGAAGGAGCCGCTGTACACCGCTGGAGCCTGGCGCGGCTGGACGCCCAGCCAGAACATGTGCATGTTCGTGTTGGAGACCGATTCTGGATGTCTGCGCCGGAAGGAACAGTGCCGCAGGGGCTGGCGGAGGCGCTCATGGCCCTGTCAGCAGTGGTGCCAGGCAGCTCCACAGTGGTCCGCGCCAGGGGAGACCCCGATGCCCCTCCCGGGGGTTCGGGCCCGGCGGCGTCGGAGTGATCCCGCGAGCATCGAGAGCGGCGGCCCAGCCGTGTGGGCGCCGCCCTCAGGGCGCGGTGGGGCTGCCCCGGGCCAGCAGAGGCTGGCCAAGGAGCGATGCAGGCGGTATGCGCCAAGTGCAGCAGGCTGATGTGTCGTGCGGTCGTCCTCTTTCTGGTGGCGGAGTGTGCTCAGACTACTCCGATGATTGCGCCGCTCCCGGGGGACCCAAATTTTTCAATTGACGGGTCCGTCGCGTTTTTCAAGTCGGGAGAGTCCAACCCAACCCAACCCAACCCCCACCCCGGGGCGGCACTTCAGCCCCGACCGCACGCGCACGCCGGAAGGGAACGCGCCGGCGACACGGAGAGGGCCAGGATGGAGTACCGCAGGCCGCCGCCCGGAAGGAGAGCAGGGAGGCCGCGGCGCGACACCCCCCCCCCCCCGCCCCCCCACCGGGCCGCCAGCCGCGGGGGCCCCGGCCCCCACCCCCCGAGGCAGGGGGGATGGTCCCCCCCCGCCCGAGAGGGGAGCCGGAGTGCGACCCGCCCCCCCGCCCCAGCCGCCGGCTCCCATGGGGGCCGCGAAGAACAAGCGAGCCCACGCCTGCGCACCGGGACGCCGCACAGATCGTACCCAGAGAAGCCGGGTGAGCACGAACCGGAGTGGTATGGGGGGCCACGCCCCCCATGGACAGCACAACGCCACTGACGCCCGCTTTGTTGCCTGCCCAGGGAAGGCAGAGGGACGGAATGAGGCAGAGCGAACCCCGCCCTACAGGCCCCGCCCCGGCCGCACAACCGGGGGGTACGGCGCACCCCCCCCCCCCCCCCAGCCCGCCCCCCAGCATATGAACGCCACGGACCCGCCCCGCGGCGCGCAGCCCCCACAGGGACAGAGCAGGGCCCCCACACCCGCACGCCCGCGCCCACAACACGTGGATCGCGGACCCCGACAGCCCGCCCAGTGGACGGGCAGTCGGGGGTGGGGGAGCGCATGACCCCAGACGCCCCACGCAACGGTAGAAGGCACCCCCCCCGGGGACGCCCTGCCGCCACCCCCACAACCCCAAGCCAAGTAGGGGGGAACCGGGACCGGACCGCCCCCCCCCAAGCACGCCAGACGGAGCAAGGGACCGGGGCAGGACACGCGGAGGGGCACGGACCACGTGGAACGGCCCTACCAGCGCCAAGTGCCGGGACCACGCGAGATGCGCACGCCACACCACCCTGCGGGGGGGGGAGCGGACACCGCGAGAGCGCGAGCGCACACACAGGAAAGGGACACGCGGGGACTACCGGAAGGGCAACCGGACCGAGCGCGCGGAACGCACAGACCGCGTGGAATGGCGTACCAGCGAGCGAGGGTAAGGGACACCCGGACGGGACGGCCCGCCACTGGCAGCGCGGAACACGCGGGGCGGGGAGGGGGAAACGAAAGAGACACGACGCCAGGTACCGGCCCGAACCCCCCAAACCAGCCGCGAGCGCCGCGCACACACAGACGGGGCACTGCACCCGCAAAGGCAGTACTGGCGCACAGCGCCACGCCCCAACCCCTAGGCTAGGTAGCCTCCGCGCCAGCCCAAGGGGGTCCCACTGGCGACAAGCCAGTAGCACGGGCCCGGCGGCGCCGGCGCCCCGGGCGACCACGCATTAGGGGGGCGACGCAGTGGGTAAGCGCCCGCAGCCACGGCTGCGAATTGATGCACTGACCAGGGAGTGGCGAAACGGGGACACCGGGGAAGGACGGGGCTCCGAGCTCTGTGAACCCGGGGGACTCCGCCACCAGGCAGGAGGTGCGTCTTGGAGGGCCCCCCACTAGGACCCGGTGGGGAGGATATCACCTGGCCCGACCAGGTGGCCCCCCGGGGCCGAAAGGCGTCTAGTACCCGCAAAATCAAACCTCAAACCTCAAACCTTCCCGCATTCCAAACCCCATGGGTTCAGGCCCAACTGGACCGCACTCCATGGAGGAGAGGGACGTACGGGGAGTGTACTCACACCCCCCGGCCACAGGTGGTATCTGTCTCGGTGGAGTAGTGGCTGCGGACGTCGGAGACGCCATCAGGATTGACGACCTCAGGGGAATCAAAATCCCCTGCTACGATGGCAACCCCTCCAACCTGGACGACTTCATCCTGGATTGGGAGGACTTCGCCGAGGAGGTCGTCGGCGAGATGAGAGCAAAAATATAGAAAATCGAAAATACAATCCTCCTTCAACCCTGAACAGCAATCAGATCCCACAAATGCAGCAATAACCCGATTCACAATCCAATCCACGATGCGGGCTTCCGTTCAGCACACCGGTCTTCCCACGGTGGCGGGCATGTACAAGAATTGCACCAAGGAAGAAAGCCCTGAAATTGGCATATGAACACAAATAAAGCAAAGTTGGGGAAAGAGGTAAACATACACATTCACAGCCATAAACCCCTCATTCCCTGGACTCAAGACCGTCCCTTGACTCACCAACATATTGTCCTGAACCAGGTCAAATGAGATGGCTGAATGCCATGTGTCACAAGTCACTACATAAACCCCAAAAATGTGTTCACTCCCAAGCCTCTGAATCCTAGCCCAATAGGGGAGGTGGCGTGTCATGGCCTAGAGTGGCACTCAGGACCATGCCCTACCCTGACATAACCTTGGTTGGACTTGGAGTCGATTGGGTTTGGAGAACTGCCCCATGATGTTGACCTCACAACATGGCAAAATCAGGCAAATCACACCATTATGCCCAAAAGTCAATTTTATACTCAAAAATGCATACGGCAAATATCCAAATGCTCCATGCACGTGTCCAACCGGAAAGTAATATACAAGGGTGATATAGACCAAAGGTCCATGCCCAAGAATATCCCATCAATGGCTCCGAAACCTCTCCGGTTATGTACATGGCATGCTCCACAAGTCAGCTCATGAGTCTGAGACCTAATTTTTTGAGGCCTCGTGTCCCCAGCCAAAGTGACTACGTGATCCGGCATATGGTGAGGTACAACACCGAAGCATATGCCAACATATAAGCAACATACCATAGTTCACGGATCTCTAGGCACTTTACTGTTAGCCGACCAGTTGAGCACATAAAATACAAAAATGAGCATAAAATGAGGTCAAAAACATGAAAATATGTCCAAATACAAAGTTGTCATGATAGTATATCTCTATGCTCACCCATGATATCCGCTCATGGTTCAATACACAAATGATTGGAACCATTTACGAACAATTCCCCCATTTGGATCCCCAATTGGGCGCATGGAGATACCTTCGCCACCCATATCTACATGCCCCATGAAAATGGGAGTGCACTCATGGATCTCTTTGCCAAACATACCATGAGCAATACATACGCGGTAGACTTAGTCTAGCGCTTTGAATTCCACAATTGGGACATGGGCAAAGCCCTTGTCACGTGTGGCTCCCCATCTCTTCGGCCACACGAAGATATATAACATGGGCGTGAGCATATCGAAGCACATACCATGCATATAACACATACCCTCAAAAAGTGGCTCCCACCATGGTATGCCATGCCCCTCCATGGACATAACGTCACGTTAAAAATACCTGGGAACCCAAGGAAAGTATCTATGCAACCCTAACACTCATGCGGTACACTCGAAAGTCGCATTAAAATATTCGGTTGCACGGTCCAAGAGTTATATATCACTTTATACCGTCTTGACCATTTTTCCTTGCTATACCAGGCATGTATGCACACCAAAGGCGTTTGATGCTTCCCAAATTAAGTTGAGACCAAGGCGCTTGCAACCCAACCCTCCTTATTCTCTTTCCTCACACTCGCGCGTAGATATGGCCCTTCAAAGTGGTCTCACGATTCACTTTTGTTTCCCTTATATCTCCAAGTCAAATGGGTGGCAAGTATAAGGGAAACCTGATTCGGGCATAGGGAAAAGAGTATGACCGCTCGAAGGAGACCAAATCAAGTGCGGCGATGTCGAAGTCGAAAATCCGATTTCGACATCGCGAAAAATTCAGATTAAAATTTCGAGTGCTTATTTAGAAAATTGCGGAAGCAACGAACCCTTTACTGATGAAATCTGACCCTTCATCGGGGTTTCCGCCAAAATATCTGGAAATAACAGTTAACCAATCGGTTAACGCAAAATCGCGAGCCAACTGACAGTCGCCGATACATTGACCATCAGAACGAAAGGCTGAAAAATTACGGAAACATTATGATAATAAAACCCTGTTGATTCCTGATATTCCGATATATAAATCTCCGCTGGCGGTGCCTCGGTACTGAATATGGCCGCTCATAGCCGGAATGGCCAAGCCTATCACACTATCACATCGGGTTAGATCAGGTGGATGTGAGAGTATGATATCAGCCAATGGCGGCTTGCCGGCACATAGATACACACCCCAAGTGACCCGAAGATGGCCACGGGGGTCTCGAACCGGCTTCACCCCCCTTCTCAGAGCGTTGTTACCGCTCGGAAGTCATTGAAGAGAGGACGGGAGGACCCCAATGGGCTCCAACCCCCCCCCCCCATGTCCCAAGGACACATGGAGGCCCCACACACGTCGTAGGCGTCCCCCACGCCCCAAGGGAGGGGTGAGGACACTGACACTCAGCGCCCTACGCCATATCCGGTCTCCTCTTGATCTACAACATGGACCAAGGGGATCAAAGATAGAGAAACGTCGTCGGTCGACCTAAATAAGTATACCACAATGAAATATATATGTGGAGATCAAGTGAAGGGGGTATATGGCCAGTCAAGGCCGAAAAATCCCCGGATGAACGCCCTCACTTGTCTCCCCAATCACAGAAACAAACAAAAATGCCCAGGGGGATCCATAACGGTGCTACAGCAGCAACCAAATGGACCAACACGTCCTTGACATCCAAAGAAATATTCTTCTTCTTCAGGTAGTCTTCCAGACCGTGGTGTACCTCGGCACAAAACTGCTCGGAGGCTCCCACGAGTCCCTGGATGCGGCGAATCCCTTCCAACGGACTTTATAAAGCCTCCCCCCAGGCGTCCCCGGGTCCGGCTTGTCCGCCAGGATCTCCTCGGCGGTGAAGTCGTCGTCCTCACCCTCGTCGTCCGAGTCCACATCGCCGGCCGTGAACTCGAAGGTGACGGGACGTCCGCTGGGGTCTGGTGCTCGGGGACGAAGCTGGGTATGGTCGCGGTCCAGGATCTTGTTATCCCCCACACGAACCGCATACACATCCTGCCCGACCTTCCGCACGATTACCCCCGGCACATACCAAGATGCCTGCCGATGCCTGGACAGGACATCCTTGTGGTGCCGCTCCACCCACACGGTGTCTTGGAGAGCATACTTCTGGACTTTTCCCTGCTTGAAGTACTTGGCCCTCTTGTCATGCTCGTCCTGAAGTGCCTTGCACACCTTGGCCGCCGTGTCCTCCGCCTCAGCCATCATCGCGTTCGCATCCCGGGCCACTTTGCCATGGTTCAACCACGGGAGAGTGCGTGACACTCGATCCCGTAGGAACAGGATGCGATGGGGCGACAGTCCAGTGGGCCCCGGAAGGTCGTGATACGCTTGGAGTACCCTCCACAGCGAACTGTACCAATTCCGGCCCGGTTCGTCGATGTGCAGCTGGCGGAACTTCGCGAACATCTGCCGCCCGGCCACCTCAGCCCGGCCATTCGACCGGCTGTGGTATGCCACGGGCTTGGCGTGCCGAATCCCCATGTGCTTGCACATCGTCTTGAACCACGTCCCCACGAATTGACTGCCCCGATCGCTGCAGATGACAGCTGGGACATCGAAAATCGTCAGCCAATGCCTGATCATGGCATTAGCGACGGTCTTGGCCTGCAGCCCCACTCCATGCTTGTCCTTTTTGTCCTTCTTCTTGGACTTCTTGCCAGGGACCGCCACGATATACCCACTGTGCCTATCCACCGCCAGGATGACACAGTCGTAGGTCTCTCCTTCCACGGTGACCTCAGGCATGGCGAATACATCCATGGCCACGGACCGCATAGGGGCCTCCGGTATAGCCGTATACACCGGGTTGCCCGCTGTGGAGTGGTTGGGGCTCTTCGTGGCCCGACACACGGCACAGTCGCTGCAGTACCTATCCAGGATGGCGTAGTACCCCGGAGGGAACTTGAAATGCGACTCCAGGTCCTGCTGCATCTTGTCTCGGCCAGGGTGCATGAGCTGGGCGTTGTGCCAATGGTCAATGAGCTCCTCTACTCGGTTCTCGGGCACCAGCAGCTTGTCCTTGAGGAACAACTTGTCCCCATCCTCGGTCAAGCCCTCAGGCCACTCGTCGTCCGACGGGGCGCTCACGGCATCCCAGTACTTGCTCCAGTACTCGGATGCCGCGTAGTCATCCGACCAGTCCTCTGTGAGCACCGACCTGACTAGCTCTACAGGGGCCACCATCCACTGCTCGAGGGTTTTCTCTCGAATAGCTTGGACGCGGGCACCCCGGAACTTGGCCAGGTCCGTACGGTTTGCCATCACCACAAAGCACTTGACCCCCTCTTGCTCCATGGCCTTCTCCATCTCGATGATGCGCTTGGCCTCCTCGGTTTCCTCGGCGTCCCCATGGCTGGATATGTCCATCCAAGCCTTGCCCGCGGGGTAGGCCCATCGACTGAGGCAATCTGCCACAGTGCTGTCCTTTCCCGGGACGTATACGACGCTGAGGTCGAACTTGGCGAACGTCTCATGCCATCGGGCCCTCCTTGCCGCCGGTCCCGAGGGGGTGTCGACGTGCTCCTTGTGCCAGCTCTGCAAGGACTGATGGTCCTTGCAAACCACCACCGGTTGCAATCCGATGTGGCCAGACCACTTCCTGAGCGCACATACAATGGCGTACGTCTCCTTCTCCCTCGCGGTCCAGGTGCGGCGTTGGCCCTCGGCCAGGATCCGGCTCCAGAACGCCACGGGTACATGTGACCCGTCGTCTCGGATCTGCTCGAGGACTGCCCCCACAGCATAGTCCGAGGCGTCCGTCCGTAGCACGAATCCCTTGTCCGGGTCCACCAGGAATAGCCCCAGTTGCCCCAGGAGTCGCTCCTTCAGGTGGCTGAACGCATCTTCGGCCTCAGGGGTCCAAGCAAGCTTCTTCTTGCTCCCCTTGCGGCCATCGAACTTGCCCACTTGCAGCATCTTGTGCAGCGGCCCCGACAGTTCTGCATACATCCCGACATAGCCCGAATAGTAGTTGCAGAACCCCATGAAGGACCGGAGTTCGCTGATGGGCTGGGGCTTCTCCCAGTGGTGCAGGGACGCCAGCTTCCCAGGCATTGGACGGCGTTGCCCGTGACCAACCACGTGACCCGCCAACTCCACTTCCTTCACGAAGAGTGAGGCTTTGGTGGGCTTGCACACCATGTTGTGCTTGTCCAACTCGCTGAGCACTCGGCGCAGATCCTTCTCATGCGCGTAGATGAGCTCGTCCTCATTCATGTTCTCCGTGCCGGACCCGATGATGATGTCATCCACGAAGGGGTCGGCACAGTCCCGGACAGGACCGAGTAGGTGCTGCATCATGCGTTGGAAAGCGGCGTTGCCATTCTTGGCGCCCATAGGCACCACTTTCCACTGCATGGGCCCCAGCGGCGTCGACATCGCTGTGCAGGGCCTGGAGTCTGGGTGTAGCGGCATCTGGTGATAACCGTGTTTCAGGTCCAGCACCGTGAAAATCCGCTTTTTCTGTTGTTTTTGGAGGATGGAGTCGATCAGGGGGAGCGAGTACGAGTCGTGCTCGGTCTGCTCGTTCAAACCTCTGTAATCAACCACCAACCTCCACTCGCCCTTCTCCTTCTTGGGCACGATGAAGGCTGGGCTGGCCCACTCACTGTCGGAGGGTTGGATCCATCCCCGCTCAATGAACTCGGCCAACAGCTTCTTCATGGCCTCGGCCCGATCGCCCTGAAGTTGGTACTCCCGATGACGATAGATCTTCGGGTTCGGCTTCAGCTTGATCTTCGCTGTACCAAACCTCCCACGATCTGGAGGGTTCTTGTTGGCGACGCCACTGAATAGCCGCGGATAGGCATTGATCAGCCTCTCCTTCAGCTCGGCGACCTTCGGGTTCTCCTGGGCCTCTTCAGCCGCTTGCTTCGGTATAGATACAACCGACCGCACTGCGGTATAGGCCTCTTCTGGGTCCGATTCTGACTTCTCCTCGTCCGATATGCCGTCTTCATCGTCGTGGGGTGCACTTCCCACCGATAATCTTCGGAAATTTGCGGCCTCGGGCTGGTGACTGTTGCTACCGGCTCCCATTCTTGGAAAATCCCATGTTGGTGGGTCCGACCCAACCGGACCATCGTATTGGTCCGCGATGTGATCCAGGACCCTCGCCACGAACTCGTCCTTCTCGTACTTGCCGGTGACCAACATCTTGTCATCCCACCAATTCGGAGATGTGACCATGGCCCGCCTCTTCTTGGCTGCCACACGGTCGTGCATCCCCATCCGCATGTAGTTGACGACGTCGTCGATCTCGGCGTGGGACAGGACGTCAATGCCATCAATAGGCTGATCCGTCCCCTCCTTGGGCTCAAACATGACCTTCATGGGCACCGCCTCCACCCTACGGATGAATGCTTCATCACCCGTGGGCTGGGCTTGCGCCGCATCCACCAGGAAAGACTTGGTACCCCACGCTTGACCCGGGGAGGGCATTGATACACCCTTGGCGTCGATGAACAACTCCTCTTCTGGCCCGAATGACATCTCGTTCAGGGTGATGGAGTCCAGCGTCGACTTGAGACCCTCCAGCGGACATGGGGTGGATTCTATGCCGGTTATGACCAGGACCCCCTTCGCGATGATCTTCTCCACCATACGTCTGGTATTGTCCAGGGAGCCATGCCAGTACATGGGTCCCCACTCCTTCAAACCCCAATGCCGGTGCCAGGCTGAGTCTCCTCGATGCCAGTGCCGCCTACACTTCCTCAGAAGTGGGGCATCCCGGGAAGCAAAGACGTCCGTCTCGGGCGTTTCGGCTGCTAGCGTCTGGATCATCCTAGCATACACCGTGGCGCCATTCCATACTCCGTGAGCTGAACTCCGCGGTCTCCTCTGGACTTGGCACCCACAGCTTGCACCGCTCGGACGATCCGATCCTCTTCCTCAGCATTCCATTGGGATGATCTGCATGCGTAGTCCGTGGACAGCCATGTGAGGCATTCATCATCCTCCCGGACCAGCGTTGCACGATGGGGAAGGGCTCCAATGGCGTTTGCCACCATGAAGTCATACCCCATGATCATATCCCAATCGGTAATGTCGGCCACATAGAAGTTCCCGGATAGAGTGCTTCTCTTCGCCTGATCAGGGCGATTCAAGCGCTCATGCTCCCAGAATTCCATACTGATGGTGGCCTCATGGGTGCCGCCACCCATAATCTCTCCGTTGGCGATCTTCAGGCGGACCGGTCTCCGGCTGGGCTGCAGGAGTTCCTCCTTGAGCAACCCTCTCCGGACCAGGCTCACCTGGGCACCCGTATCCACTAACACATCCACCACCTTCTCCTCTCGTCCGCACCGTACTCGCACTTTCAAGTGCAACTGCCGCTCGTCGCCATGAGGTGTATGGACAACTCTCACGGCATGCAACTCTAGCACGTCCGGGTGCATCAGGACTTCAAGGGTATGGTCACGGATGGTGTAGATCTTGGGTTGGTCCTGCCCGTCCACGGGGCTCTCCGTGGTCGCTCCTTCCTTCTTGCCATGTCCCGTACCCACATGTACTTCCCTTGGCAGGGCGCTCCAGGGGTTGGGAGTGGCGAAGCTCAGTGGTTTTGGCTCTTCTGGAGCCTTCTTCGGCACCCGATGTGCCTTCGCTTTCTCTGGGATTCCACTGATTTTCGGAGGAGAGACTTCCGAGGTCCCACTCCCGTGGGGGCTCCTCTAGACTTGGCTTTACGCAGCCCCTTCCGGCTGCGATCCGCCAGGACTTTGTCCACCACGTTGCTGGGCTTTGAGTTCCTCCAGCGTCCTCAACATGTCCTCAGCAACCTCCTCGATCGACCTCACTCGTCGGTCTTGGCCAGGTCCACCACCATAGCCTCTTCCTCCGCCTTTCCCTTGGCCTTTGCCTTGGCCTTTTCCCCCGTCTCCGCCCTTCGCCTTCCAATCGGAAATCCGCTGCTCCTTGGGCTTCTTCTCGGGGTGGGCTGCGAAGTAGGCCTTCTTGTCCGCCTCATACACCTTGCACTGACGGTGGTCGTGTGCATGGTTGTTTCCCTTGCCATAACAGACCCAGCACCCGTCGTGCTGAGACCTGTACTCCCGGAACGAGAGCGGTGGGTTCCCGATCCTCCTTGGCGCGTTGCCCTTCTTGGGTCCCACCCGGCTCCATCTGGACCGATCCTGCCCATGGTCCCTCACGTTGTGCGCCACAAACGCGAAGAAATGGGCCTCCTCGTGATCCTCCCGGGACCAGTGGTCTTGGCCACTTCCACTACCATCCTCCGCGGAGTTGGCCGTGTCCTCCTGGATCTCCCGATGATGGCGGTCTGCTCGGTGGCCTCGTTGTCCATGACCATGTCGATCCTGCACGTGGGCCTCGTTCTTCGCATTGAGCTTCAACTCCACCGTGATGTACTTCACGATCTCGTCAAGGCTCATGCGGGCGAAGATGACTTGCATCCTCAGCGGCTCCCCGCGCCTCCACTCCACGTTGTTGAGGCGCAGCAACCTTTGCCCCATGGAGTCTGCAAACACCTCCACGTACACGGCGTTCTTCAGTCCCAACATCCGGTTGGGTTCGCCCAGGTTCTTCCTGAAGAACTCCATGATACCCGCATGGGTATCCTCCGCCGCCATGATCCTCACCGCCACCCGCTTCTTGGCGCGCTTCTTCTCCTCGTCCTCCACTCTCCCCTTCCAGTTGCCGGGGAGGACGTCCTTCAGGAGGTGGCGGATCTCGCTGGCTTCGTTCCAGTCCTCCACCAGCTTGAGGCATCTGCGGTACTTCCGCAGATACCGGTTCCACTCCCGGACCCGCAACTCACCGCGGTCCAGTGGCAGCGGGATGGACCACAAGTCCTCCAGCTTCTGGTTCGGAGCGTCCACCCGCTCCTCATCCTCCAACCACTGGAGGCAGGCCTGCTCCGTACGGATCAATCCTTCCCGGATCTGATCCCGCAGCTCCTCCTTCAGGTCCTGCGCCAGCCGGTGTGGGAATGTCCGGCATACCCACTTGTCCCGCGGCGCTCCCCGCATCTCGCCGACGACCTCCTGGGCGAAGTCCTCCCAGTCCAGGATGAAGCCATCAAGATTGGACGGGTTCCCGTCGTAATAGGGGATTTTGATTCCCCTGAGGTCGTCAATCCTGATGGCGTCTCCGATGTCCCCAGCCACTACTCCACCGAGACGGATACCACCTGTGGCCGGGGGGTGTGAGTACACTCCCCGTACATCCCTCTCCTCCATGGAGTGCGGTCCAGTTGGGCCTGAACCCATGGGGTTTGGAATGCGGGAAGGACTTGCTCCATCGGCCGTCCATATCCCCGTATTGGGGTCCTTCGCCCACAGGTTTCCGCCTGGATGACCTCGACCATGTCCGGCGGCGCTTCCCATGTTTCGCCCCTGCATGGTCTGGCTCTGGATCTCGTCTTCCGCATAAACTACCATATTCGTCGTGATCGGTAGATTCTGGGCGGCATGGGACATCTGTACCGTCAGGCTCCTCGGGTCCGTGGCTACGTGCCCTTCCCGCATGGACCCAGCCGGTGCCGTGTGTTCCCCGAGCATTGTGGATTCGCTGAACATGGGAACAAACGGCAGCGCACCCGGGTCAACACGCGGAGGCGCGTATGGTGCCTCTGCAGGGCCGCCCATGGGTTTATCCATGGCGCTTCTGAGGGTCTTAACCCGCTCCACCAGCTCTGCCGTGGCCGGCTTTGCCGGGAGCTCCGGACCCGAGGCGAGGGGCTGTAGCTCCTCTAGCCTTTTCAGGCGTCCCGACATGTCCTCCACCAGGTGGAGGAGGCTGTCCACCACTCGCTGCTGCTTCTCCAGGGCCAGCTCCAGATTCTCCCGGTACCGGTCCCGTTCCGCTCGCAGCTCCTCCATGTCTTTTTCCGCGGCCGACTGGTCATCCAGGATCCCGGCGACGTCCGTCTCTAGGCCGTCCTTCGCGTTGTCCAGGCTGTCGAGGCGGTGCACGATGGCGTCCATCCCCATCTTCGGGTACTTGCCCATGAGGAAGGACACGTGCTCGCAGTGGCACGCGGCGTGCTTTCCGCCTGATCCAGCGCATCCCGCAGTTCCCGGAGCCTCAGACTCATCGCCCATGGGCGTATCGCCTATGGCGTCCGTCTCTGGTCCCGTGTGCCGGGGCACAGGTGCCGTCCGGGCCCTGGCTGGCCTCTCCAAGCCCTCGGCGTCGTGCTCCAGGCTGGGTTCCCGGGCCGTGTTCGACCTTGTGGGCGGTCTGGCCGTCTCTTCCGACTCCGAAGGTGGCTCATAGGCTGTCCGATAGCCCTCGGAGTGCCCCTCGGATTCCCACAGCCTGACCGGGCTAGGGTCCGTATCCATAGCCCCGGCGTCCCTTGCCGCGGACTTGGGTGACCCGCGCTTCCGGTAGCGCCGGGCCCGTCCTCCACTGCTGCCAGAATGGCAGGCCTCATCAGAGTCCTCCGCGGCGGAGCGGAGGTTGCATGCCTTTCGGCAGCGACGCTCATAAATGGAGACCAGGTCCTCCATGTCACGTCCTCCTCTTCCCGAATGTCGTACTTCTCTTCGGGCTTCAACTTCCGGAGTTCGCCATGCTCTTGAACGTCTCGGTTCTTCTATGTCTCCAATCTCCGGTGTGGTCTCCACTGAGTCCACAATACGCACCCGGGGCGTACTTGGGCAGGGCTCATAAAGGCCCAAGTCCCCGGGTCGGCGGTAGGTAGGGGCAGCAGGTACGCCTCTGCTACCATTAAGAAGGTCCCTACCAGGACCGGCCCCCGCTGTGCCCCTTCCGCCTGTAATCCCTGCTGATTTGCGCCTGATCAATGCTTGCATTTCTCAAGGTCCCGGGTCCAAAATCCAAAAATATAGAAAATCGAAAATACAATCCTCCTTCAACCCTGAACAGCAATCAGATCCCACAAATGCAGCAATAACCCGATTCACAATCCAATCCACGATGCGGGCTTCCGTTCAGCACACCGGTCTTCCCACGGTGGCGGGCATGTACAAGAATTGCACCAAGGAAGAAAGCCCCGAAATTGGCATATGAACACAAATAAAGCAAAGTTGGGGAAAGAGGTAAACATACACATTCACAGCGATAAACCCCTCATTCCCTGGACTCAAGACCTTCCCTTGACTCACCAACATATTGTCCTGAACCAGGTCAAATGAGATGGCTGAATGCCATGTGTCACAAGTCACTACATAAACCCCAAAAATGTGTTCACTCACAAGCCTCTAAATCCTAGCCCAATAGGGGAGGTGGCGTGTCATGGCCTAGAGTGGCACTCAGGACCATGCCCTACCCTGACATAGCCTTGGTTGGACTTGGAGTCGATTGGGCTTGGAGAACTGCCCCATGATGTTGACCTCACAACATGGCAAAATCAGGCAAATCACACCATTATGCCCAAAAGTCAATTATATACTCAAAAATGCATACGGCAAATATCCAAATGCTCCATGCACGTGTCCAACCCGAAAGTAATATACAAGGGATATATAGACCAAAGATCCATGCCCAAGAATATCCCATCATTGGCTCCGAAACCTCTCCGGTTATGTACATGGCATGCTCCACAAGTCAGCTCATGAGTTTAAGACCTAATTTTGTGAGGCCTCGTGTGCCCAGCCAAAGTGACTACGTGATCCGGCATATGGTGAGGTACAACACCGAAGCATATGCCAACATATAAGCAACATACCATAGTTCACGGATCTCTAGGCACTTTACTGTTAGCCGACCAGTTGAGCACATAAAATACAAAAATGAGCATAAAATGAGGTCAAAAACATGAAAATATGTCCAAATACAAAGTTGTCATGATAGTATATCTCTATGCTCACCCATGATATCCGCTCATGGTTCAATACACAAATGATTGGAACCATTTACGAACAATTCCCCCACTTGGATCCCCAATCGGGCGCATGGAGATACCTTCGCCACCCATATCTACATGCCCCATGAAAATGGGAGTGCACTCATGGATCTCTTTGCCAAACATACCATGAGCAATACATACGCGGTAGACTTAGTCTAGCGCTTTGAATTCCACAATTGGGACATGGGCAAGGCCCTTGTCACGTGTGGCTCCCCATCTCTTCGGCCACACGAAGATATATAACATGGGCGTGAGCATATCGAAGCACATACCATGCATATAACACATACCCTCAAAAAGTGGCTCCCACCATGCTATGCCATGCCCCTCCATGGACATAACGTCACGTTAAAAATACGTGGGAACCCAAGGAAAGTATCTATGCAACCCCAACACTCATGCGGTACACTCGAAAGTCGCATTAAAATATTCGGTTGCACGGTCCAAGAGTTATATATCACTTTATACCCTCTTGACCATTTTCCCTTGCTATACGGGGCATGTATGCACACCAAAGGCGTTTGATGCTTCCTAAATTAAGTTGAGACCAAGGCGCTTGCAACCCAACCCTCCTTATTCTCTTTCCTCACACTCGCGCGTAGATATGGCCCTTCAAAGTGGTCTCACGATTCACTTTTGTTTCCCTTATATCTCCAAGTCAAATGGGTGGCAAGTATAAGGGAAACCTGATTCGGGCATAGGGAAAAGAGTATGACCGCTCGAAGAAGACCAAATCGAGTGCGGCGATGTCGAAGTCGAAAATCCGATTTCGACATCGCGAAAAATTCAGATTAAAATTACGAGTGCTTATTTAGAAAATTGCGGAAGCAACGAACCCTTTACTGATGAAATCTGACCCTTCATCGGGGTTTCCGCCAAAATATCTGGAAATAACAGTTAACCAATCGGTTAACGCAAAATCGCGAGCCAACTGACAGTCGCCGATACATTGACCATCAGAACGAAAGGCTGAAAAATTACGGAAACATTATGATAATAAAACCCTGTTGATTCCTGATATTCCGATATATAAATCTCCGCTGGCGGTGCCTCGGTACTGAACATGGCCAATCATAGCCGGAATGGCCAAACCTATCACACTATCACATCGGGTTAGATCAGGTGGATGTGAGAGTATGATATCAGCCAATGGCGGCTTGCCGGCACATAGATACACACCCCAAGTGACCCAAAGATGGCCACGGGGGTCAGAACCGGCTTCAGAGCGCCAAGGGACAAGTGGGTATGCAGGACATTCCCACACAGGCTGGCGCAGGACCTGAAGGAGGAGCTCAGGGATCAGATCCGCGAGGGAGTGATCCAGACGGAGCAGGCCTGCCTCCAGTGGCTGGAGGACGAGGAGCGAGTGGACGCCCCCAACCAGAAGTTGGAGGATTTGTGGTCCGTTCCGCTGCCGCTGGAGCGCGGAGAGCTGAGGGTCCGGGAATGGAATCGGTACATCCGAAAGTACCGACGAAGCCTCAAGCTGGTGGAGGACTGGAATGAGGCCAGCGAGATCCGCCACCTGCTGAAGGACGTCCTCCCCGGGAACTGGAAGAGGCGAGTGGAGGACGAGGAGAAGAAGCGAGCCAAGAAGCGGGTGGCGGTGAGGATCATGGCGGCGGAGGATACCCATGCGGGTATCATGGAGTTGTTCAGGACGAACCTGGGCAAGCCCAACCGGATGTTGGGACTGAAGAATGCCGTGTACGTGGAGGTATTTGGCGACACCATGGGGCAAAGGCTGATGCGCCTCAACAACGTGGAGTGGAGGCGCGGAGAGCTGCTGAGGATGCAGGTCATGTTCGCCCGCATGAGCCTGGACAAGATCGTGAAGTACATCACGGTGGAGTTGAAGCTCAACGCCAAGAACGAGGCCCACGTGCAGGATCGACAAGGTCATGGACAACGAGGCCACCGAGAAGACCGCCATCATCGGGAGATCCAGGAGGACACGGCCAACTCCGCGGAGGATGGTAGTGGAAGTGGCCAAGACCACTGGACCGGGTCCCGGGAGGATCACGAGGAGGCCCATTTCTTCGCGTTTGTGGCGCACAACGTGAGGGACCATGGGCAGAATCGGTCCAGATGGAGCCGGGTTGGACCGGAGAAGGGCAAAGAGCCAAGGAGGATCGGGAACCCACTGCTCTCGTTCCGGGAGTACAGGTCTCAGCACAACGGGTGCTGGGTCTGTTATGGCAAGGGAAACAACCATGCACACGACCACCGTCAGTGCAAGGTGTATGAGGCGGACAAGAAGGCCTACTTCGCCGCCCACCCCGAGAAGAAGCCCAAGGAGCAGCGGATTGCCGATTGGAAGGCGAAGGGCGGAGACGGGGGAAAAGGCCAAGGCAAAGGCCAAGGGAAAGGCGGAGGAAGAGGCTATGGTGGTGGACCTGGCCAAGACCGACGAGTGAGGTCGATCGAGGAGGTTGCTGAGGACATGTTGAGGACGTTAGAGGAACTCAAAGCCCAGCAACGTGGTGGACAAAGTCCTGGCGGATCGCAGCCGGAAGGGGCTGCGGGAAGTCAAGTCTAGAGAAGCCCCCACGGGATTGGGACCTCGGAGGTCTCTCCTCCGAAAATCAGTGGAATCCCTAAGGAATCCGAGGCACATCGGGTGCCTAAGAAGGCTCCGGAAGAGCCAAAACCACTGAGTTTCGCCACTCCCAACCCCTGGAGCGCCCTGCCAAGGGAAGTACACGTGGGCAAGGGACGTGGCAAGAAGGAAGGAGCGACCACGGAGAGCCCCGTGGACGGGCAGGACGAGCCCAAGATCTACACCATCCGTGACCATACCCTCGAAGTCCTGATGCACCCGGATGTGCTAGAGTTGCATGCCGTGAGAGTCGTCCATACACCGCATGGTGACGAGCGGCAGTTGCACTTGAAGGTGCGTGTACGGTGCGGACAAGAGGAGTTGGTGGTGGATGTTTTGGTGGATACGGGTGCCCAGGTGAGCCTGGTCCGGAGAGGGTTGTTCAAGGAGGAAACCCTGCAGCCCAGCCGTAGACCGGTGCGCCTGAAGGTGGCCAATGGAGAGATCATGGATGGTGGTACCCATGAGGCCACTATCAGTATGGAATTCTGGGAGCATGGGCGCTTGAACCGCCCTGATTTGGCGAAGAGAAGCACTCTATGGGGGAACTTCTATGTGGCCGACATTACAGATTTGGATATGATCATGGGGTATGACTTCGTGGTCGCAAATGCCATTGGAGCCCTTCCCCATCGTGCAACGCTGGTCCGGGAGGATGATGAATGCCTCACATGGCTGTCGACGGACTATGCATGCGGATCATCCCAATGGAATGCTGAGGAAGAGGATCGGATCGTCCGAGCGGTGCAAGCTGTGGGTGCCAAGTCCAGAGGAGACCGCGGAGTTCAGCTCACGGAGTATGGAATGGCGCCACAGGTGTATGACAGGATGATCCGGACGCTGGGAGCCGAAGCGCCCGAGACGGACGTCTTTGCTTCCCGGGATGCCCCACTTTTGCGGAGGTGTAGGAGGCATTGGCATCGAGGAGACTCAGCCTGGCACAGGCATTGGGGTTTGAAGAACTGGGGGCCCATGTATTGGTATGGCTCCCTGGACAATACCAGACGTACGGTGGAAAAGATCGTCGCGGATAGGGCGAAGGGGGTCCTGGTCATAACCGGCATAGGATCCACCCCATGTCCGCTGGAAGGTCTCAAGTCAACGCTGGACTCCATCACCCTGAACGAGATGTCATTCGGGCCAGAAGAGGAGTTGTTCATCGACGCCAAGGGTGTATCAATGCCCTCCCCGGGTCAAGCGTGGGGTACCAAGGCTTTCCTGGTGGATGGGACGCAGGCCCAGCCCACGGGTGATGAAGCATTCATCCGTAGGGTGGAGGCGGTGCCCATGAAGGTCATGTTTGAGCCCAAGGAGGGGACGGATCAGCCAATTGATGGCATTGACGTCCTGTCCCACGCCGAGATCGACGACGTCGTCAACTACATGCGGATGGGGATGCACGACCGTGTGGCAGCCAAGAAGAGGCGGGCCATGGTCACATCTCCCAATTGGTGGGATGACAAGATGTTGGTCACCGGCAAGTACGAGAAGGACGAGTTCGTGGCGAGGGTCATGGATCACATCGCGGACCAATACGATGGTCCGGTTGGGTCGGACCCACCGACATGGGATTTTCCAAGAATGCGTGCCGATAGCGACAAGAACCAGCCCGATGCCGCAAATTTCCGAAGATTATCGTCGGGAAGAGGTCCCCACGACGATGAAGACGGCATATCGGACGAGGAGAAGTCGGACTCGGACCCGGAAGAGGCCTATACCGCAGTGCGGTCGGTTGTATCTATACTGAAGCAAGCGGCTGAAGAGGCCCAGGAGAACCCGAAGGTCGCCGAGCTTAAGGAGAGGCTGATCAATGCCTATCCGCGGCTATTCAGTGGCGTCGCCAACAAGAACCCTCCAGATCGTGGGAGGTTTGGTACAGCGAAGATCAAGCTGAAGCCGAACCCGAAGATCTATCGTCATCGGGAGTACCAACTTCAGGGCGATCGGGCCGAGGCCATGAAGAAGTTGTTGGCCGAGTTTAATGAGCGGGGCTGGATCGAACCCTCCGACAGTGAGTTGGCCAGCCCAGCCTTTATCGTGCCCAAGAAGGAGAAGGGCGAGTGGAGGTTGGTGGTGGATTACAGGGGTTTGAACGAGCAAACCGAGCACGACTCGTACTCGCTTCCGCTGATCGACACCATCCTCCAAAAGCAACAGAAAAAGCGGATCTTCACGGTGTTAGACCTGAAACACGGCTATCACCAGATGCCTACACCCGGACTCCAGGCCCTGCACAGCGATGTCGACGCCGCTCGGGCCCATGCAGTGGAAAGTGGTGCCTATGGGCGCCAAAAATGGCAACGCCGCTTTCCAACGCATGATGCAGCACCTACTCGGTCCTGTCCGGGACTGTGCCGACTAGGGATGCAGGTTCGAATTCGCACGAATTCGCTCGAATTCGAATTCGCCCCGAATTCGCACGAATTCGTGGACCCCTCCGAATTCGAATTCGCAACTTCAAATTCGAATTCCCCCTTGATTCGCTTGAATTCCCCCGAGGCTTAGAATCCATAGGCACCTACAATTTACCTTCACCTCTTTGCATATGCCCATTACCATATGGCATTAAACATTTCAAGTCCAAAAGCTTCCATAACCTTGCAATTTTTGTTGTTTGTTGTTGCTTGCATTCACCGTGCTTAAACTATTTGACAAAAATAAAGACAAATCAAAACCAAGAATTCCAAATATCGATGTATACACCCTTCCTCGATTCTTTCAAATACCTTTTGGAAAAAAAGCAACGAAGCATGCAAAATCACCAATCCACACACAAACCATCACATGTGAACCACTTCTTGCCATTATTGGGCCTTCATTCATTGTATTCTTGCATTGAATCATGGGACTTGAATTCATCTAAGGGAGAGGATAACAAATACAAGGGAAACATAAAGCAAACTAGCAATGGGCATTCAATTAACATTATTATTGTCATGATGCTCAATAATCATCACTATGTGACTGTTACAGTACACTGTCAAATCTGGACTTTTTCGAACCTCGTAACAAGGATTTCTCTGCGTGCACGGAGCCGACGAGGGCAAGGAGTGTACCAAAATGAAGGTTAGGCAAGGGAAAACACGTTTTCACTGTCCAAAGTCGAAAAAAAAAGGTCGAAAATTAAAAGTTCGCGACGCGTTTTTCTCCGAACTGGTGCGGTTTTGGGAGGAACAGAAGGCACCGTCGTGTTCAGTGCAACGAGGCAGAGACAGCGGTGCGTTCAAAAGTCAAAAAAAAGCTTTTTTCTCGAGACCGAGTACGCAGGCACCGCACAGGCAACTGAATGGGTTAATCAAAGCACAATGATCATGGTTTTAATTGTGTAAAGTCAAAAAAATTATTGCATGGCACAATTCAAAGTTAGGTTTTCATCTGGAGAAAAGACGGCGCACGCGTGGTCATTTTGCTGTCGCCTGCGAATTCGCAGAGCGAATTCGCCCCGAATTCGCAGTACTGTGAATTTCAGGCCGAATTCGCAGCGAATTCGTGCTGCGAACGAATTCGCAGCGAATTCGGCGAATTGAAATTAAATTCGCTGCGAATCTGCATCCCTAGTGCCGACCCCTTTGTGGACGACATCATCATCGGATCCGGCACGGAAGACATGACTGAGGACGAGCTCATCGAAGCCCATGAGAAGGATCTGCGCCGAGTGCTCAGCGAGTTGGACAAGCACAACATGGTGTGCAAGCCCACCAAAGCCTCACTCTTCGTGAAGGAAGTGGAGTTGGCGGGTCACGTGGTTGGTCACGGGCAACGCCGTCGCATGCCTGGGAAGCTGGCGTCCCTGCACCACTGGGAGAAGCCCCAGACCATCAGCGAACTCCGGTCCTTCATGGGGTTCTGCAATTACCATTCGGGCTATGTCTGGATGTATGCGGAACTCTCGGGGCCGCTGCACAAGATGCTGCAGGTGGGGAAGTTCGATGGCCGGAAGGGGAGCAAGATGAAGCTTGCCTGGACCCCTGAGGCCGAAGATGCGTTCAGCCGCCTGAAGGAGCGACTCCTGGGGCAGCTGGGGCTATTCCTGGTGGACCCAGACAAGGGATTCGTGCTACGGACGGACGCCTCGGACTATGCTGTAGGTGCAGTCCTCGAGCAAGTCCGGGACGACGGGTCGCACGTACCCATGGCGTTTTGGAGCCGGATCCTGGCCGAGGGCCAACGTCGAACCTGGACCGCGAGGGAGAAGGAGACGTACGCCATTGGTTGTGCGCTCAGGAAGTGGTCTGGCCACATCGGATTGCAACCGGTGGTGGTTTATACAGACCATCAGTCCTTGCAGAGCTGGCAAGAGGAACACGTCGACATCCCCTCGGGACCGGCGGCAAGGAGGGCCCGATGGCAGGAGACTTTCGCCAAGTTCGACCTCAGCGTCGTATACGTCCCGGGGAAGGACAACACTGTGGCAGATTGCCTCAGTCGATGGGCCTACCCCGCGGGCAAGGCTTGGATGGACATATCCAGCCATGGGGACGCCGAGGAGACCGAGGAGGCCAAGCGCATCATCGAGATGGAGAAGGCCATGGAGCAAGAGGGGGTCAAGTGCTTTGTGGTGATGGCCAACCGTACGGACCTGGCCAAGTTCCGGGGTGCCCGCGTCGAAGCTATTCGAGAGGAAACCCTCGAGCAATGGATGGTGTCCCCTGTAGAGCTAGTCAGGTCGGTGCTCACAGAGGACTGGTCGGATGACTATGCGGCATCCGAGCACTGGAGCAAGTACTGGAACGCCGTGAGCGCCCCGCCGGACGACGAATGGCCTGAAGGCTTGACCGAGGATGGGGACAAACTGTTCCTCAAGGACAAGCTATTGGTCCCTGAGAACCGAATGGAGGAGCTCATTGACCACTGGCATAACGCCCAGCTCATGCATCCTGGTCGGGACAAGATGCAGCAGGACCTGGAGTGGCGCTTCAAGTTCCCACCGGGGTACTACGCCCTCCTGGACAAGTACTGCAGCGACTGCGCCGTGTATCGGGCCACGAAGAGCCCCAACCACTCCACGGCGGGCAACCCGGTGTATACGGCTATACCAGAGGCCCCTATGCGGTCCGTGGCCATGGACGTATTCGCCATGCCGGAGGTCACCGTGGAAGGAGAGACCTACGACTGTGTCATCCTGGCGGTGGACAGGCACAGTGGGTATATCGTGGCGGTCCCGGGCAAGAAGTCCAAGAAGAAGGACAAAAAGGACAAGCATGGAGTGGGGCTGCAGGCCAAGACCGTCGCTAATGCCATGATCAGGCATTGGCTGACGATTTTCGATGTCCCAGCTGTCATCTGCAGCGATCGGGGCAGTCAATTCGTGGGGACGTGGTTCAAGACGATGTGCAAGCACATGGGCATTTGGCACGCCAAGACCGTGGCATACCACAGCCGGTCGAATGGCCGGGCTGAGGTGGCCGGGCGGCAAATGTTCGAAAAGTTCCGCCAGCTGCACATCGACGAACCGGGCCGGAATTGGTATAATTCGCTGTGGAGAGTACTCCAAGCGTATCACGACCTTCCGGGACCCACTGGACTGTCGCCCCATCGCATCCTGTTCCTACGGGATCGAGTGTCACGCACTCTCCCGTGGTTGAACCATGGCAAAGTGGCCCGGGATGCGAACGCTCTGATGGCTGAGGCGGACGACACGGCGGCCAAGGTGTGCAAGGCACTTCAGGACGAGCATGCGAAGAGGGCCAAGTACTTCAAGCAGGGAAAAGTCCAGAAGTATGCTCTCCAAGACACCGTGTGGGTGGAGCGGCACCACAACGATGTCCTGTCCAGGCATCGGCAGGCGTCCTGGTATGTGCCGGGGGTAATCGTGCGGAAGGTCGGACTGGATGTGTATGCGGTTCGTGTGGAGGATAACAAGATCCTGGACGGCGACCATACCCAGCTTCGTCCCCGAGCACCAGACCCCAGCGGACGTCCCGTCACCTTCGAGTTCACGGCCGGCGATGTGGACTCGGACGACGAGGGTGAGGACGACGACTTCACCGCCGAGAGGATCCTGGCGGACAAGCCGGACCCGGGGACGCCCGGGGGGAGGCTATATAAGGTCTGTTGGAAGGGATTCGCCGCATCCAGGGATTCGTGGGAGCCTCCAAGCAGCTCTGTGCCGAGGTACACCACGGTCAGGATGGACTATCTGAAGAAAAAGAACATTTCTTTGGATGTCAAGGACGTGTTGGTCCATTTGGTGGCTGCTGTAGCACCGTAGTGGATCCCCCTTGGCATTTTTGTTTTTTTTTGTGCTTGGGAGATGGGTGAGGGCGTTCATCCGGGAATTTTTGGGCCGTCATTGGCCATATACCCCCTTCACTCGATCTCCACATATATATTTCACTGTGGTATACTTATTTAGGTCGACCGACGACGTTTCTCTATCTTTGATCCCCTTGGTCCATGTTGTAGATCAAGAGGAGACCGGATATGGCGTAGGGCACCGATTATCAGTGTCCTCACCCCTCCCTTGGGGCATGGGGGACGCCTATGACGTGTGTGGGGCCTCCATGTGTCCTTGGGACATGGGGGGGGGGGGGGGTTGGAGCCCATTGGGGTCCTCCCGTCCTCTCTTCAATGACTTCCGAGCGGTAACAACGCTCTGAGAAGGAGGGTGAAGCCGGTTCGGACCCCCGTGGCCATCCTTGGGTCACTTGGGGTGTGTATCTATGTGCCGGCAAGCCGCCATTGGCTGATATCATACTCTCCCATCCACCTGATCTAACCCGATGTGATAGTGTGATAGGTTTGGCCATTCCGGCTATGATTGGCCATGTTCAGTACCGAGGCGCCGCCAGCTGAGATTTATATATCAGAATATCAGGAAACAACAGGGTTTTTTTATCATAACGTTTGCGTAATTTTTCAGCCTTCCCTTTTGATTGTCAATGTATCGGCGACTGTCAGTTGGCTCGCGATTTTGCGGTAACCGATTGGTTAACTGTTATTTACAGATATTTTGGCGGAAACCCCGATGAAGGGTCAGATTTCATCAGTAAAGGGTTCGTTGCTTCCGCAATTTTCAAATTATACACTCGCAAAGTTAATCTGATTTTTTCAGACTTTCAGAATCGGATTTTGGACTTCGACATCGCCGCACTTGATATGATGAATCTCGAGTGGTCATACATTTTTCCCCGATCACGAATCAACCTTCCTTTTGTTGTGTCCTTCATTTCGCTTGGAGTTATAGTCGAAACAAAAGTGATTCGTGAGACCACTTTGAAGAATCATATCGGCGGCTCACGGCGAGGAATATCAATATCCAGAATCGGGTTGGAAATGCCTTGGTCTCAACTTAATTTAGGAAGCATCAAACGCCTTTGGTGTGTACACATGCCCGGTAGAGCAAGGGATAATGGTCAAGAGGGTAGAAAGGGATATATAACTCTTGGACCGTGCAACCGAATATTTTATTGCGACTTTCGAGTGTACCGCATGAGTGTTGGGGTTGCATAGCAACTTTCCTTGGGTTCCTACGTATTTTTAACGTGAAGTTATGTCCATGGAGGGGCATGGCACACCATGGTGGGAGCCACCTTTTGAGGGTATGTGCTATATGCATGGTATGTGCTTCGATATGCTCACGCCCATGTTATATATCTCCGTTTGTAGGAAGATATATGGAGTCATACGTGGCAAGGGCTTCGCCCATGTCCCAATGGTGAACTCCATAGCGCTAGACTAAGTCTACCGCTCATTTAGTGCATGTGGGAGGGCTTACGGAGCGACCCACAAGCGCCAATATCAATTTTCCCATTTTCGTGGTGCATGTTGGGAGGAGGTTCGAAGGTGTCCCTATGCGTCCATGTGGGGATCCAAGTGGAAGGATTGTTTGCAAATGGTCCCAAGCAATTGTGGTTTGAAGCATAGGTTGATATCATGGGTGATCGAAGTTATATACTATTGTAATTATCTTGAATTTGGCATTATTTGCATGTTTTTGACCTCATTTTATGCTCATTTTTGTGTTTTATGTGCTCAACTGGTCGGCTAACAGTAAAGTGCCTAGAGATCCGTGAACTATGGTATGTTGCTTATATGTTGGCATATACTTCGGTGTTGTGCCTCACCATATGCCGGATCACGTGGTCACTTTGGCGTGGCACACGAGGCCTCACAAAATTAGGTCTCAAATTCATGAGTTGACTTGTGAAGCATGTCATGTACATAACCGGAGGGGTTTCGGAGCCAATGATGGGATATTCTTGGGCATGGATCTTTGGTCTATATCACCCTTGTATATTACTTTCCGGTTTGACACATGCATGGAGCATTTGAATATTTGCCGTATGCATTTTTGAGTATATAATTGATTTTTGGGCATAATGGTGTGATTTGCCTGATTTTGCCATGTTGTGAGGTCATCTGCATGGGGCAGTTCTCCAAGCCCAATCGACTCCAAGTCCAACCAACGTTATGTCAGGGTAGGGTATGGTCCTGAGTGCCAATCTAGGCCGTGACACGCCACCTCCCCTATTGGGCTAGGATTTAGAGGCTTGGGAGTGAACACATTTTTGGGGTTTGTGTAGTGACTTTTGTCTCATGGCATTTAGCCATCTTATTTGACTGGGTTCAGGGCATCATGTTGGTGAGTCAAGGGAAGGTCTTGAGTCCAGGGAATGAGGGGTCTATGGCTGTGATTGTGTAGTTTTCCATCTTTCCCCAACTTTGCTTTATTTGTGTTCATATGCCAATTTCAGGGCTTTCCTCTTTGGTGCAATTCTTGTACATGCCCGCCACCGGGAGACAACCGGTGTGCTGAACGGAAGCCCGCAGTGTGGATTGGGTTATTGCTGTATTTGTGGCATCTGGTTGCTGTTCAGGGTTGAAGGAGGATTACATTTTCTATATTTTTGGACTTTGAACCCTGGATTTTGAGAAATGCAAGCGCTGATCCGGAGCAAGTCAGCAGGGGTGACAGGCGGAAGGGGCACAGCAGGGGCCGGTCCTGGTAGGGACCTTCTTTACCAGTTCCTACAGCAGCGACGACCTGCTTTTCTGGTTGGTGGCTAAGCTTCCTCAGGAGCTGTGGGACGAGTGCCGTTCAACAGCAGAGCGCAAGGCTAGAGCCCTCCACTACGAGGACTTATGTGTACTACTCCTGGAGCTGGCACTGGAGAAAGAAAGCGACCAGCACCAGAACAACTACCGTCCCCGAGGGGGAGGCTCTAGAAGCCAAGGCAAAGGGTACCAAGGATCCAGACCTGGACGGGGACTACCCCCAAACACGCCCGTATGGTGGAAAACGTCAAGGAGCTCTTCTGGTGTGATGCCAGAGACGACCAGGGCCACCTGCAGCACGCCCCTGACTGCTAGCAGCGAGACTGCTTCGTAGTCCAAGGGAAGAAGCAGGAGACCAACACCGGCGCTAAGGCAAAGATGCCGGATCACTACAGGTGTACTATCACCTGTGTCTTCTTTGGGAAGAGGAAGCACTATGAGGATGAGTGCTACCACAAGCAGCGCCTGTCGGCGAAGCTGAAGGGTGAGGATCCTGGCAAAGGCTCTGGCAAAGGTGGAGGCAAAGGCAACAGCAACAACTCCGGCAAGGGCAAGTCAAAAGGACGTGGAAAAGCGTAAGACAAGAACCAAGGTGGACGAGGAGGAGGCGCTAACCGCCAGCCAGACAAGGACAACAAGAACCCTGACAGGAACGGAGGCAACCCCAACCCTAATCCAGGGGGGAACTCCGAGCCCTCTGGAGGGCAGTCTGGTCCCACCACACGCTCGCAGACGCAGGCCCAGCGAGAACAAGGGGCCAAGCATGGGCACGAAGGTGGTGATGACGGCAACGCTAAGAAGAGAAGCCGTTTCATGAGGATGGCCCGCAAATTGCAGAACAAGGGGTTCGAGGTGACCTGTCCCGCGGAGCTCTGACGGGGACGCTCCGGTGGGGCCCTGGACTTGGTGTTCTGGGTACGTATCCAGCTAGGGGGACGCGAATACCTGGGGGTATTGGATACTGGAGCCACCATATCTATAGTGGCCAAGAAAATTTTACCTTGTGGGAGCCTGAAGAACACCCTGACCACCGCGGCTATACGAATGGGGGATGGACATGTGGTGCACACCTGCGGGGACTGTGAAGTGGAGGTACCTATGGGCTCTCGAACTATCGCCCATTGGTTCTATGTGATGGACAGTGAGGCCTTCGACTTTGTATTGGGGACTGACTTCTTCGTGCAGCACTCCCAGATACAATCCCTGACGCTGCAAGCGCCCTACCTCCTCTACGTGGACCACGGCAGTGGCAGAGAGTCCGTGCCACTGGAGCAGTCGGACCACACCTCGAGCTACCTGAGGGTATCGAAGGAGGAGCCCTCGAACATGATGGCGGCCTCCAAAACTGAGGACTATCAACTGTCCGGGGAAGTCCTAGACGAAGGTCTGAAGGAGTCGGGTTACTCTAGAGAAGACCTTAGTGTGGAGTTGTTCGCCAGCGACAAGCAACATGTACTGGACCTTTACTGCAGCAAGGGGAAGAACTGCAGCTACAAATTTTACTGGCCCTCTTTCGGGACGGCCTACGGGAACCCCAGGTTCAGTGAACTGGGGAAGGTCTTGACCAAGGTGGCCTTGGAACGTTCCCGTATGGTCCTGTGTTCCCCCGATTGGGGAGCCCATGGGGGCAACGAGTACTGGCGAAACCTCCTGGACAGGCTGACTATCAGCTCTGTTCGGTTACCTGATGAGGCCATCTACGTGCCTCTGGGGCGTAATACGCCTATTTGGAAACTCGGATGGGGGAGTATGCTCAGCGTGGTGGACAGAGGTCTTACCTCCATCCCCTGGGAGGACCTGGACTCGACTCTGGTCCAGGCTATACAAGGAGAAAGTGATGGACTCGCCTTAGGTGACTTGAAGGATCGACTACGACCTCAAGATGCTATTGAGACTATACCCGGAGGAAATGAATACGTCGTGACTAACACCAACGCCCCCAACTCTCCCTGCCATGTACCAGTGCCTGATGGAGTCTCTGAGTGTGGACTATCCGAGCTCCCTAGCTCAATCCACTCGGATGACGAAACTGAGCACGACCCCTTCTTCGTGCAGACATGCGTGGAGGAAGTGGAGAACGCCGAGTACATCGCCCCACTGAAACCCCTACTCTCCGTGAGGGTGGAAGACCCCTTGGACGAAGAGCTGGATCCCCGATCCAGGCTAAGGGAGTATGTGGACTCCAAGAGGAGGTTGGTGGCGAAAAAGCTATGCTACGCTAAGCCTGCCCGCAGCTCATGGCCACTGAAGCAAGGACGTATGGGAGATCTGTCCCAATTGAAGGAGGACCTCGAGCAGAAGATCACCACCTGGCAAAGGGAGGTAGATCTTAAGCTCATGAAGAGCGTGTGGGGTGCCCATGTGAGGACTCCCGAGGAGGACGACCTCTCGGAAGAATGTGTATGTGAACCCCCTCGAGCGTGCCTATGTTGCCATCGTCCACTGGAGATGGTTGAACGAGACCTACTTTATGCCTACCAAGGGTTGAAGGATACTACCAAGGGCGAAGAGTCGGTGGAGGATCACCTCCCGACGTCTATTACTCAGGGGGCAAGCAACTTACACTCTGACGAGGACATAGAGGACAAGATCAAGCTATTGGACCCGCGGGTGCAGACGCTTATAAGGACCTATCTGGAGGTGTTCAGGGAACTACCAGCCCCAGCCTCATGTGACAAGGTGGTACAGATAGACCTCAAGCTGAAACCCGAGTTCGTGGGTCACAAGATCCTGAGGAGACCCTATCCGGCTCCTCAAGAGCAGGCCGACGAGATTGAGCAACAGATACAAGAATGTATCGACGCTGGCCTAGTCCTGGAGTACAAGGACGGGGACTACCCCCAACACTGCAGCCCCTTGTTTCCTGGTGGCTAAACCTAGGTCTACATCCAAACGGCTGGTAGTGGACTACGGAGAGCTCAACAAGAAAACGCTGAACCACTCAGGGTCCATTCCTAACATGGAGTCTACCCTTGAGAAGATAGCCTCCTGTCGCTACAAGACCAAGATGGACAAGAGGAGCGGATTCTGGCAGGTGGACCTGACGCCCAACGCTCAGGAGCTACTAGCCTTCATCACCCCTCAGGGGAGGGTGTTCAAGTGGAAGGTCATGCCGTTCGGCGTGGCCAACGCAGCCGCTCTATTCCAAGAGCTGATGAACAAGATCTTGTCCATCTTACGAAGGAGACCTAAGGTGCAGGAACTCATATCCCGTGGGGCCCAGATGGAAGCACACATCAACGATGTATGCCTCGGGACCAATACCCAGGAGGATCACCTAATCCTGTTGGGTGAGTTCTTTGCGGTCTGCCAAGAGAACCACACACGACTCAAGCTGGAGAAGTGTGAGTTCATGCAGGAGACCATGCAGTACCTGGGGTTTGACGTTGGCTATGGGTGGTGGACCCCAGCGGCCTCTAAGGCCAAACCCCTGATGGACGCTAAGGTACGACACGAAGACCCCAAGAAAGGACTTCATGATGTACGCAGTTTCATTTGGGCGTGCAACTTCTATGGCCGCCATATCAAAAACTTCACCTACACCAGCGCCATTCTGACGGACTTGATCAAGAAGAGTACTACTTGGCGCTGGGGCCCACAAGAGCAACAAGCGTTTGATGACCTCAAAGACAAGGTGGCCAACGCTAAGTGCTTGGGCGTGTCTAGGGCACAAGGGGAGATTATCCTGGTTACCGGCACCAGCAATGTGGGCGGTGGTAGACCGTTGTTCCAATGGCAAGCACTAGAGAAGGAGGAGTTCGACTCGGCTATTTCCCAATGGGCGACTGAAGGTCTCAACCGAGATGGAACTCTCAAGCACAGCTACCCTGACGACAAGTGGGTCCTAGTACCTCTGGGCCACTGGAACTGGAAATGTAACCAGGCCAGGGGGAACTACTCCACCTATGAGCAGGAATTGCTCGCGGGTATGCTGGTGCTATCCTCACAAGCACGACTGTTGGGGAGTAACCCTGTGGTCTGGCTGTGCGACCAAGAGCCGGTCCGCACGTTCCAGAAGGGTCCCCCACCTGAGAAGGCCAAGCTACGGCGCTGGTGGACCTACCTCAGCCAACTACGGCTGACGGTACACCATATCCAGGGAGTGAAGAACGAGTGTGCAGACTACATCAGCCGCAACAACTTCGACGCCCTGATTGGTGCCCGGTCTGAAGCGCTGGCTAAGGAGGCGTTCAGCCGTATGGACGTCCACCTGGACCTCAACATGACTATGATACGCCCCCTGGATGGACTCCAACAATCGGAGTACCTGAAGGAGTTTGGGGATATCTACAAGCGCCTGGAGAAACGCCTTGAACCCCTCCTGGTCAACCAACATCAGTGGAAGAGGGACAAGAGCTACCTCTGGTACGAGGACCGCATCGTGGTGCCTAGTGACAGAGTCCCAGCGCTGCTGAAGTGGACCCATGAGTCCAGCGGTCATGTGGGTGCTGACCGTACCCTGAGGCTATTCAAGCAATGGTTCCACACTGCGTGGACTGACGACCAACTGCGGAAAACCCTCCAGCCTATCGTGGACAAGTGCCCGTGTAGGTCCTGCAAACCAGGGGATATCAGGGACAGGGGTCTCTACTCGACCCTGCCCATCCCTCACTGTGCTAACAGTGTTCTATACGTGGACTACACGGAGATGCCGAAGTTCGGGGGCTATGACTTCGCCCTCGTGGTAACCTGTGGGTTGACCAGGTTTACCAGGGTGTTCCCATGTACCAAGCACATTACCGGGGAGGAGACTATCAAGATACTCCTGGAGGAGTGGTTTTGTGTCTATGGGGCGCCCAAGGAGATCAACTCCGATGAGGACGTACGAGTGCGTTCAGATATTGGCTGGTACAAGAGGGTCCTGAGATCCCTCAATGTCCAGATGTCTACAGGGATACCCTACTCTCACACGAGCAACCCCCTATGTGAGCGACAGATTCGTGTCCTCAAGGAGAATGTAAGGATATGGTGCAAAACTGAACGCACCAGAGACTGGGTGAGACTACTCCCCGTCATATCCTTGATGATGAACTCCCAAGAGAGTTCAGCTACTGGCTACTCGCCCCATGAGCTATTCCTAGGGCGCCCGGCGTGGTTCCTATATGCCCCCTATTCAGAGGACACCCATTCTTCCGTGGGTGAGTGGGTCCAAGAGCAACAAGCGAAGGTGGACAAGGCCAAGGCTATGCTCCAGAGAGTGAGGGAGCGTCAGTGGAACAAGAAGAACAAGCACCGAGTACCGGCCACCTACCAAGAGGGGGACTGGGTGCTGGTGCACCACAGCCGACTACCCGCCTGGCCACGCTCTACCAGCGATGAGCCATACTTCGGGCCCTACAAGATTCTATCTGTGGATGGACACCGTATAACCGCGCGGTGTTCTCCCCGTCTAGGGGGGACCCTGGTGTGCGCTGCTCAACACCTGAAGCGCTACTATGATCCTGAAGACCTCTGTGGGGAGGAGTGGGAGCTGAACGACGAGGAAATCGCCGCCCTAGACCTACAAGGGGCTGCAAGCCCTATGGAAGTTGAAGGGGAACTCCCCGACATGAACGCGGAGGAGATGGCTAAGGAGGGCTTCTACCTGGTGAAGTCTGTCCTACGCCACCGCTATCGCCAGGGTTGGCGCTTCCTCACCCTCACGGAAGGGTTTGGAGTCTAAGAGGCCACCTGGGAGCCCTTCTCTGCGTTTGTTCTACCTGAGGGACGCCTAAACTCAGTTCTGGTTGGCTACTTGTCCCAGAACAACCTGGGTGAGTTGCTGAGGCTCGCTGAGACGCTTGCCTCCAAGACTAAAGCTAGGGACTGAACCTTACCCCTAAGTGTGCTACGTATGTCTGTGTGTGTCTCACTTCTCTCCCGGGCGTGGCTCCCGAATCAACGGGCTTCGCTGATGTCGGACCAAAGGTCCTAGTCAGTTACTAGTACCACTCCTATGGCGCCCAATTTCTGTGCTGGCGCCTATCCTTGGGGGAAGACGGCAAAAGCCCTACCTACTAGAGGGGAGGGGTGGCCAAGTGTGCTAAGGGCATACAAAACGCCCATTTTTGCTAAAGGCCAAAAGCTAACGCACTCCCCTGCCCACGTGGAAAAGCACACGGGACAGGGAACACCACTACTCTACACACCCTACCTACAGTGGCACCATCCTGGTGGGCGAGCACTTCTGCAACTGGCTCAAGCCCCCAATCAGGACTACCACTCCTACACGCACGCTCTACTGGGTGGCGTTGAGGATGAAGACAAGAGCCCTAGCGGCTCACCTGTGAGATTGCAGGAAAACACAGAGCTACTAAGCTTCTGTGGCCTAACAGGGACGCCACAACGCGTTTCCCTGCTAGGGCTAGGAGGGAAGGGGTGCTCTTGTTGCGTGCACAGCGTGAATGTTGAAAAGGTCGGGCTACGTTTGCCACTCCTGGCTGAGTCGTAGCTTGTTGTTTGTGTGATCAGCGCCGTATATTTTAGCAGGGCTCAAGGGAGTGCACCAGTTCACCCTGACCTTCCCACCTGAAGAGCAAACGCGGATGAAGGAGCGTTTGCAGCGGAGGAACCAAGACCATCTCCACGTATTATACGCTTCTCAGATGGCCCTATAATACGCTGTCCAGAAACGCCCCTATTAAGCAAGCAAGCTTAAGGAACTCCATCCGTTCTCTTATAGAACGTGGGGTGGAGCCCCTGGGTAACCTAACCAAGGTTTACCGAGCGCATTTCGCGTGGCCTACCCTTTAATGCGTGTATGAATGCACGAGCATGCACGAGTTTACCGTCAACCTCTGTTTTTCTTCCTAATCCTGTCCACAATCACGAACTCAAGGAGGGGACGGCCCCACCTGGGCTTACCTACCTTACTCACCGCTGGAGACTGAAGCAAGGTGAGGGAAAAGCGAGACACAAGCGAGAAACGACGCTATGCATATGTGTGTATGTCTAATCACCCTGGACTTATCTCTAATCATCTGCAATCTTTCTAATCTATCCCTCTATCGTTTGTTAGCGCTGCTACAAGGCACGTTCACGGAGACACGAGACGAGCAATGTGCATGCTGCATACGAGACGAGCACACCTGTGGTTTATACCTGATTCATTGAAGTCCTTCTGTTGATTTTTGAAATCTTGAATCTTGAATTCTTTCTGCCAATGTGGGTGGAATCCTTATGTTAGTCTATTTATGTCTGTTTCGTCATTTTCGTCATTCTGCGTAACATACGTTTATAATCTTATTCATTCTCTATTTTCCGGCGCTTCGCTAGGAGCCGCTCCTGCGCGCCGCCTTTTTCTGCGTAAGAATTTCTTGATTTAAAAAATCGAGAGATGACTACAAATTTTATAAAAATGTGCATCTTATGCACAATTGGATTCTGTTCAGGTATGTGCTTGCACAAAAAATCTAGGCCGTCATTTGACGGATTTAGGTGTTGTCGCTTCGCGTTTGCGTGAATTTGTCCCTCATCCTCCCATTCCTCTGCTGTACAGACCCTCGCAAAGCCTCGTTGAGTAGGCCGCTGTTCGGGCCGAAAAGCAGCAGCAGGAGACTGAACCAGAATCAAGACCCCTCCAAGGGGCAATTCTAATTAAATCAGCGCACCCTCGCCCCAGTGCCAGGACAGGTGGCTCCATCAGGTTCAATGAGACTGAAGCGGTACCCAGAACCTATGGCCCATGGCCCGGAGGCCTGTGAGCCGTCACACCCCTTATGGCCCATGGCCCGGAGGCCTGCGAGCCGTCACACCCGTGCGGAAGCCGTTGATACCGGCTATCCCTGTTCTCTAACCCGTGAAATCTGGAATCCGATTTCTAACCAATAAATCGATGTAGAATTACCGTGATTTTATTGTCTTGATCGATTTTCGGTCAGAAATCGGTCAAATACCCGATTTCTACCGCGATTTCTAATTGTCGTGAGATCGCCGCCTGATGTCGCCTGTTCGCGCGCCTTTGTCGCTTCTCCGTGGCGAGTTTTGTTCTGGACTTTTCTCGAGTACCGTTGAGGGTCTAAGAGAACTTAAGGACGGAGTCTAGAGGGCTTTTAATGCACTTTCATCTGGTGTGCTCACCAGAATTTTTCGTCGTTGCGTTTTCGAGAAAATCAACGCGCAAGACTTTCCGTCGATCGTGCGAACTCATGCTTCTCAAGGACCATGAGTTCGCAAGGAACCCTACATCTCCCCCCTATGTCCTTCATCCATGCCCCTTTCACGCGGGCATATCATCTTGCTTAGGGGAGCGGGCAATGGCGGTGTTTTAGGCAGCCTATGGGTCTCGCAAACCCAAGTCGTTTGCGTGCGCAAACGCTAACTTTGTGGCCTTGTGAGCATGAACGTTAATGACCGAACACAATGCTCACAAGACCAAAAGCCCGAGGCCATTTTCGTTTTTCGAGCCAACTCAACGATGGCTCCACGCAATTCAATGCGTACCAAAACTCTATTTTCAAAAAAGAGCAAGTTTTGGTCGAAGATTAGGCCAAAATGGCCAAACCCCCGAGGCTCGTACTCGAAGCCTATGGGGAGTTGAGCCTCGAATCAAGGCAATATGTAAAGTAGAGACCACGAAGGACATCGTGGATGGCTTGGTTGATTTCTACAACCTTGTCTTCTATTTTATATAATGTCGCCTTGTGAGCACGCGTGCCATATTGCCTCTTTGCACACGTGCTCGTATGCAAGCACTAATGACACGAGTGGGCGGAGACAATCTAACCATAGTGTGCATGTTTGAAAGCACCTACTATGGGCCTAATCCAAAAGTGTTTACTCATATTTTTGCTCCTCAAGGTCCCAAAGATATGTTCATGCCAATATCGCCGATATATGCACTTTTTCCCATAAGTAGTGTGCTTCAAGGATTGAGGTGTTAAAAATGCTTTCATTGTGCTTTGAACCTCAACCCTTGTTGCAAAAGGGAAGCAAAGCTTCGGTTTGCATCCATGCAAAAGCCCGAGGCTCCCTTCCTTCGTGAAACGGAGATACGATATTTGGAGGGACCACTTTTGGGTGAATTTTGGCCGTTTTGCCCAAAATGGCCACAAACTCCTTCTCCCCCTGATTTCACCCCCGAGGTTGTGTGCGCCACTTGACCAAGGGTAAGGGCAATTCGGAGAGGGCACGTAAACCGGCATCAAATGGGAGGTTTCCCCATGTGGCCTCTCCTCTCGATGGAGGAGTTGTGAGTCACCCAAGTTGGGGCATGTTGCTATTCTGCCCCATACGTGTGTCACTTTCCCTCCAATGGGAAAAATAGCTAGAGGCGACCATGAGGTATGGCAAGTGGCATATATTGGCACCTAAGTCCCATGCGTCTATGGCATCTTTGGTTGAAAGGATCCTCGCCGTGGCCATGGAGATATGGAATCATGAGTGCGGGCCATTTTGGCCAAATTTCGCTGTTTTTGCCATTGTATGCCATATTGGAATTACCATATCTCCATGGGGCACAGGATCTAGCCAGGAAGAAGCAGCGCATATTGTAGCATATGACCAAGGGTTGAACGCCCTTGAGTTTCGCATTTGCTCCTCGGGTCATCCGGAGTTGTTCAACTTTTGGTGCGATCCACGATCCCCCCTTTGCACCGCATGTTGCTTTCTGCCCCGTCCGTGTGGTCATCCCCTCGGTGAACAGTAAGCAGCCAGCGTGACAGCAAGCGATAACCCAGGGCATGGGACCAAATGGGATATCAAGGGTTGTGAATCAAGGCTTGGCGCGTCAATATCGCCAAGATTTCCTACCCTGGACGGTCGCCCGAGACGGCCGATTTTGCCATTTTGGCAGTTATGACCCCACATGACGAACCCGTAGTGCCCTGATGCCGGGACCTCAGAGGGAACCAGGTTGGGTGAGGGCTCCAGGGAGTTCGTATGCGAAGGGCATAGGGTCAGTTGCCTCGTCCCTGCCTCTGGCGGGTCCGGACGAGGGATCAATTTTTTGGAGTTTTTCAAGCTAATATCAGTTTGGGCTGAAACAGCCCAATTTCAGCTACCAACTCCTGAGGGATAATGGCGGGGCCATATCTCTGGCTCAGAGGAGAGTTGGAAGCTGCCGTTGGGGGAGCATAGGGAGCCACAGTCGGTTGGCCTTGTAGCCGCTTGGTTCCCAGGAACTCGCCTGTGGCTTGGCGGGACACCTCCCCCATTGGCAGGGTTTCAGGGTCCGCACTGAGCAGGGCATGGGTTGTGTTTGACCCCCCGCCCCCACCAGCCACTGAGAGGGTCGGACCTGGGATTGGGATACGAGTTGGGATAGAGTGTCTATTGTCCTGTAATGCCCTTACCCCAGTCTAGTCTTAACCCCATGTGTACATATCCTGATGTGTTGCTGTACATACTTTCGTTCCCTTGTTGCAGAGTGGCAAGGATCCTGAAACGCTTTGTCACATGACATGAGCGCATTGATGCCCCTGTGAGCGTAGTGCTTTGCCTGCCTGTTCACTTGCGCGTGTCCACCGCAGCGTCCCGTGGCCAGGCCCCCCACGGGAACGCGTCAAAAGCGTTTCACCGCCGCGGGGTTACCCAGCCCTCGCGTGCCACTCGGGGCCATCAACCCCGAGCAGCGCGGCGCAGCCTGCAGCTCGCAGCGCAGCGCAGCGGCTCGCAGCGCAGCGGCTCGCAGCGCAGCGCAGCGGCTCGCAGCGCCACCCAGCGACAGCGCCGAGTTCGTCACGGAGCCCGCAGCGCCGTCCAGAGCATCGCCCTGACCGCGCAGCGACCGTGAAAGAGGTGCACAGACCAGGACTCCTGCATCAGCGAGTCCCATCGGCCGACCAGCAAGGCCGCGTCAACCACCTTCACAACCTACGGCTGACCAGCACCAGCCGCACTCCCAATCCAGTGCTGCAGCACGCGCCTCAACAACCACCACCAGTTCGTTGAGTGGAACGAGTGCACACCAAGGACCTCAAGACCAAGTACGCCCCCCGCTGCCATGGTAAACTGGCAAGAAGCGGGTAGGACGTGGCCGCGGCCCCACCCCCATGCAGCGCACCTACTGCGTGGGTTGGTTTGGGACCAGCACTACCGCCACAGCCACCCCCAGTGCGAAGGTGGCATGCCCAGGAGCTTCGAGCTCCGCACGGACATCGCCCCCGACCGCCTGCAGGCCGTGGAGGACTGGCTGCGGGCGGAAGGGTTCGCCTTCCGCTTCCAGCAGAGGCGCTGGAGGACGTGGACCCGGCCGGACAGGCCCGGCGAAGGCCTGCGTCCCGACAGGATTGAGGAGGACGAGATGCCCAACGAGTACCCGTCGGGCGCCTCGATCAACGTCTCCATGTGGGACATGATCGAGAAGAACTTCCCGGAACCGGGGAGCGAGCGCAGGCTGCAGGGCAGCAGCAGCGCGTCTCCGGGGAAGGAGAAGCGGTCCGCCGGGGACAGGAAGCGGGACCGGAAGTGGCGGGAGTACCAGGAGTCCCTGGCCGCCGGAGCCGCCCAAGGCGCCAAGGGCAGAACCCCAGCCCCCAGTCCCCAACGAGCCAATGGTGGTCATCAGCCCGGCCACGCCACCCTCGGCGACTTCATCCAAGTCGCCAAGCAGACCAAGGCCAAGCCCCGTCCGCTGCTCCTGAGGCCCCAGCAGGCCCCAGCAGGCCCCAGCAGCGACGTGGAGTCGGCCCACCGCGGGAGGATGCCGGCCGACCAGGCCAGCACCAGCAGCAGCGTTGCTCCCGACAGGGACGTGGCGCGCGCCTGTGAGCGCGCCTGTGGGGTGCCCTGCAACCTTCGGGTTGCCCGGCAACGGGCCAGGCAGCACAGCGCTGCCGTGGAGGGCGCCGTCGGCATCGCCCAGGAGGAGGCTGCCGAGTGGGCGCATGGCATGGCCATCCACGCCCAGACCGTGGCGGCCACTGCGGCCGGACTCACGGCCGTAGCCGCCCATGGGGCAGCGACTGCCAATGTCAACGGTGAGTTGGCGGCAGCCGACGAGGAAGCCCGCCTGACGCAGGAGGCCATTGCCTGCAAGGAGGCCGAGGTGAGGGCGCTGGAAGAGGCGCTTGCCCAAGAGAGGGCAAAGAAGGAGGCGGAGGAAAGGGCCCACGCCGAAGCGACGGCTAAGGCCCAGGCGGACGCCGCCAAGAAGGACGCCATCGAGGCCGCGCGACGGAAGGTCGCTGAGGACAGGGGCAAGACGGAGGCGGAGTTGGCGGCGTTGGAAGCGGAGAAGGCGCGGCTGCAGCAGATCCGGGAAGCCGAGGCGGCTCGTGCCCGGGAGGAGGCCGAAAGGCGAGTTGCCGCAGCCACTGCCGCCGCAATGGAGGAGGCAGAGGCCAAACTCCGCCGCGAGACTCCCCCGGGAGGATCACGAGTGGAGACCCTTCGAAAGCTTTTCGAAGGGGACGCCTCCTCCAAGATGACGCTGGACGAGGCCGACACGGGCAGCAGTGGGTGCAGTGGCCCCACCGCTCATCGACGGAGGAAGGTCAAGGGGAAGACCCCCGAGAGGCCACGGAGGCCAGCGGGCGGACACCCCCACGACAGTGACCCCTTCTTCACCGCTAGCGACGGTCCAGCGACAGGGGATGAACGAGGCCGCCGACATCGCCAAGTGGTGGCTTGGACGGGCGGAGGAGGCGGAGACGTCCCCATGGAGCCGGAAGGTGAGGATGAGGATCTCCCTCGTCCCTACCGGAGCTCAGAGTCTTCCGAGACCGAGACGCCCAGGTGGGGGGACATGGACGAGGATGACGACATGAACTTCGGCATCACGAGGAAGCGCCCATCCTCGGACCCACCGAGGCGACCCGGCAGAGACCCATCGGGACCCCCTGGCGGAGGACCATCAGGACCCCCTTGAGGACGCCCACCAAGTGGACCCCCTGGAGGCAGACCACCGGGCGGGGGAGGACCCCCTGGACCGGGCGGACCCGGCGGAGGCCCTCCTGGAGGACCCCCTGGGTACCCCGACGACCCACCAGGGAACGGCGACCCGGATACCACCTGGCGGTGGATTGTCTACCTCCGCAGGAGGGTCCAGTTCCTCGAGCGCGAGGTAGACACGGGCAAGGGCGAGATGACTCGCATCTCCGAGGTCGCCGCGCGCGCGCAGAGAGAGCTGGACATCGCCAGGGCCGAGACCAGGCAGCTGAACACGGTCATCAGCGGCCTGCAGCAGAGGCTGGACGCGCTGGAGGCCCGTGGGAGCGTCGGCAGCGACCACCCACCCCTTGAGTCTGGCTCGTCGGACGACGGCTGGGGACCCGGACCAGGTCCAGGCAGACCCCACGCCCCCGGGGAAGCCCCCAGGAGTCGCCCCGGCGCCAGTGCCCCCTCTCTCACCACCCCCTCTCACCACAGCGCGGGCCGCCGCAACGAGCGCGTGCCGCCCGGCAGTGGCAGCGAGGATTGGCGTGATGAGTGGCTCAGCGCGGAGCACCGCAACCGCCGTGCTCCACCGCGGACACCGGTACGCCCCCGGCGCCCCGCACCAGCCCTGGAGCCAATCCCAATGGCTGGTGGACGTTATGGTGGACTCAGGGATGAGGTCCCCAGAGGAGACGTGGAATGGGATGTCGGTGAGGGTGAGGACCTGGATCTGGACCTGGAGGAGTTCGACATCAGCCCGCCGCGTGGTGTACGACGGGAGGCCGCTGAACGCAGCCGCCGGCGCCGTGATGAGGATGCGTACATGGAAGGAGTACGGCGTGAACATCTAGGTTCAGCGTACATGGAGGAACCGCGGCGTAGCCACAGGGATTCCATGGAGGAGATGGACGTGGCGGCCGTGGGAGTCCATGGGCGAGGCCGATGGGAACCTCGGTCGACCTCGCGGCCGGCGTTCATGGTCTCTAAGGCCGCGGATGCCGCCGTGTGGGAAGACTTGAAGGACATCAAGCCCCCCATGTACGATGGCAACCCCCTCAACCTCGACCGCTTCTTGGAGAAGCTGGACGATTGGGGGCTGACCGTCACTGAAGACCTGCCTCCCGCGGATGCGGAGAGATATGTCTTCAGACGGTTCAGGTACCGCCTGCCAGAAGTGCTCGGAGAGCTATACTTCGTGGCGACCAAGGAGGGGAGAATCAAGACCCTCAAGGAAGCCAAGAAGTGGCTCAACGAGCAGGAGCGGGTGGACGCTCCGCAGGTGGCGTCCAAGCGCTGGAAGTCCATCAAGCTTGAGCATGATGGACGGGAGATCCGCCTACGAGATTGGCGAGACTTCCGAGGGAAATACACCCTCTTCCGCCGCGACGTGGAGGATTTGAACGAGGGTGACGAGCAGGCTCGCCTGCTCTCCATGCTGCCGGAAGCATGGATCAAGAGGGTCACCAAGGAGGAATCCAAGCGGGCCAAGTCCAACCACACGGTAAAGATGATGCTCCCCAAAGAGTATCATACGAACGTGGTGGCTTGGACGAGGAAGAACGTGGCCCGGGATGTCAAGCGGCACTCCCTGCGGAACGCTCTTCTCATCACCGTCTCGGGCGATCGCGAGAAGACCGCGATGTGGCGCCTTGACGAGTGTGAGTTGAGCGGCCAGACCATCCGTCTGCAGGCCATCCCAGCGCGGATGAGCTGCGACGAGATCCTGGAGTGGGTTGGCGAGGAAGTACTCAAGGAGTACCGAAACCTCCACCACACCCGCGGGTTGAGGCCCGGCGACCGCGACGTCAACTACGTTGGCGAGGGACCTGGCGGGGAAGCTGCCATGGACCCAGCGGGAGCCGGCGGCGATGAGACTCTCGTCGACGATGACGACGACGATGAGCCCGCCGAAGTGGCCGTTTGTGCCTTCGTGGCCAAAAACCTGAGCGCGGGGAGCAAACCAGGAAACTGGAAGCCCCTGCAGCAGGGTTGGAGGAAGCAGGAGAAGAGGGACCCTCGCCGCAGTGGCGACCCTCCGCTGTCCTTTGGGGAGTTCATACGAGCTCACCCTCAGGGCTGTTTCGTGTGTTATGGGAGGAAGAAAGGCTTCAACCATGACCACCGAACATGCCCCATCCACCAGGCCGACACGGAGGCCTACAAGAAGGCGCACGGGTCGAAGAAGCGTGCACCTGCGGGTATCCGGGAGGCCAAAGTGGAGGTGGACAAGGATGAGCTCTCCAAGCTGGTGTCGCAGGGGACCGAGTTGGCCAAGGAGATCCAGGAAATCAAGAGGAACTGGGTCCCCAGATCGGACAACAAGAACAAGGAGAACAACCAGAACGACCAGAACAAGGACAAGGACAAGAAGCCTACTCGTAGCGAGAGGAGGAAGAAGGGCGTCAACGAGGTTGATGCGAAGGAGAACACCCCTACTTCCACAACCGACGCCCCCTAGCGGAGCCCCTGCAGCCAAGGGCCCCAGCTAGGGCGGTCGCAGGATGGTGACGTGGGAAGCGCCGAACCATCCCAGTCGGGAGTCGATAAGCACAAAGGGACTGCCGCGGGCGGAAGGCCCGGTCCGGCACCCAGTCGCGGAGGCGGGCTGGGGGCAAGTGAAGGCACGAACCCTTGCACCCGTCCGTCCTTCGCGACCAAGAATGTGTTTGATGTACTACAGGATCTATCCGAGAGTATCGGAGGATCACCCGGACCGCAGCTGGATGCTGCAGATGGGCAGCCTGAGCCCATTGTCCACGTCCTGCACCAGTCGCTTGTTGAGCTTCTGGAACGGCCGGAGATCCTGAGCTTGCACGCCGTGCGCCGTGTCGGTCGCGAGCGGCAGTTGCATCTTAAGGTCCGTGCCTTATGCGGGGAAGTGGAAAAGGTTTTCGACGTGTTGGTCGACACGGGCGCTCAGGTCAGCTTGGTCAAGGCTGGCCTACTTCCGCCAGAGTGTCTGACCGACAGTCGGAAACCTGTCAGGCTGAAGGTGGCGAACGGCCAGTACATGGTGGGAGGCACGAAGGAAGCGGCCATTGGGCTGCAGTTCGTGAACCATCGTGAGCTGAGCCGCCCAGACCTCGGCAAGGAAATCCTCCTGCACGGTCGCTTCTACGAGGCCGAGATGGACTGGGACATGATCGTCGGGTACGACTTCATGATGGACACGGACTCCGGCGTCCTCCCGGCCCAGGCCTCCATGACCCTGTACCAGGACGACCAGCTCTCGTAGCTTTCGTCACCTGAGCACCATGTGGAATGCCAATGGATCCACCCCGAACGCAATCAGCTCAAAGTGGCCGCGCTGGACACTGAGCCCACTGGGCCAGCAAACCAGGAGTACGGCGTAATGCCGGAAGCGGCGAACCGAGTGGTCGCGGACCTGGGAGCGTCGGATCTGGCCCTGGATGCGTTCTCTTCAGGAACCTCCGCCCATCTTCGGGTATGTGAGAAGTACTGGAGCGCACAGGACTCCGCGTGGAAGAAGCACTGGGGTCCGCATCAGGGCTTGATGTGGATCCATTGCCCTCGATGGGACATTCCAAGAGCGATAGCGAAGATTCGCAAGGACCGCTCCAAGGCAGTGCTGGTTGTTCCTATGGGATGCACCGGGGAGGAAAGTACCCGACATTGGGTAGCCTCATTGACCAACATGACCTTAAACAAGGTCGTCCTACCGGCTGGAGAGAGTGTGTATCAGGACGCTAGGGGACAGCCCATGCCACCCCAGAGATGGCCAACGGAATTCCACTATGTGGATGGGGGCCTTGATCAGGCCGACGCAACGGACTTCGTGTGTGTCAACCGTATCATAGCAGAGCCCTGGCGGCAATGCTTTGCGGTTCCCCCTGTTGACATCGAAGAATCGGAATCGGAAGACCCCCTCACTGAGGAGGAGTGGGATCTGGTTCAGGGGTATATGGATCAGCCCTTTCACGACTGGGGAAACCAGCGTGAGGGCAAAGGCCAGGACAAAGCCTGGTGGGAAGTGGACTCGATCGTCTCTGGTTCCTGCGATGGAGATACCTTCGTAAGGAGGGTACTGGACCACCTGTCCAGCCAGGACGAGCCAATCGGCGGTAACCCACCCACCTACGGCGATTTCTTCCGAGGCAAGACCAGAGATGGCCCCTTGGGCCACCTGGGAAGACCGCCTGAGCCGAAGACGAGCGGAGTAGCTACCCCTCAAGTAAGCTCCGTGGTTCAAGTGCCGAGAAAAGCCAAGGCGGAGTCCGACGATTGCCCCAAGATTCAGGCATTGAGGGCCAGGCTGAAGCAGAAGTATGGGGATACCTTCTTCAGCGGAAAGCCTGTGTTTCCCCCACCGGTGCGTGGACCGTATGGCGAGGCCAAGATACGACTGAAGCAGGACCCCCGTGTGTATCGTCACCGGGAGTTTGCCCTGAGGGGCGAGAGGAAAGAGGCCATGGAGAAGATCCTCCGTGACTTCATCCAGAGAGGCTGGCTCGAGCCGTGCCACTCCGAATGGGCCTCTCCGTGCTTTGTCGTCCCCAAGAAGGTTGCCGGTGAGTGGCGGCTCGTGGTCGACTACCGCGGCCTGAACGCCCAAACGCAGCACGACAGCTATACGCTGCCCCTCATTGAGGACATGCTGCAAAAGCAACACCGGCGGAGGATCTTCACGGTGATTGACCTGAAACATGGTTATCATCAGATGCCTCTCGCCGAGGAGTCCCGTGCCTGCACAGCCATGAGCACCCCACTTGGACCTCTCCAGTGGAAGGTGATGCCCATGGGCGTTACCAACGGCAATGCGGCTTTTCAGCGGATGCTGGAGAACCTGCTTGAGCCGGTGCGCGACTGTGCGGACCCCTTCGTGGACGACGTGATCATCGCGTCCGGGGACCCCAGGTATGAGCTACGAGGAGCTCCTGGAGGCACATGAGAGGGACGTCACTCGAGTGCTGGACCTTCTGGTTCGGCACAAACTCACGGGCAGCAGTGACAAGGCCACCATTGCGGTAAGCGAGCTGGTCTTCGCTGGCCACGTAGTCGGGAACGGGCAGCGAAAGCCAATACCTGGCAAGGTGGCTGCGATTGAGCACTGGGAAAAGCCCAAGACGGTCTCTGAGCTACGGGCGTATCTGGGGTTCTGCAACTACTACTCGGGGTATATCAAAATGTATGCCGAGTATGCAGCCCCCATGACGACCATGCTCAAGGGCAACCGAGAGGAGACCAAGAAGGGGTCCAAGAAGGCTCTGGTCTGGAATGAAGAGTCCGACCGTGCCTTTGAGGGGATGAAGCAGGCGCTGCTATCCGCAGTGGGTCTGCACCTCGTGGATCCCGACCGAGGGTTCGTCCTGCGCACCGACGCTTCCGACTACGCCATTGGCGCTGTGTTGGAGCAAGTGCTTGACGACGGGAGGCACGTGCCTGTGGCATTCTGGAGCCGAGTCCTGGCGGAAGGCCAGAGACGGACGTGGACGCCCCGAGAAAAGGAGGCGTACGCCATCGTCATGGCTCTCAGGAAATGGGCTGGGTACATAGCCCTCCATCCCGTCACCGTCTGCACCGACCATCAGAGTCTGCAGTCGTGGCACAAGGAGCACGTGGACACCCCCTCTGGTCCCGCCTCCCGACGGGCAAGATGGCATGAGACCTTGGCCAAGTTCGACCTCACGGTTGTGTATATTCCTGGAAAGGACAACACCGTGGCGGACTGTCTCAGTAGGTGGGCCTATCCCGCCAGCAAGGGCATGACGGACATCTCTGCCCATGGCGATGAGGCTGAGACCGCTGAAGCCAAGAGGATCATCGAAATGGAGCGCCTGATGGAGGAGGAGGGTGTTAAATGCTTCGTCGTCATGGCTGCGGATGCCCCCCTCGCGTCGAGGGTGAGCAGAGCGGTCAGAGTACTCGCCCCTGAGGGAGCTGAGTCCGACAAGCACCTCTTCCCGGAGTCTTGCCTCCAGGACGACTGGACCGACGATTACGCCAAGTCTGAGGCCTTTGCAGCCGAGTATAGGGCTGTGACCGACCCTGACGACGGGCAGAAGTGGCCAAAGGGGCTGACCGAGGAAGATGGCAAGCTCTACCGGAATGGTAAGCTGCTAGTACCGGAGTCCCGGGTGCTCGAGCTTTGTGAAGCTTGGCACCACCACATGCTGCACCCAGGGGTCAAGAAGCAAGCCCTTGACATGCAGCGCCGGTTCGAGATCGACCATATCGTTCTCTACACCGCCATCAAGAAGGTCAGGAAGGGTTGTTCGGTCTGCCAGGCCTGCAATCCCGATAACCGGAACGTCAAGGGGGAAGCCCAATGGACCCCGGTTCCTGACCAGCCCATGGAGAGCGTGGCCATGGACGTCTTCTCCATGCCCGAAGTGCACATTGGCAAGGAGACCTTTGACTGTGTGGTTCTTTGTGTGGATCGCCACAGTGGCTACGTAGTAGCCGTTCCGGCACGCAAAAAGGGGTTGATTGCCAAGGAAGTGGCAGTCATGATGATTCGTCATTGGCTGACCGTCTTTGACATCCCCCGCACCATTTGCAGTGACCGAGGGCCCCAGTTTACTGGTGGCTGGTTCAAGGCTATGTGTTCCCTCATGGGAATACGTCATGCCAAGAGCGTCGCCTATCTCAGCCGGTCTAACGGCCGTGCTGAAGTGGCTGGACGGCAGCTGTTCGAGAAGCTGCGCAAGATCCACATCACCAACCCACGTCAGAACTGGTTTGAGGAGATGTGGCCTGCTCTGAAGGCCCATCATGACACCCCCACTCCGGGCGGTTTGTCCCCTCACCAGATTCTGTTCGGCAGGGACTCCCTGGGTAGGGGACTCCCCTTGTCTGGTGATGGCATGGCTACGGATGCCAAGGAATTCTTCGCGCGGCAAGAGCAAACGGCGCGGGACATCCGCCAGCAGCTCGAGAAGGAGCATGCTGAGTGTCAGAAGTCCGCCCCGAGCTCGGCAGCGCAAAAGTTCAGGGTGGGAGACCCGGTGTGGGTGATCAGACCCCGCCCCATGGGCACCCACCGCACCAAGACCTGGTTCACACCCGGCGAGGTGGTCCGCAGGATTGGTGAGGACACCTACCGCATCAAGGTGGGTCACGGACAGTTCCGGGAGCGCCACGAGAGTCAACTCCGTGTGCGGGAACCCGACCTCCGTGGCCAACATGTGTCCCTGAGCTATGCCGCACATGAGGCTGATTCGGACGACGACTATGCTGAGCAGGACGACTATACAGTCGAGAAGATCCTTGCTCAGCGTCCGAAAGCCTCGGCACCCGGAGGTCTGGAGTTCAAGGTTCGTTGGCGAGGCTATGGGCCGTCCCACGACACCTGGGAACCCGTCTCCTCGTTCGTGCCGCGGGTCAATACTCCCTTCATGGAGTACATCCGCAAGCACAAGACCAAGATCCACGTTTCGGACTTGGCAGCACTCACCCGGGCGATTGCAGCCAGGGGTGCCTGATCAGCGCCCTGAGCTCTCCCCTGATGTGTTTTCAGCGCTTGTGAGGTCGACGGATCGTCCCTTACTTGCTTGCTCTCTTTCATCTTTCGGTGACCTGCCATCAGAGTGGCCATATACCCCCCCCTGCTGAATCCAGAGGAGGATGGCCCCTCTCTTCTTCTATTCGTCACTCCCCCCCTGCTGAATCCTTGGGAAACCAGGTAGGGCGACTGACCTTCATATTTCTGAGCTCTTGGGGCCTTGAAGCCCATACGACGTTGCGCAACGGATGCCGCTGTCATCGGCATTGCGATTTTGTTGGTGTGTGGTCTGGTTCCATGGCACTTGCGGAATCCAGACCAGTCGACGTGTGTCAGCTGACTATATATGGCCTGAACTCAGGCGTTTTCTTGTCCAGCCTCCTGCACATGCCTTATCCTAACCGGGGCGTGGTTTGGCGCTCTGTCCAGAGTGTGTTTACACGCCTCTTTACCCCGCTTGTTTTGCTTTTCCGCCCCTCCAGGATATGTGCTTCTTTATGTTCAGTCTGGTCAGCCCATCACTGAGATGTGGACTGTTTTTCCCCCGACGGGATGCGAATCGACTACGAAGGCGCCCTGAGTCGCCGTTTACATGTTTTTACATATGGTCCAGCCTGGACCAGTACCTCAGTACATATTCTACTGTTTGAGTGCCCGTGATACCGTGTGCCCTATTCGCTGTGATGTGGAGATCCTGATGGCGCCAGGCGGGAAGCCCAGTTGCCTGACTACACTCCCAGCGGTCCGCCAGTGTCAGTCCCAGTGTGAGCCTACCGATTCGCAGACGCACTTGCAGTCGGATGGCGGCCTCCGGTGCTCCTGACCTCGGTCAGTCTGCCTGGGAAACTGGTGGTTTGAGGAGTCGACGCCTCCGCCCACACTGCATGAGGACTCCCTCATGTATGGCCTTCGTGGTAATAGGGCGAGGGAAAAGACGGCCTTGATGCCCGATCCCTTAAGGAGGAGCTCGTTCGGCTGTGACACTCTGGACTCGCGTCGTATGGATATGGACATGGTGCGCCCGAGGAAGGACCCGTGGGGACTCTAACCAGTCGGCGGGCCTTGGGAAGCTTGGGGTAGCCTGATGGATCTTTGTGGTCGCTCTCGACCTGTGGGACCACCTCGGTCGTCGTGTGACGCCTATGTTGGCCGTGTATGCCACTGCCACTGTGGTGGTGACCGTCGCAGCCGGCACCCGGTGCGCCTGGTATGGGTTAACGGGTCCTTTGGATGCCGAACAATCGCCGCCAGGACCCGGGACTTGATACTTGATACTATACTTGCAGTTACTTACAGTTACAGCATCATACCTGTTTTACCGTGGGATCGCGATGGGCAACCTAACCCGTAAGTCAGCCTGAAGTGAGGTGTGACACCCCCCCCCTTCAGGGGATGGTCCTGGGTACCCGCTGCCATGCTTGGGTGTTATCGAGCCCCCCCCCGGGTTTGCTCTAAGGAGGGGGGTGAAGCGGTACCCAGAACCTATGGCCCATGGCCCGGAGGCCTGTGAGCCGTCACACCCGTTATGGCCCATGGCCCGGAGGCCTGCGGGCCGTCACACCCGTGCGGAAGCCGTTGATACCGGCTATCCCTGTTCTCTAACCAGTGAAATCTGGAATCCGATTTCTAACCAATAAATCGATGTAGAATTACCGTGATTTTATTGTCTTGATCGATTTTCGGTCAGAAATCGGTGAAATACCCGATTTCTACCGCGATTTCTAATTGTCGTGAGATCGCCGCCTGATGTCGCCTGTTCGCGCGCCTTCGTCGCTTCTCCGTGGCGAGTTTTGTTCTGGACTTTTCTCGAGTACCGTTGAGGTTCTAAGAGAACTTAAGGGCGGAATCTAGAGGGCTTTTAATGCACTTTCATCTGGTGTGCTCACCAGAATTTTTCGTCGTTGCGTTTTCGAGAAAATCAACGCGCAAGACTTTCCGTCGATCGTGCGAACTCATGCTTCTCAAGGACCATGAGTTCGCAAGGAACCCTACATCTCCCCCCTATGTCCTTCATCCATGCCCCTTTCACGCGGGCATATCATCTTGCTTAGGGAAGCGGGCAATGGCGGTGTTTTAGGCAGCCTATGGGTCTCGCAAACCCAAGTCGTTTGCGTGCGCAAACGCTAACTTTGTGGCCTTGTGAGCATGAACGTTAATGACCGAACACAATGCTCACAAGACCAAAAGCCCGAGGCCATTTTCGTTTTTCGAGCCAACTCAACGATGGCTCCACGCAATTCAATGCGTACCAAAACTCTATTTTCAAAAAAGGGCAAGTTTTGGTCGAAGATTAGGCCAAAATGGCCAAACCCCTGAGGCTCGTACTCGAAGCCTATGGGGAGTTGAGCCTCGAATCAAGGCAATATGTAAAGTAGAGACCACGAAGGACATCGTGGATGGCTTGGTTGATTTCTACAACCTTGTCTTCTATTTTATATAATGTCGCCTTGTGAGCACGCGTGCCATATTGCCTCTTTGCGCACGTGCTCATATGCAAGCACTAATGACACGAGTGGGCGGAGACAATCTAACCATAGTGTGCATGTTTGAAAGCACCTACTATGGGCCTACTCCAAAGGTGTTTACTCATATTTTTGCTCCTCAAGGTCCCAAAGATATGTTCATGCCAATATCGCCGATATATGCACTTTTTCCCATAAATAGTGTGCTTCAAGGATTGAGGTGTTAAAAATGCTTTCATTGTGCTTTGAACCTCAATTCTTGTTGCAAAAGGGAAGCAAAGCTTCGGTTTGCATCCATGCAAAAGCCCGAGGCTCCTTTCTTTCGTGGAACGGAGATACGATATTTGGAGGGACCACTTTTGGGTGAATTTTGGCCGTTTTGCCCAAAATGGCCACAAACTCCTTCTCCCCCTGATTTCTGCCCCGAGGCTGCGTGCGCCACTTGACCAAGGGTAAGGGCAATTCGGAGAGGGCACGTAAACCCGCATCAAATCGGATGTTTCCCCATGTGGCCTCTCCTCTCGATGGAAGAGTTGTGAGTCACCCAAGTTGGGGCATGTTGCTATTCTGCCCCATACGTGTGTCACTTTCCCTCCAATGGGAAAAATAGCTAGAGGCGACCATGAGGTATGGCAAGTGGCATATATTGGGACCTAAGTCCCATGCGTCTATCGCATCTTTGGTTGAAAAGATCCTCGCCGTGGCCATGGAGATATGGAATCATGAGTGCGGGCCATTTTGGCCAAATTTCGCTGTTTTTGCCATTGTATGCCATATTGGAATTACCATATCTCCATGGGGCACGGGATCTAGCCGGGAAGAAGCGGCGCATATTGTAGCATATGACCAAGGGTTGAACGCCCTTGAGTTTCGTATTTGCTCCTCCGGCTCATCCGGAGTTGTTCAACTTTTGGTGCGATCCACGATCCCCCCTTTGCACCGCATGTTGCTTTCTGCCCCGTCCGTGTGGTCATCCCCTCGGTGAACAGTAAGCAGCCAGCGTGACAGCAAGCGATAACCCAGGGCATGGGACCAAAGGGGATATCAAGGGTTGTGAATCAAGGCTTGGCGCGTCAATATCGCCAAGATTTCCTACCCTGGACGGTCGCCCGAGACGGCCGATTTTGCCATTTTGGCAGTTATGACCCCACATGACGAACCCGTGGTGCCCTGATGCCGGGACCTCAGAGGGAACCAGGTTGGGTGAGGGCTCCAGGGAGTTCGTATGCGAAGGGCATAGGGTCAGTTGCCTCGTCCCTGCCTCTGGCGGGTCCGGACAAGGGATCAATTTTGGAGTTTTTCAAGCTAATATCAGTTTGGGCTGAAACAGCCCAATTTCAGCTACCAACTCCTGAGGGATAATGGCGGGGCCATATCTCTAGTTCAGAGAGGAGTTGGAACCTGCCGTTGGGGGAGCATAGGGAGCCACAGTCGGTTGGCCTTGTAGCCGCTTGGTTCCCAGGAAATCGCCTGTGGCTCGGCGGGACACCTCCCCTATTGGCAGGGTTTCAGGGTCCGGACTGAGCAGGGCATGGGTTGTGTTTGAGCCCCCGCCCCCACCAGCCACTGAGAGGGTCGGACCTGGGATTGGGATACGAGTTGGGATAGAGTGTCTATTGTCCTGTAATGCCCTTACCCCAGTCTAGTCTTAACCCCATGTGTACATATCCTGATGTGGTGCTGTACATACTTTCGTTCCCTTGTTGCAGAGTGGCAAGGATCCTGAAACGCTTTGTCACATGACATGAGCGCATTGATGCCCCTGTGAGCGTAGTGCTTTGCCTGCCTGCTCACTTGCGCGTGTCCACCGCAGCGTCCCGTGGCCAGGCCCCCCACGGGAACGCGTCAAGACTTGGGTCGAGCGTCCTATGAGAGTCTGGCGTTGGGTTGTGTTACGCTGCAGCTTGGAGGGAGGGATGCAAATGCAAATGGTCTTGGCATACCCTATTCTAACCCCACCAAGCCACAGGAACCCCGCCAGCGCCAAGAGCGCTGAGTTTTCTGTTGGAGATTGCAATCAACAATGCAGCAAGAGTCGCTGGCCATGGTAAAGCGCTCTTTTTCACTGTTAGGGAAGCTATGGGTATTTTAAAGTAGGTGTGGAAACCAAGGAAAGGCCAAGAAAAAATCCCTTTTTCCTGAAAATGCGACAGTTGTGGCCACCACAGCACAAGGGGGGAGTAAGAAAAAGTGCTTTTCCAATGCTTTAGGGTATACTTCAGTTGTACTAGAGGTGCTCTAAGCACTCATGCATTTTAATCTTAGTATCGGGCCAACCAAAATGGGTGATAACACATTTTGACCTATGGAACCAAACACTAGATCAGGATATTGTGTGGACCCCTTAATCCCCAAGCTATAGGCACTAAAACATCTTTTCCTGGGCTGCTGAGGCACTGATATACTGAAGGCAGAGCCTATGAACGTATCTATGTTTTCTCATGATTTCTTAGCTATCCTAGTGGCATGCAACCCTAGGGGGCTGGGGCACCTCTTTTTGAGAGGTCCTGGGTTCAATACCCAGACAGCCTAGCTAAGTAGGAATATCCCATGTGACATGGCAATGACCTCAGCGCCACAAGCCATGCCACCTCAGCACCTATGGGACCCAAAAACAAAGAGTGCACATCTCAAGATGGCACTGTGGATCAGAGTGAGCCCTTGGGGCTGTTTTCCAATCAGTTTTTCTCAGACATGTAAAATATTTCATCCTGAGTTGCAATGTATGCTAATTGCTGTGGTCTATTGTTGATAGTTTTCTTTATCTAAATCTTTGTGACTGCAGCCCTTCATGCTTTGATCCTGATCTTCTTCTACTTGCCTATCTCCGGCTTGGGTTATCCTGGATTGGTTGTATTTCAACAATAAAACTTTTTCCTCATCAAAAACAAGCAGCAGGAACCCTACACCAGCAGCAAGCAGCAGGAGAGGCACAACAAACACACAGTGTTGAAATCACTATAAAACGTTCTACCGCTACAAGTTCAAAAAAGGTATGAAAGCCTTGAGATTTCGTCAATACAAAGATCGACGCGCTTCCAGCAACCTTCAGGCAACGTTGAGAAGGCTTTTTCATTGAATTTGAGCAGTTTGTGTAGGACTTTGAGTTCACAACAAGTTTAAACATTTTGGTGAACTTGGACAACACAAAACATTTTGCCAAGGCTGCAGCGACGAGGACGCGCTGCTAGAGCGGGGCTTCCAGAGGCGCACTTGAGGTCATGTGAAGCCTAGGGCGATTGATTATGGTGCTTTTGTTTGATACGTGTTGCATAATTTTTGGGTTGCTTGCCAAGACCCTTTGCTTCTCATTGCTTCTCGCTGTAGACCCTAGTTGAAGTCTAAAAGCTTGGTAGTCTTTGTCATTTCTTCCAACTCTTTGATGTACCAGAAAATGTTGAAAATGGCCTACACCATTTCGCGCATATCTCGGCGCCCCTGGCTCCGGTTGCGGAGACCAAAATGCTATTGTAAAATCGAGAGCGCTGACTTTAAAATGTGCTTTTCGCATTTTTTCAACTCAACTATCTTAGGCGGCTCAAGTTGCGTGGTCAAAAACGAAGGAAAAGGTAGGAAAATGACAGGTTTCCAAAGGCATCAAAAAATAGTTGTTTTGATGGATATTTTAAAACCGTCGCAAACAAGTATGGCGGAATAAATATTTCTATAAGAATGACGTGTCCCATGGGCGAGACAGGGAAAAGTATTGTTTCGTGACCATTCTTTGCGCGAGGCCTCGCACAAAGATGTTCATTTGTGTCAGATTAATGTACTACAGCACGACGCATTAGGCAGGTTGTCGAAAAATGGAACCCTGTCGTATTTATACACGTAACTTAGTACCATTATCAGGATTGCGTGATAGAGATGGATCTATTAACGAAAAAACTTCAACAATTGTGTACCCAAGAATCTTGAAAAGTATAAATGTTCCGGAACAAACTGCAGTTTCAAGCGCAAGGCCTCGCGCATGGAACGGCGCATGAGAAACATTAAAGTTTCGGTGATCATTGCGCGAGGCCTCGCGCAATGGATCTCATAAGCGCTCATAGAAACCAAAAATGGAACAGATCCACCAACTACACAGCATATGCATTCCCTTGATGCGGCGCTGCTGCATGGGCGCCCATACAGGTCCCGCCGGCATCTCCAGTTTTCATACTGTGGTCACCACTGGCTTCACTGCCCAACAGCGATGGTAGCGCGCCGCAACTGGCTACCGCAATCAGGATTAACTAGTCAAATGTGGGATCACCAGACAGTTAGAGTTAACCGAAAATGGTGCATGCGACAAGCGAATCATAGAATAATTGGTCGCGCGAAAACTGTGTGACAGGTTGATGTTTGAAATCAAGAAAGTTTTTTAAACAGCGATCTTCCGTGCAAAGCTGGCGGGACAAGCACAAGGAAGCGCACAAGACGTTGAGCCAATTCCGCTGTATGAGGCAGCAGATAACCTCATTCGATGTGTTGAAGATCAGCGGCGGCGAGGCCTGGCTGACACGTACAGCAATCTCAAGATCGCCATTGTGGATGCTGTGCAGATGAGTGCCCTGGTTCCAACCGCTGAACTGAAGCAGCCTGGTCAATTCGTATGCTCATTAATCGTTGTTTCGATGCTGTTCGTTGCGCGAGGCCTCGCGCATAACGTTGTCACTTTCAGGACAAAACGTATAAATTGTGGAAAGATTTTATGACGTTTGCCTACTATGCTGGTCCGGAAGCTGTGAAAGGTCTGCAGAAGTTCCACGACAAAGGGGAGAAAGTCACGAAGAACGCGCTGAAGAAACTGGACGGGATCCTGTTGCCGGAGTTCTACAAGAAAGTGGCAGAAGTGATGCAGGAAGAAAAAACAACCCTTAAATCCTTGCCGAATTCGATTGACGACATCATCCTTGACCAGTGGGTCTCAATGCATCTGGACCACCCGCACAACGGCCAGTACCTTCGACCTGAGAAAGGTTTGTACCATCGACGCGAAGTGGGTTCCGTTTCTGCATTGGTGCGCCGCACTTTCTCCATTTCTGTTCTTTAGCCAAAGACATGCGGACCCGCAAAGAGGTTGCTGCACTTGGAAGGCCTGCCCTGAAGGTGACTCTTGGTACATGGGGCTATTGGCGGGAACCTGAAGGCAAAAGTCGCGGTCCATGGCCGGCATGGAAATCCATGATTCACGCACCACTGTGGCAGGTGGCAGAGAAAGGCAAACCCGCCTCCCTGAAAATCCTCAAGGTCCAAAAACTCCTAGGTCAAGAGCCTACCAAGAGCCGTGTGGTCCCCCCAGCTGCTGGCATTACTGGTGACGTCAAGACACTGGAACAGCAGGATCCATCACTGTCAAGTCAAACTATCACAATTAAGGCGACCCGAATTGCAGCGTTGGCCCACGATCCCCCGAGGCGGTTAATTGAGATTGACAAGAACCTGATTGTCATCAACGGCGACATATTTGAACATCTTGCTCCTGAGATGATGTGCCCAGCCTGGCTGTATGAAGAGATGGCGCGTGCCGATACCCTTATCTGCGGCTCTCAAACTGTTGTTGACAACATGTTCAACGTGCTGGAGACGGAAACAGATAGGCGTCTCAACGATGATTTCAACGCGCCGCGCATGGCTAACATGTTGCGTGTTCCCATCTTCAGTTGGCTAGTCAAACTCTAGCCTGCAGGGGATCCTACAACGTTTGACGTTCGCTGGTTGCTGATTTCGTCACCGGATAGCTGGTCCAGAAAGGTATAATTCCCTCATTACGTCCGCTCTTTGCGCGAGGCCTCGCGCCATAACTTCTCCCTCATTGCAGAGTCCGAATTATCTAACGTCTGGACCTACTCAAGTAGAGGAGATGGATCCTGTTGAATTTGGCGGTCACCTTCTGATAAGGACGGTTATGTGGTATTTCGACCCTCACCTCTTTTACCTGAAGCACGATAAGAGCTTCAAGCCTGCGTTTGTGTTCATTGATCATCAGCCGGATCTGGTGTGCAAGATCGCGTCCATCGAGCCGGATTCGCGCATGTACCTTCTTGGTGTTACCTCCGACAATCTCTCCGATTGGGTCAACAGAGTGCAGACTCAATTGAACCACGTCTTGACACAAGGGTCGAAACTGGACGCGTCTGCTGATTGGGACCAGCAGGCCAACTGGTCAAACCGTGGTATTCCCCTTTGGGTTCGCGATGACAAGGTGGGTTCTGATGCGTTGTCGCTGAAGGAGGAAGAGACTGTTGAGAAAGGTCAAGCTGCAGAAGCACTGGCCCCTGCAAAGCGGAAATCTACTGGTAGGGAACCAGCCCCCAAGAAGAAGAAGACTGCCTCCAAGCCTCAGGCAGCGAAGTCGATTACCGGTGCAAAATCGGACGAGAGCGATGGGGATGAAGAGGAGGAGAGCGAGGAAGAGGAGGAGGAGGAAGCGCAGGTCTCCCAGGGCAAGGCAGTGAAGAAAGTGGCAGCGAAGCCGAGGTCCGAGGAAACCGGGGCCCGAGCTCCATTCAAGCAGCCAGCCCGTCCGTCCCAACCAAGAAGCGAGCCCGCAAGGCCACCGCCTAAGGGTAAGACGTCCGTTGCTAAGGCATTGGGTTCTAAGATGCAAACCGTTCCGAAGAAAAAGTAATTCCTTCGCTTGTTCTGATATATCATGTGCGAGGGCTCGCGCTATGCATTCCTCTTCGACGACCTCTATGCTGTCACCTTGTGCGGCACATTTTTCTCTGTGATGCATTTGATTGCGGTGTTGTGTTGGTGTTTGCGCGAGGCCTGGCGCAAAGAAGGGGTGCCAAAAAATGCTTCTTGTCGTGCAGCGTGCAACATGGTTTTCGAAAACTGGTTTTCCAAAAGAGTGAAAGCTCATGGGTGTTTTTATTGCAAAGCATAAGTGGTATAGGAAACAAAAAGTCGTGGTTTTCCCGAAAAAAAACTTCATTTTTGTGGAAATAAATCATTTTCCCGGGCAGTCGGTTTTGTTGAAAATAAAGGAAAATGGACCAGTTAATTGCTTTTCACAGGATTTTTGGTTCTTGTGTTTTAGGTCCCCCCCAAAAGGACTATTTTTTCGCGGTGCCGTGGAGAGGCAGTTTTGGGCACATTTTGACCATGCAACTTGAGCCGCCTAAGACTATGACGATTTTTGGTGAATTTTTACACCCGTGCATCACTTTTTCACCAACCCTCTAAAACACCCAAAAATGACACTTGGTGTTTTGACCATATCTTCGCGCCACCGTGCTGAAACAATTTGCATCAGCATATTCGTAAAGTAGGCAGCAACACACTTCAAACCCATACTTCATTTTCTTGAAACCGAATTTTGTACTATTTTCTTCATTTCCAATAACTGCACCCATGAACCACATTTTGAAAACCTCTCAAAAGTGCCTTTTGTGCTTCTCTCACATCCCTAATAGAAAAAAGGTTTGACGATCGATATTATTTTTCGGAACAACATTGAAGTATGTGCTTTCTAAACCTGAGTCGCTTTCATTTCCAAAAAATGAGAATAGCTATCGGAAAGCTGCCACACATGACCAAACAAGCCACTTGGGGACAAATCATTCCAAATGATTTTGGAGTTCTTTTCATTTCTCTGAGACCATGGTAAGTTTGAACCTGAACTAATGTGTTTTGCAAACACCGGAGTAAGGACTATTCAACCATGCCTTACTTTGTAATTTTGTGAAGAACAATGGCTGTTTGCCATGGTGGTGAACTTTGTACATGAAAGCATGTTTTCAATTTTTGGGTCATGATGCTACAAGATCAGGCTTTTCTCGGAGCCTACGGTGAGTTACGGAGTCATCAAAGCTATTTTGGAAAGGTAATGGTGTCTAGTTTGCAGATATGTGATCCTCGGATTTTGTTTTACACAATAAAAATGAGAGGAAAAGTTAGATTTCCAGGTGTTTTTTTTTGACAGTTTTTCAACATGTGTGACATCTTGAATTCATGTGTCTCCCCCCAACTTGAATATCTTTGACCCCATACTGAGTTGCGGCAACATGAAATATGTTCTGAAAACCTGAAGACATTGCTTACACAGTGCATCCAATCATTTTCTGACATCACAACAAGATAGTATCAAAACATGGTGCAAAAATTGGCCTTCTCAATGAAAAATGGGTTTTTACATCATTGTTTTTCTGATCCCTTCTTGAGTTTTTGGTCCTCTAACCTTGAAGTATTGTATGATATTGCAGTTTGTGATTGTTTGCAACAGAGGTGATTCATTCTAACTACGCTTAGCCTAGGTAGACAGGTAGATGCCTTAGAATTGCTGTAGACACAAAATGAATAGTCAAGCATTTTGTTGTCTTTTTCGCCTACAAAACAAACTTGGCAATAACAACATTCACCGTGCCCTCCGCTCGCACACTCCGCTGAACCTGGGGCCTCGATTACAGGGTATCAGATGGTGCGTATGGCCCACGAGCTGGACATTGTCCTAGTAGGCACGCAGACGGAGTTTGGGCCATGCGGTGAAATAGGGCACCGAGGTCGAGGGTGGAGACGACGGATGTGAAGGGAACGTGTAATATGTGTGAGCAAGCAAGCCCATATATTTGAGTGGCTGGGTTGGCCCAGCCGCCGGAGCGCTGCAGGCGGAGCCGCATGTGCGACTGCAGACATTTGTCTGCCTGAAAAAAATGTAAATAGATTGGGAATTGACAGGTATTTCTTGTTCACAAAAACCACAGAGGAACGGGGAAGCATTGCAGAATAGGCAATCAATCACGCATCACCGCAAACGAAGGGAAAGTGGCTGACATTCTATAGGAGTGTGTCTTATGGCACAGTATCTTCCTGCAATCTTCCTGAATTCCACATCACTACTATGCAATTGAGCAGTGTCATTTGCACAGAATAAGCAACCAATGTTGTGTACACAATGCCATGGACCAGATGGAGACACACAAAAAGCCGAAAACGATCAAAACTCATAAATGTTCCTTTGTGGTTTCCTCAAAACGCGAATAAAACGATTTGAGTCTATGGGGGGCAAAAAGCAGAGGCAGCCTGAACCTTTAAGGACCAACAAAATTGATACATTTGGTCTCCCGGGTATCCACTCCAAACCTCATATCACATATGACACTGCACCTGTCTGCTGCAGAGCCAGGCAGCTTCCACACCGGTGCCACCTACCCGGAGACAGTCCACCTGTGCCATGGCACAGTTGTTTAAGAATACGACGGTCAATTGCAAACTGGGCCGTAACAAACTGCACAATGAATATTCAAAGGTGCCGCGGGCACCCTGAAGCCCCAGAGGATGACTTAAATGAGGATGTGGCACAGACGAAACGGGGGTGATCCTGTTCTCGGGGAATGCAACCCACAGTCTAGAAACCGGGTGAAGAAATAAATGATTTTGTTCTGCTGATCAATGGATCAGCTCCCAGGGCCAAGGGTTGAGAGCCGGGCCCCTTCTGTCAACGAACAGAATTCAGTACGTTCCAGCATGTACATATGTGCCCATTCCCTAGCAGATCTTGCTGGGAAATCGTGCGTTGGGGGAATGTTTCCCCGGCGCGCGCCCGACGCGCTACTTTTGTATTAACTATCCCGACTTCAGCCCCAGAATTACCCTCCCATGGAGAAGCCCCCGAAGTAAACCACATTGCACTGCACACCTTCCCTACAAAGCACGTGGCAAAATAAAGCAATATCTGTGACTTCAACCACTCCAACTGTCATTTGTAGTGTAATTAACAAACAACATTGGTCCCACAAGTGTGGGTGTCAATACATTCATTACAATAGTGCTCCTTACACTCGTCACACACTGCGACGGTGGAGCGCCTTTGGCAACACAAAACACACACTTCCGCCTCAATCTTTGCCTCATCTTGCGTGGCGGCCGAGTTGCTTTGGTCTTTCCAAGCGTGAGGCGGGACATGCTCCCATGGTCCGTAGGGGGGGTGACGGACTTGCCTCCGGATGCAAAACTGAGTGAAATGCAACAAAATGCGGACGGACTGGTGCAACTCATTGGGGCCGCCACGCCAGATGTTTCTAACCAAACCCCAATGCCACAACCGAGCAAACAGCTGCTCCATCCGTGCCCTGTACCACCCATGGACATCATTGTACCCTTGTTGGCGGGTTGTCAAAGTGCCATTCTTTCTTCCAAGGAATGGCACGATGACATGAATCCGGCCTTTATAAGCGCCATCATGGCCCCCAACTTCAAAATCAAAGAAATCACCTCGGGTACGAGAAGGTCCATACCCATCCCAAATCAAAACATCTGCTGATGTCCCGGGGCCCAAGGGGCAAATCCATACAATGTTGCCCAACATATTAACGGCAACGGTGACCGGGATACCGAAGGAGAGGGCGTCGATGGGGCAATGATGGTTGATGACGCGCACCCCATCTTGCAGGTACTCCAACTCCACGTACCCTTCATCCGTATGGCCAACTACCTTCGCAGGTACGCGAAGCCCAGTCGACCGAGTGTAAAGAACGCTGTCCCCAATCTTCAAGTCCATATCGAAAAGCAAAAGACATCTGAGGACGCGAACAGCAAAAATTGATCTCCCGCAGCAGACACGCTGAATGTATCACCATATTACCAGCTCAGTGTGCCCGTTTCAAAGTGCACATGCACGCATTTTAGGAACTACGCAACAAAACACAACGCAACGCAACGCAAAGAAGAAAGAAAGAAAGCCCCTTTATGCCTCCTTCTCGAGCCGGGGGAAAGCTCGAGGCACGGATCTTCAAGCCCCTGATTGCCTCCTCCTCACGCCGGGGTATGAAAGCTCGAGGCAGGGATCTTCAGGTGCCGGTATCGGCGAATTGGCTACATGTACATCACCCCTGCATTCTCGGGGGTCCCCAACAAAGGGAACAAAATCGGAAGACAAAACCTATGCCGGGGTCACCATGATGCACCACGCAACGAAGCGTGGATTCAAAGATTGTCCTAAGTGCGCACCCTTAGCGCACCCCCTAAAAGGTCAGCGGTGGGGCACGGGTCCTAAAAGGTGCCCGGCGCGCGCCCGGCGCGCTAACGTTCCCCCGTTGCTGTGTGTCCGTATGGGAGCGGGTTGCATGCAAATATGTGCAGAGTGCACCTACACATACCTGTGTTTGGTAGGCTGTGCATTTTTACACTGAATGATGAGCAGCCCCTTGCGTGCACAACCCTTCATGCTGGGCAGGTCCATAGGTGCAGGATTCATCCTGCAAGCTGCTTCACATGGGAAAAACTTTTTCGCCTTCTCTTAGCCCTCAGGGTCATGATGCTCGTGCAGACCTGCCGTTCACCTGGACTACTGCACACTACGCCACCCCTAATGCCACCCCTAATGCGTGAAAATCCCACAGAGGAAGGGGGAAGCATTGCAGAATAGGCAATCAATCACGTATCACCGCAAACGAAGGGAAAGTGGCTGGCATTCTACAGGAGTGTGTCTTATGGCACAGTATCTTCCTGCAATCTTCCTGGATTCCACATCACTACTATGTAATTGAGCAGTGTCATTTGCACAGAATAAGCAACCAATGTTGTGTACACAATGCCATGGACCAGCTGGAGACACACAAAAAGCCGAAAACGATCAAAACTCATAAATGTTCCTTTGTGGTTTCCTCAAAACACGAATAAAACGATTTGAGACTATGGGGGGCAAAAAGCAGGAACAGCCTGAACCTTTAAGGACCAACAAAATTGATACATCTGGTCTCCCGGGTATCCACTCCACACCTCATATCACATATCACACTGCACCTGTCTGCTGCAGAGCCAGGCAGCTTCCACACCGGTGCCACCTACCCGGAGACAGTCCACCTGTGCCATGGCACAGTTGTTTAAGAATACGACGGTCAATTGCAAACTGGGCCGCAACAAACTGCACAATGAATATTCAAAGGTGCCGCAGGCACCCTGAGGCCCCAGAGGATGACTTAAATGAGGATGTGGCACAGACGAAACGGGGGTGATCCTGTTCTCGGGGAATGCAACCCACAGTCTGGAAACCGGGTGAAGAAATAAATGATTTTGTTCTGCTGATCAATGGATCAGCTCCCAGGGCCGAGGGTTGAGAGCCGGGCCCCTTCTGTCAACGAACAGAATTCAGTACGTTCCAGCATGTACATCTGTGCCCATTCCCTAGCAGATCTTGCTGGGAAATCGTGCGTTGCTGTGTGTCCGTATGGGAGCGGGTTGCATGCAAATATGTGCAGAGTGCACCTACACATACCTGTGTTTGGTAGGCTGTGCATTTTTACACTGAATGATGAGCAGCCCCTTGCGTGCACAACCCTTCATGCTGGGCAGGTCCATAGGTGCAGGATTCATCCTGCAAGCTGCTTCACATGGGAAAAACTTTTTCGCCTTCTCTTAGCCCTCAGGGTCATGATGCTCGTGCAGACCTGCCGTTCACCTGGACTACTGCACACTACGCCACCCCTAATGCCACCCCTAATGCGTGAAAATCCCACAGAGGAAGGGGGAAGCATTGCAGAATAGGCAATCAATCACGTATCACCGCAAACGAAGGGAAAGTGGCTGACATTCTACAGGAGTGTGTCTTATGGCACAGTATCTTCCTGCAATCTTCCTGGATTCCACATCACTACTATGTAATTGAGCAGTGTCATTTGCACAGAATAAGCAACCAATGTTGTGTACACAATGCCATGGACCAGCTGGAGACACACAAAAAGCCGAAAACGATCAAACCTCATAAATGTTCCTTTGTGGTTTCCTCAAAACACGAATAAAACGATTTGAGACTATGGGGGGCAAAAAGCAGGAACAGCCTGAACCTTTAAGGACCAACAAAATTGATACATCTGGTCTCCCGGGTATCCACTCCACACCTCATATCACATATCACACTGCACCTGTCTGCTGCAGAGCCAGGCAGCTTCCACACCGGTGCCACCTACCCGGAGACAGTCCACCTGTGCCATGGCACAGTTGTTTAAGAATACGACGGTCAATTGCAAACTGGGCCGCAACAAACTGCACAATGAATATTCAAAGGTGCCGCAGGCACCCTGAGGCCCCAGAGGATGACTTAAATGAGGATGTGGCACAGACGAAACGGGGGTGATCCTGTTCTCGGGGAATGCAACCCACAGTCTGGAAACCGGGTGAAGAAATAAATGATTTTGTTCTGCTGATCAATGGATCAGCTCCCAGGGCCAAGGGTTGAGAGCCGGGCCCCTTCTGTCAACGAACAGAATTCAGTACGTTCCAGCATGTACATCTGTGCCCATTCCCTAGCAGATCTTGCTGGGAAATCGTGCGTTGCTGTGTGTCCGTATGGGAGCGGGTTGCATGCAAATATGTGCAGAGTGCACCTACACATACCTGTGTTTGGTAGGCTGTGCATTTTTACACTGAATGATGAGCAGCCCCTTGCGTGCACAACCCTTCATGCTGGGCAGGTCCATAGGTGCAGGATTCATCCTGCAAGCTGCTTCACATGGGAAAAACTTTTTCGCCTTCTCTTAGCCCTCAGGGTCATGATGCTCGTGCAGACCTGCCGTTCACCTGGACTACTGCACACTACGCCACCCCTAATGCCACCCCTAATGCGTGAAAATCCCACAGAGGAAGGGGGAAGCATTGCAGAATAGGCAATCAATCACGTATCACCGCAAACGAAGGGAAAGTGGCTGACATTCTACAGGAGTGTGTCTTATGGCACAGTATCTTCCTGCAATCTTCCTGGATTCCACATCACTACTATGTAATTGAGCAGTGTCATTTGCACAGAATAAGCAACCAATGTTGTGTACACAATGCCATGGACCAGCTGGAGACACACAAAAAGCCGAAAACGATCAAACCTCATAAATGTTCCTTTGTGGTTTCCTCAAAACACGAATAAAACGATTTGAGACTATGGGGGGCAAAAAGCAGAAACAGCCTGAACCTTTAAGGACCAACAAAATTGATACATCTGGTCTCCCGGGTATCCACTCCAAACCTCATATCACATATCACACTGCACCTGTCTGCTGCAGAGCCAGGCAGCTTCCACACCGGTGCCACCTACCCGGAGACAGTCCACCTGTGCCATGGCACAGTTGTTTAAGAATACGACGGTCAATTGCAAACTGGGCCGCAACAAACTGCACAATGAATATTCAAAGGTGCCGCAGGCACCCTGAGGCCCCAGAGGATGACTTAAATGAGGATGTGGCACAGACGAAACGGGGGTGATCCTGTTCTCGGGGAATGCAACCCACAGTCTAGAAACCGGGTGAAGAAATAAATGATTTTGTTCTGCTGATCAATGGATCAGCTCCCAGGGCCAAGGGTTGAGAGCCGGGCCCCTTCTGTCAACGAACAGAATTCAGTACGTTCCAGCATGTACATCTGTGCCCATTCCCTAGCAGATCTTGCTGGGAAATCGTGCGTTGCTGTGTGTCCGTATGGGAGCGGGTTGCATGCAAATATGTGCAGAGTGCACCTACACATACCTGTGTTTGGTAGGCTGTGCATTTTTACACTGAATGATGAGCAGCCCCTTGCGTGCACAACCCTTCATGCTGGGCAGGTCCATAGGTGCAGGATTCATCCTGCAAGCTGCTTCACATGGGAAAAACTTTTTCGCCTTCTCTTAGCCCTCAGGGTCATGATGCTCGTGCAGACCTGCCGTTCACCTGGACTACTGAACACTACGCCACCCCTAATGCGTGAAAATCCCACAGAGGAAGGGGGAAGCATTGCAGAATAGGCAATCAATCACGTATCACCGCAAACGAAGGGAAAGTGGCTGACATTCCACAGGAGTGTGTCTTATGGTACAGTATCTTCCTGCAATCTTCCTGGATTCCACATCACTACTATGTAATTGAGCAGTGTCATTTGCACAGAATAAGCAACCAATGTTGTATACACAATGCCATGGACCAGCTGGAGACACACAAAAAGCCGAAAACGATCAAAACTCATAAATGTTCCTTTGTGGTTTCCTCAAAACACGAATAAAACGATTTGAGACTATGGGGGGCAAAAAGCAGGAACAGCCTGAACCTTTAAGGACCAACAAAATTGATACATCTGGTCTCCCGGGTATCCACTCCAAACCTCATATCACATATCACACTGCACCTGTCTGCTGCAGAGCCAGGCAGCTTCCACACCGGTGCCACCTACCCGGAGACAGTCCACCTGTGCCATGGCACAGTTGTTTAAGAATACGACGGTCAATTGCAAACTGGGCCGCAACAAACTGCACAATGAATATTCAAAGGTGCCGCAGGCACCCTGAGGCCCCAGAGGATGACTTAAATGAGGATGTGGCACAGACGAAACAGGGGTGATCCTGTTCTCGGGGAATGCAACCCACAGTCTAGAAACCGGGTGAAGAAATAAATGATTTTGTTCTGCTGATCAATGGATCAGCTCCCAGGGCCAAGGGTTGAGAGCCGGGCCCCTTCTGTCAACGAACAGAATTCAGTACGTTCCAGCATGTACATCTGTGCCCATTCCCTAGCAGATCTTGCTGGGAAATCGTGCGTTGCTGTGTGTCCGTATGGGAGCGGGTTGCATGCAAATATGTGCAGAGTGCACCTACACAAAGGCCTCTGTGCAGCATTCGCTAGAGCGGAGGTCTCAGTGCACAAACTGGAGGAGTGCCACTTGCAAATGACACCCATGCTGGCTTCAAAAGACGATTTGTATCCTCATCGTCTTACGCAGCGCGCCAAATCATGGCAACATGCCTTTTGTCCATGCACAGCTGCATTGTACACGATAGCAACCAGTACGGTTGGTTTCTACCCTGCTTGCCCTCCGCCTACGCTCCATGCAGCCTGTAAACGCCTTCTTGGTCAGCATCCCCACGCAGGCGTTTTGGCCGCCTTCCCCTCACATGTTTGATCTTTTTCGGGCGACCTCCGGGCTAGTGATCCACTTGGTCAGCATCCACACGCGGGCGTTTTGCAGGCCTTCCCCCCGCATGTTTTTCTTTTTTCGGGCGACCTTGCTTGCGCTGCACTTTTGGGACCCTGAAGCCCTTCTTCTCCAACTTTGCCATGATAGTGGCCTCTGGCAAGTCTGGCCTCCACAGTCCTGTGTGATACAGATTTCGGGAGGGACTTCGCATTGAAACGGAAAGGGGGCATGGCGCTTGCAACAGCCCCGCTACTAACAACGCATCGCACCAGGCAACATCTGCGTTCATCCACACGTATACGGGAGTTGGGTGTACAGCAACACGTGCAATGGCTGCGGGGGTGATGACAGTGAATGACTTGAATGACCCCGAATGACATTTGTAATGGTCCATACACAGCGCACTGTGCGTGTCAAATGTGCTGTGTATCCTATGTTGCATCACCCCCCCCCCTCTCCCATGCACATGTATGGGCAGAGGGCTGCCCAAAACGGCTGGTTGTGGGTCACGTTTTTTGTGACCAAATATCGTGGCCTTTTTTGTGACCAAGGGTGGGGGGTGGGGTGGGGGGGGTCCGGGCCGGACCCACCCACCCCGTTATATCCATCCCTGAATACAGTGCCAAGACGTCCAACGAACCATTGGCTTGGTCATCGTCCTCGTGTGCAGCTAGGACCTTACACATAAGCCAATGGCGCGCAAAACAAGTGGCGAGACCCACTCGAGGTCATTGAGGACCCAAAAAAGCGAGAGGGCTCCATGGGTGCACACTCATGGGGGCATTGGTTAGTATAACTGGACAAATACTACCGCAACACCTTGGTTGGGCTTGTCAATTAATTGGACACCTCAAATCGACAACATCCTTTGAGGTATGTGCCTTATGCCGCCCTAGTCCTAGGCCGTGATGACATGGCCACAAAGACGTGAGCAATTCTCCAGTGGATGGTGTCATTTGTCGGGCTCGTTTGGCCCAGCATCTTCTGCCGAGCCAGAAAATCCGCCGACAATCGGACACTTAAAATAAACTTTAAGCCCCACAAGAGGGCTCTCGCCTCCGCACATTGCTGGTTCGGCAGTTCCTCAGGGGGCACCGCCGACCTCGACCCGAGGTCGTGTGAAAAAAGACCCAAGCGGTACACCCCCCCGTCAAGCGCAGCATCCACGTACACAAACACCGGCCGTCTACTTACCACCCCCGGCAGGGTCACCACAGACCAACCCGGCAATGCCAGCACACACACCACACACATAGAGCGTAATAACTTGACATGGGTAAACTGCAGGGGGGGGGGTCCCCACAACACATGGGCCCAGACCCCCAACAAATGGGGGCTATGTCCAAAGCCGGGTCTGCAAAGCCACTGTGCATGCCCCAAAAACTGTTGCAAGCGCTGCATACTACAGCCTCCAACGGACAATCGCAGTCAGTGCGCCAATAGCGCTTCCCAAGTATTTCCCGCCTTCCGCAAGCTGCCCCCACCCGGGTCTACGTCCTTCCCAAGCCACACCAGGCGTGTAACCTGCTCCAGTGTGCTCTTCGGGGTTATAACAAAATTGAAATGCCCAGGTATTTCAATTTTGTATACACCTCAGAATGCCCAGGGATTTCAATTTTGTATACCCCTCTGAATGCCCACAGGTTTCTATTTTGTGTACCCCTCAGAATGCCCAGGGGTTTCAATTTGTGTTCCCCTCAGAATGCCCAGGGCTTTCAATTTTTCATAGCCCTCAGAATGCCCAGGGATTTAAATTTTGTATATCCCTCAGAATGGCCCGGGCTTTCAATTTTGTGTACCCCACAAAATGTCCAGGGATTTCAATTTTGTATCCCCCTCAGAATGCCCATGGGTTGCAATTTTGTGTACCCCTCAGAACGCCGAGGGGTTTCAATTTTGTGTACCCCTCAGAATGTCCAGGGATTTCAATTTTGTGTATGCTTCAGAATGCCCAGCGGTTTCAATTTTGTGTACCCCTCCGAACGCCCAGGGAGTTGAATTTTGTATACTCCTCACCATGCCCAGGTATTTCAATTTTGTGTACCCCTCAGAATGCCCAAGGATTTGAATTTTGTATACCCTTCAGAATGCTCAGGGGTTTGATTTTGTATACCACTCAGAATGCCCAGGGATTCCAATTTTGTGTACCCCTCAGAATGCCCAGGGGTTTCAATTTTGTATACCCCTCAAAATGCCCACGGATTTCAGTTTTGTATACCCCTCAGAATGCCAAGGGGTTTAAACTTTGTGTACCCCTCAGAATGCCCAGGGATTCCAATTTTGTATACCCCTCAGAATGCTCAGGGAATTCTATTTTGTGTACCCCTCAGAATACCCGGGGGTTTCAATTTTGTGTACCCCTCAGAATGCTCAGGGAATTCTATTTTGTGTACCCCTCAGAATGCCCAGGGGTTTGATTTTGTATACTCCTCACCATGCCCAGGTATTTCAATTTTGTGTACCCCTCACAATGCCCAGGGGTTTGATTTTGTATACCACTCAGAATGCCCCGGGGTTTCAATTTTGTATACCCTTCAGAAGGCCGAGGGATTTCAATTTTGTGTATGCTTCAGAATGCCCAGCGGTTTCAATTTTGTGTACCCCTCACAATGCGCAGGGGTTTCAATTTTGTATCCCCCTCAGAATGTCCAGGGGTTTCAATTTTGTGTATCCCTCAGAATGCCCAGGGGTTTGATTTTGTATACCACTCAGAATGCCCCGGGGTTTCAATTTTGTATACCCTTCAGAAGGCCGAGGGATTTCAATTTTCTGTATGCTTCAGAATGCCCAGCGGTTTCAATTTTGTGTACCCCTCCGAACGCCCAGGGAGTTGAATTTTGTATACTCCTCTGAATGCCCAGGTATTTTACTTTTGTGTACCCCTCAGAATGCCCAGGGGTTTCAATTTTATAAAGCCCTCAAAATGCCCATGGGTTTCAATTTTGTGTACCCCTCACAATGCGCAGGGGTTTCAATTTTGTGTACCCCTCAGAATGTCCAGGGGTTTCAATTTTGTGTACCCCTCAGAACGCCGAGGGGTTTCAATTTTGTGTACCCCTCAGAATGTCCAGGGATTTCAATTTTGTGTATGCTTCAGAATGCCCAGCGGTTTCAATTTTGTGTACCCCTCCGAACGCCCAGGGAGTTGAATTTTGTATACTCCTCACCATGCCCAGGTATTTCAATTTTGTGTACCCCTCAGAATGCCCAAGGATTTGAATTTTGTATACCCCTCAGACTGCGCAGGGGTTTGATTTTGTATACCACTCAGAATGCCCAGGGGTTTCAATTTTGTGCACCCCTCAGAATGCCCCGGTGTTTCAATTTTGTGTTCCCCTCAAAATGCCCACGGATTTCAGTTTTGTATACCCCTCAGAATGCCCAGGGGTTTCAATTTTGTGTACCCCTCAGAATGCCCAGGGATTTCAATTTTGTATACCCCTCAGAATGCCCAAGTATTTCAATTTTGTATACACCTCAGAATGCCCAAGGCTTTCAATTTTGTATACCCTTCAGAATGCCGAGGGATTTCAATTTTGTGTACTCCTCCGAATGCCCAGGGAGTTCAATTTTGTGTACCCCTCTGAATGCCCAGGGGTTTCAATTTTGTATACACCTCAGAATGCCCAGGGATTTCAATTTTGTGTACCCCTCAGAATGCCCAGGGGTTTCAATTTTGTGTTCCCCTCAGAATGCCCAAGGCTTTCAATTTTATATAGCCCTCAGAATGCCCACGGATTTCAATTTTGTGTACCCCTCAGAATGCGAAGGGCTTTCAATTTTGTGTACCCCTCAGAATGTCCAGGGATTTCAATTTTGTAGACCCCTCAGAATGCTCAGGGGTTTAAATTTTTGTGTACCCCTCACAATGCCCAGGTATTTCAATTTTGTATACACCTCAGAATGCCCAGGGGTTTCAATTTTGTATACCCTTCAGAATGCTGAGGGATTTCAATTTTGTGTACTCCTCAGAATGCCCAGGGATTTCAATTTTGTATACCCCTCTGAATGCCCAGGGGTTTCAATTTTGTGTACACCTCAGAATGCCAGGGCTTTCAATTTTGTATACCCCTCAAAATGCCCACGGATCTCAGTTTTGCGTACCCCTCACAATTCGCAGGGCTTTCAGTTTTGTGTACCCCTCACAATTCGCAGGGCTTTCAGTTTTGTGTACCCCGAAGAATGTCCAGGGTTTTCAATTTTGTATCCCCCTTAGAATGCCCAGGGGTTTCAATTTTGTGTACCCCTCAGAATGCTCAGGGAATTCTATTTTGTGTACCCCTCAGAATGCCCCGGGGTTTCAATTTTGTGTACCCCTCCGAACGCCCAGGGATTTCAATTTTGTATACCCCTCACCATGCCCAGCTGTTTCAATTTTGTGTACCCCTCAGAATGCCTAGGGATTTCAATTTTGTATACCCCTCAAAACGCCCAGGGATTTCAATTTTGTATACCCCTCAGAATGCGGTCCTGCAATAAAGTGGTGCCCATAGGGGCCGGTTATCCAATAAACAATTGCCCATAGGGGCCCTTCATGCAATAAAGTGGCGCCCATAGGGGCCGGTCATGCAATAAATGGCGCCCATAGGGGCCGGTCGTGCAATAAACAATTGCCCATAGGGGCCCCTAATGCAATAAAGTGGCGCCCATAGGGGCCTGTCATGCAATAAAGTGGCGCCCATAGGGGCCTGTCATGCAATAAAGTTGCGCCCATAGGGGCCGGTCATGCAATAAATAATTGCCCATAGGGGCATGTCATGCAATAAAGCCGCGCCCATAGGGGCCTGTCATGCAATAAAGTGGCGCCCATAGGGCCCGGTCATGCAATAAAGTGGTGCCCATAGGGGCCTGTCATGCAATAAAGTGGCGCCCATAGGGGCCTGTCATGCAATAAAGTGGCGCCCATAGGGGCCGGTCATGCAATAAAGCGGCGCACATAGGGGCCGGTCATGCAATAAAGTGGCGCCCATAGGGGCCGGTCATGCAATAAAGTGGCGCCCATAGGGGCCGGTCATGCAATAAAGTGGCGCCCATAGGGGCCGATCATGCAATAAAGTGATGCCAATAGGGGGCGGTCATGCAATAACGTGGTGCCCATAGGGGCCGGTCATGCAATAAAGTGGCGCCCATAGGGGCCGGTCTTGCAATAAAGTGATGCCAATAGGGGCCGGTCATGCAATAAAGTGGCGCCCATAGGGGCCGGTCATGCAAAAACGTGGTGCCCATAGGGGCCTGTCATGCAATAAAGTGGCGCCCATAGGGGCCGGTCATGCAATAAAGTGGCGCCCATAGGGGCCGGTCAGGCAATAAAGTGGCGCCCATAGGGGCCGGTCATGCAATAAATAATTGCCCATAGGGGCCGGTAATGCAATAAAGCGTCGCCCATAGGGGCCGGTCATGCAATAAAGTGGCGCCCATAGGGGCCGGTCAGGCAATAAAGTGGCGCCCATAGGGGCCGGTCATGCAATAAAGTGGCGCCCATAGGCGCCTGTCATGCAATAAAGTGGCGCCCATAGGGTCCGGTCATGCAATAAAGTGGCGCCCATAGGGGCCGATCATGCAATAAAGTGATGCCAATAGGGGGCGGTCATGCAATAACGTGGTGCCCATAGGGGCCGGTCATGCAATAAAGTGGCGCCCATAGGGGCCGGTCTTGCAATAAAGTGATGCCAATAGGGGCCGGTCATGCAATAAAGTGGCGCCCATAGGGGCCGGTCATGCAATGAAGTGGCGCCCATAGGGGCCGGTCAGGCAATAAAGTGGTGCCCATAGGGGCCGGTCATGCAATAAAGTGGCGCCCATAGGGGCCGGTCAGGCAATAAAGTGGCGCCCATAGGGGCCGGTCATGCAATAACGTGGTGCCCATAGGGGCCGGTCATGCAATAAAGTGGCGCCCATAGGGGCCGGTCTTGCAATAAAGTGATGCCAATAGGGGCCGGTCATGCAATAAAGTGGCGCCCATAGGGGCCGGTCATGCAAAAACGTGGTGCCCATAGGGGCCGGTCAGGCAATAAAGTGGCGCCCATAGGGGCCGGTCATGCAATAAAGTGGCGCCCATAGGGGCCGGTCAGGCAATAAAGTGGCGCCCATAGGGGCCGGTCATGCAATAAATAATTGCCCATAGGGGCCGGTAATGCAATAAAGCGTCGCCCATAGGGGCCGGTCATGCAATAAAGTGGCGCCCATAGGGGCCGGTCAGGCAATAAAGTGGCGCCCATAGGGGCCGGTCATGCAATAAAGTGGCGCCCATAGGGGCCGGTCATGCAATAAAGTGGCGCCCATAGGGGCCCTTCATGCAATAAAGTGGCGCCCATAGGGGCCGATCATGCAATAAAGTGATGCCAATAGGGGGCGGTCATGCAATAACGTGGTGCCCATAGGGGCCGGTCATGCAATAAAGTGGCGCCCATAGGGGCCGGTCTTGCAATAAAGTGATGCCAATAGGGGCCGGCCATGCAATAAAGTGGCGCCCATAGGGGCCGGTCATGCAATGAAGTGGCGCCCATAGGGGCCGGTCATGCAATAAAGTGGCGCCCATAGGGGCCGGTCAGGCAATAAAGTGGCGCTCATAGGGGCCGGTCATGCAATAAAGTGGCGCCCATAGGGGCCGGTCAGGCAATAAATAATTGCCCATAGGGGCCGGTCATGCAATAAAGCGGCGCCCATAGGGGCCGGTCATGCAATAAAGTGGCGCCCATAGGGGCCGGTCAGGCAATAAAGTGGCGCCCATAGGGGCCGGTCATGCAATAAAGTGGCGCCCATAGGCGCCTGTCATGCAATAAAGTGGCGCCAATAGGGGCCGGTCATGCAATAAAGTGATGCCAATAGGGGCCGGTCATGCAATAAAGTGGCGCCCATAGGGGCCGGTCATGCAATAACGTGGTGCCCATAGGGGCCGGTCATGCAATAAAGTGGCGCCCATAGGGGCCGGTCAGGCAATAAAGTGGCGCCCATAGGGGCCGGTCATGCAATAAAGTGGCGCCCATAGGGGCCTGTCATGCAATAAAGTGGCGCCCATAGGGGCCGGTCATGCAATAAACAATTGCCCATAGGGGCCGGTCATGCAATAAAGTGATGCCAATAGGGGCCGGTCATGCAATAAAGTGGCGCCCATAGGGGCCGGTGATGCAATAAAGTGGCGCCCATAGGGGCCGGTCATGCAATAAAGTGGCGCCCATAGGGGCCGGTCAGGCAATAAAGTGGCGCCCATATGGCCCTTCATGCAATAAAGTGGCGCCCATAGGGGCCGGTCATGCAATAAAGTGGCGCCCATAGGGGCCAGTCCTGCAATAAAGCGGCGCACATAGGGGCCGGTCATGCAATAAAGTGGCGCCCAAAGGGGCCTGTCATGCGATAAAGTGGCGCCCATAGACTGCAAAAAAGCGTCCTTTCGTATCCTACTAGGCAACACCCGGGCCCACCTGACCAGGTCGTGGATGAAGTCCTGGGGCCACCTCCAGTCCGCCGGCACCCCCGGCTGCAGCCGCGGCTGGTGGCGGACGGCGTCCCCCGGTATGGGGCCAACGAAGGCATCCCAGGGGTAGGGGTTGCGGGGCCGCGGACGCGGCTGCTCCGGGAAGAGGGAGTCGCCGTGGCCCGGCTGATCCCCCATGGTGGCCGCCATTCGGGCCGCGAGGACCGCCAAGCATGTTTTATAGGCCGTATTTACGTGAAAAACACGTAAATACGGCCTAAAACATGCTTTACAAACCTTGGATGGTCATTTTAGGTGGTCACAATATCAAAACAACAAGTTTCAAAAACTTCGATTTTTGAGCTGCCCAGGGTGAAAAGCTGCATCAGCAAGCTGTGTACCCATCCCTTGCAAGACCCCCCCCCACACACCTTATAGCCAAATAGGGTGACAAACACGTAAACACGGCCTAAAACATGCTTTACACAGCTTGGATGGTCATTTTAGGTGATCACAATATCATAAAAACAAGGTTCGAAAACTTCGATTTTTGAGCTGCCTAGGGTGAAAAACTGCATAAGCTGGTTGTGTACGCATCCCTTGCAAGCCCCCCCCCCCCCCCCCCGCCCCCCGCCCCGGACCTAATACCCAAATAGGGTGAAAAACACGTGATTACGGCCTAAACATGCTATACATACATTTTAGATAATCACAAAATTAAAAAAAAAGTTGCAGAAACTTCGATTTTTGAGATGCTCAGGCTGAAAAACTGCATGAGCAGGTTGTGCAAAGGCCCATTCACTCATGTGAGCCAATATTGGTGGAAACAATCATTTCGCATTGTTGGCACGGGTTTTGACCAGCCCTCGGCAAGGCTACAGACTGCAAAAAGCGTCCTTTCGTATCCTACTAGGCAAATACCGTCACAACATCCCTACTCACAACCCTCAGAGTGGGTACCACGGGTCACCGAGGTCGCCAAAACCCCCAACATAGCAAAAATGGTGGAAAAGTGCATAAACTGCACTAGCGCTCCTCCCACTCCGCCCCATACAAACGCCATGGAGTCGGGACCCAGAAACAATTTTGCGGCTCAAAATTGAAAAAAACCGAACGATTCATGACTTTCGACCCGAAAAAAGGGGGGGTCATTTTTTGACCCCCTCCCCCCCGCACACCTCCCTCAAAACCTCGAAAAAGTGGCTAGATGCGAGAGGGCCCGGCCATTACGCCAACTCTTTCGGCCAGTTTGCCTCTTTACGGGCCTCTTTCAGTGGGCACACGACACTACATCGGCTGCAGGAACGGTTATTTGTCCACCCTTAAGCCGACAATTTTATACCCATCGTAATCCCCAACACGGGGTTCGAAAGGTGCTGCTCGGCCAATGCGGTGTTCCCTCCTCATAAGGGCAGGGCTGTAGCAGACCTGGAGCGGCACTGGGCTGCTGCAGCGGTGTGGAGAGCATCGTGGAGGAAGTGGATGCGGCTGGGGCTGCACTGGCCCCTGGGAAGCCACAGTCTCGTGTGCTGAGCGTCGTCTTGTTTGCAGAGGGTGCAGCGGAGGGTGAACCCACAGCAGGCGACTCGGATGCGCGGGAGGGGGAGGTGGCGGAGACAGCCGCCCCCGCAGTGGAGGCGACACTTTGGGTTGCGGCGTCCGAGGCCGAGGAAGAAGTGTCAGGGGACTGGCCCTCAAGCCGCGCAGATGTGGGGGTCATGGCCGGGTCTGGGGTAGAAGCGGCCTCCGCCGCACTGTGGGGCCATGCAGGAGATGCGGCAGCAGCCCCGTCAGCAGCATCGTCTGACAACACGAAGCAGAGAGGTGTCGCTTTCTGTGCTGTGTGGCACTTGAAAACTAGAGTGGCAGGAGTGGCCAAACCTTGTGTCAGGGAAGGTGATCTGGGCATGATGGTGTTTGTGGCCTGTTTTGCCCCCTGGATCTTCAGAACAGTGCCCCATGTCTTTGGGTGAAGGCTGGCGGGTCTTTTTGTCTTCGTACTACAAGTACATGCGAAGTGTCGCGCGCAAACACGCAAACAATAAGCACTTTCACCCTGCACCCCCGAGATACAACTGCGACCAGGGAATGGGACCAAGGACTGCACCACGGACTGCAACCACGCACTGCGACCACGGAGTGCGCAATGCACGGACAATACATGAACAATACACGGACAATGCACGGACAATACACGTACAATGCACGGACAACGCACGGTGAATACACGGACAATACACGGACAATACGTGGAAAAAACGCCGACAATACAGGGACAATACACGTACAATACACGGACAATGCACGGACAATACACAGACAATGCGGGGAAAATACACGGACAATGCACGGACAATGCACAGACATTACACGGACAATGCACGGACAATACACGGACAATACACGGATAATGCACGGACAAGGGACGGACAATACACAGACAATACACCGACAATACACAGACAATGCACAGACAATGCACGGACAATGCACGGACAATACACGCACAATACACGGACAATGCACGGACAATACACAGACAATTGACAGGATATGGACGGACAGTGCACGGGTAATACACAGACAATACACGGACAATACACGGACAATGCACGGACAATGCACGGACAATACATGGACAATACACGGACAACAGACAGACAATACAGATACAATGCACGGAGAATGCAGGGACAATACACGGACAATGCACGGACAATGCAGGGACAATACACGGACAATGCACGGACAATACACCGAGAATGCACGGACAACGCACGGTGAATACACGGACAATACATGGACAATACACGGAAAATACGCGGACAATACAGGGACAATACACGTACAATACACGGACAATGCACGCACAAAACACAGACAATGCGGGGAAAATACACGGACAATGCATGGACAATGCACGGACATTACACGGACAATGCACGGACAATACACGGACAAGGGACGGACAATACACAGACAATGCACCGACAATACACGGACAATGCACAGACAATACACGGACAATGCACAGACAATGCACGGACAATACACGGACAATACACGCACAATACACGGACAATGCACAGACAATACACGGACAATTGACAGGATATGGACGGACAGTGCACGGGTAATACACAGACAATACACGGACAATACACGGACAATGCAAGGACAATGCACGGACAATACATGGACAATACACGGACAACAGACAGACAATACAGATACAATGCACGGAGAATGCACGGACAATACACGGACAATGCACGGACAATACAGGGACAATACACGGACAATGCACGGACAATGCACGTACAATGCACGGACAATGCACGGACAATACACGGACAATACACCGAGAATGCACAGACAATGCACGGAGAATGCACAGACAATGCACGCACAATTCACGGACGATACACAGACAATGCACGGACAATGCACGGAGAATACACAGACAATACACAGACAATACATGGACAATGCACGGACAATACACAACTAATGCACGGACAATGCACGGACAATGCACGGACAATGCACGGACAATGCACGGACAATACACGGACAATGCTGGCATAGAGACAGATACTTGGCTAACCGGGTACCCCCGCTCACAGGACCCGGCTCTGCACCAATCAGTTCAATGTTCAAGAGAAAACTGAGTGCTTCGGGTCGTGCAGACAGTGCCGTAACACACAAGCAAAATTATAAGGATTGGTCAGAAGGAGAAATATCAATCACCTCCTGGATCGCTTGTACACTCGCCCTCCCATCAAATCAGCCAGAAAAAGCTCGTAGGGGTGCACATCCCCCGACGACTGGTCGCTGTCGTCCCCGCTCTCACACTCACCGAAACCGTCACTACTCTCGCTCTCATCTATGCTGCGTGAGGAATACCCCTCCATCCCATCTCCACTGTCACTGTCACTCGTAGAACGGTCAGTGAGAGAACAGGTGCTTTCCGTGTCGAGGACTCTGGCCTCACTCTCATCCCCCTTCCCGTCTGGCTAACACATATCCCAATCACCGGCAGCCCAGGAGCATTGGGAAGGCAAATCAGTCTGTTGCCGCCCGAAGATGGCGGCTTCCGTAGCAACACGTAGCAACACGCTTGCTTGCCCTCGGTTCGTTGTGTGGATGAGACATCCTCCCCTGTTCTGCCAACCTGTCTGCCACCTCATTCCCCACCACCCCCACACAGGAGGGGACCTAGACAAAGCGCGCGGAGCGCTGGTGTTGGCGCACAATGGATTTCCAAAGGTCATCGTGGGCCACTGGCCCTGAGGTCCCACTTTAGGATGTGCTCAGTGAGGCCCTTGTGCACGTACTCCGAGACTAGCACTACAAGCAGTCGTCCTGACTCCCCCTTAGCCACCAATGCATGCAAAACTGCTCGTATCTCTGCCCTGTTAGTCGTTTGTGCTTCATATTCCGGAACGAAGTTGGAAAAGTTGCGCGGGTTGGCATCGCCATAGAAACAACCCTACCCAGCTTGATCCTAGGCTTCTGGGGCCCCGCGGGCACATCCAATGAGTCCCCAACTTCCCGGTACCCAACCAACTACGCAGATTGAACAGCAGAGGGACAATGTCCGACCTGTGCACAGACGGGCCAGAATTCATCCAGAACTCCAATTTAGCAATCCAACTCGCCACAAACACCCGAATTGTAGCAGACTGCTTGCCCAGAACTGCTCTGCACCTACCATTGCTTAACAATGCTTAGCAATGCTGGACATTGCTTAACATTGATTAACATGGATGATCTGGTCTGGTGCCCTTAAAACAACTGTGGAGGCGATCCGCGGCCCTTAAGACAAAGATGACGTTGGGGGGAGGGGGGTTCTACAGACCCTTCAATGAAATTCCAAGGAAATTCCAGAGCCAGAATGAAATTTCAATCGATTTCGAACGAGCCTTCATTAAAAGTCCAAAGAAATTCCACAGCCTTCCAAAACCCAATGAAAAACCACACCCTTCAATGAAACTTCAATGAAATGTCACCCCTTTCAAAAAAACTTTGTCGGTTTTCCAGTGAAACACACACTCAAAGGCATGTTGAATGGGGCCGTCCTAAGTGGTTGGGAACACATTCTGAACGGTTGGGAAGGCGTCCTAAATGGTTGGAAGCCATTTAAACGGCTGGAAAGCTTCGTTTAAAATTATGCAACACTGACCTGAGGCGGAGTGGATCTTGCGGATGCCAACATACACAGCCACAGGGCGCCCGTCCATCCACCACACGTCCTTGGTGACGCCCATTTCGGACACGAGCAGCCCCATGTTCGTGGAATTGGCATCTGGCCCTCCGGCAGCTGCAGCCACATGCATATCAAGTGCATATTTGGTGCATAGCAAATGCATACCACATGCATAGCAAGTGCATATCGAGTGCATATAAGCCGCATATCAGGTGAATATAAATCGCAGATCAGGTGCATCCCAACTGCATGCCAAGGGCATATAAATCGCATATCAGGTGCATATCAAGAGCATATCAGGCGCATATTAAGTGCATATCAAGTGCATATCAAGAGCATATCAAGTGCACACTCCTGGACATTGTTGTTGCGGTTGCTGTGGCTGTTTCCCTTGACGTGCTACTGCTATTCCTGCTTTTCCGAATTGTGCCGGTCCAACAGCATACCTGCAACAGATGGGCGCCGCAGTGTTGCCTTGTAAATACTCCGGATATTCTCCCCGTTGAGGCGTGGATGGTCTTCACCAAGAATTGTAGTGAGATTCTGTGAAACGTGATTGTACATCTCTGTGAGACTCTGGAACTGTGAACGGTTCAAACTCCGAAGATGGGCAACAAGCATTTTGTGCTGATCGTCCGTGAGGAGAGACGGATATACCATTTTGTGTCAAAGGGAAAATGGCACCTGCAGAACAAAGCAATGTGTACCATGAGGTCCTTGGCCTTTATCCTTTGGTCCGTGGCTTTAACCCTACGCTCCTTCTCTTTATCCCTTTGGTCCTTGGCTTTTACACTTCGGTCCTTGGATTTTACCCTTCAGTGCTTGGCTTTTGCCCTTCGGTCCTTGGATATTAGCCTTCGGGCTTTCATACTTCCGTCCTTGGCTTCAGTCCTTCGGTCCTTGGCTTGAACCCTTCAGTCCTTGGCTGTAACTCTTGAGTAAAGGCAATATATGCGTATATTACTACACCCCTCCTACACCTTGTAATCCCAGTAGTACGCCTGAGCACGTCTCAGCACGCCTTGTAAGCACACTAATACACCCCAGTACGCCTTGGTACGCCTTGTAATCTAACTAGTACACCCCAGTACGCCTTAGTACGCCTTGTGACCCACTAGTACACCCCAGTACGCCTTAGCACGCGGTGTAATCCCACTAGTACCCACCAGTACGCCTTAGTACGCCTTGCAATCCCACTAGCATGGCCCAGTAACCATAGTACGCCTTGTAATCCCAAAGTACGCCTCAATACGCCTTGTTACCCCACTAGTACGCCCCAGTACGCCTTAGTACGCCTAATAATCCAACTAGTACACCCCAGTACGCCTTAGTACGCCTAATAATCCAACTAGTATGCCCCAGTACGCCTTAGTACGCCTTGTAACCCCACTACCACACCCCTGTATGCCGTAGTATTCCTTGTAAGCCCAATAGTATGCCACAGTACGCCTTAGTACGCCTTGTAATCCCAGTAGTACGCACCAATACGGTATAGTACGCCTTGTAATCCCACTAGTACGCCTGAGTACGTCTCAGTACGCCTTGCAACCACACTAATACACCCCAGTACGCCATAGTACGCCTTGTAATCTAACTAATACACCCCAGTATGTCTTAGTACGCCTTGTGACCCACTAGTACCCCCCAGTACGCCTTAGCACGCCTTGTAATCCCACTAGCACGCCCCAGTAACCATAGTACGCCTTGTAATCCCAAAGTACGCCTCAATACACCTTGTTACCCCACTAGTACGCGCCCCAGTACGCCTTAGTACGCCTAATAATCCCACTAGTACGCCTGAGTACGTCTCAGTACGCCTTGTAAGCACACTAATACACCCCAATACGCCTTAGTACGCCTTGTAATCTAACTAATACACTCCAGTACGTCTTAGTACGCCTTGTGACCCACTAGTACCCCCCAGTACGCCTTAGTACGCCTTGCAATCCCACTAGCATGGCCCAGTAACCATAGTACGCCTTGTAATCCCAAAGTACGCCTCAATACGCCTTGTTACCCCACTAGTACGCCCCAGTACGCCTTAGTACGCCTAATAAGCCAACTAGTACACCCCAGTACGCCTTAGTACGCCTAATAATCCAACTAGTATGCCCCAGTACGCCTTAGTACGCCTTGTAACCCCACTACCACACCCCGGTATGCCGTAATATGCCTTGTAAGCCCAATAGTACGCCACAGTACGCCTTATTACGCCTTGTAATCCCACTAGTACGCACCAATACGGTATAGTACGCCTTGTACTCCCACTAGTACACCCAAGTACACCGTAGTACGCCTTGCAACCCCACTAATACGCCCCAGTACGCCTTAGTACGCCTCCAGTACGCCTTGGTACGCCTTGTAATCCCACTAGTACGCCCAAGTACGCCTTAGTACGCCTTGCAATCGCACTAGTACGCACCAATACGGCTTAGTATTTACCCTTGAGTCCTTGGCTTTTACCTTTCGGTCCTTGGCTGTTTGTGTACGAAGAATGAAAGCGCACATGTGAACTGACCAACCACAAAGCCGAAGGCACCAAAACAGGCAACCTCAAAGCGAGCAAAATTTATAGTTTATACTCCCTTTTGGGGTACGAAAACCGAAATCGCATGCTTGATGAACAACCACACAACTGAAGGTAACAAAGCGAGCAAGTGCGATAGTCTCTGTGGAAAATAAACTAGAAGTGTGTATTTGTGTTGTGCATACATTTGCCAACTGGGAAGGGGGGGGTGGAGTTAATAGTCTACAGTAATGCACAACAAACAGCATCTGCAAGTTACAAAATAGCACCAATCACTCTGATATGTGCCACCACATAAATAGAATGATATCCACGTCACATGAAACCAACAAATTGCAAAAAGAATGCCTTGTGTTGTTTGCGCAAGCGTCGGTTGGAAGGGGAAGGAGGAAAAATGTAATTTTTCAGATAAACTTAGCTACCTAGGTGGGTTGGGGTCGCTGCTTCATGTGCCTCTTCAGAAATTGCCAACAGGCTCACTATTTCTAGTCCCCCCCCCCCCGCCCGCCCCCCCCTCCCTGCTCCAGCACAGGGCCTTGGTGGAGCAAACTGGCGCACTGCACAGGCACTAAAACCCCGAAATGACTAGCAAAATGCCTCAGTACGCTGCACACCACTGATGGGCAACACTTGGTGATTCGGACACATTCCGTACATCAGTGGTGGCGAGCACCCTCCAAACTCCACTGCATTGGAACAGTCTTTGTTGTTTGGTGCCAGCAAGGGAGGGACGCCAAAGGGCGGCAGCAGCAGCACTTGTGAGCAGGACAACTGTCCCACTCTCACCTTCTAAAGATGCCGAATCCGCCCCCAACCCAATGGGTGGACAACCAACTCACCTGTCCACAAGTGGAGGTTTCCCTCTTCAAAACGTGAATACGTACGTACACCCAGAACAACGGCATACTCATTCCGCCTTTATGGCACCTCCCCCACCCCACTGTATGTATCTTCAATCTTATGTATTGGTGAAAATTATGCATCTCTGTCTTGAATCGACTTGATTGTCAAACAAAAGATGTGCACCTGTGTCTTTGATCTAAAAAAATGTCAAAAGAGAACAAAAGAGCCCACATCTTTCTTCTGCAGTACGATGTTTGCTATCTATTGCATCATCCAGTCTAATCCGTGATACCTACATCAGGAAGGAGATTTTCTCCCTTTGCTTTGGGGCTTGAACCCTCGCTGCCAAAATTGGCAGACACAGGTGTTATTGTAAAAACACTCCACCAAACCCAAGATTTGTTTCATGGTAGAGTAGATACTGTGGGAAAAAAGACAGATGTGCAAATGCTTCTATACCCCTGTAATCAAATCTCGGACGGATTTCGGTGGGTCATAGAGAGCTGGAGATGGTGCCCTTTGACATTTTGGCTGCAAAAACACTGTGCCACCACCAATCATATTTGTCTAGATTGGCTGCTTGCCCAAGAGATTCCTAAAGGCCTCACACCCAGGATGCAGTCAAACACACATACCCAATACAAAGCGCACAGTGTGCACAAGAACGTGCAATGCGCTGTGCGATGTGGAATGTGCATTGTGAATCATGCAGAGTGCACAGTGCAGTGTGCAGAGGATGCAGTTTGCAGTACACAAGGTGCAAAGTGTGTAGTGTGCAGGGTACAAGGTGCACAGCGTGTTGAGCCTGTACGCCGTTCGTTGTGCAGAGTGTGTAGTGTGTAGTGCGCAGTGTGTCGAGTGCATGGTGGCACACTGGCAGTGTCTAAACTGGGTAGTGTGTGGATTGCATGGTGTACCGTGTGCAATGCACCCTTCTCCACTGCCTCAGCCCTGATACCCAACCCTGATTCAGACACAGTGAGGCTACCCCCTTTTGGCAGCAGCGAGCAACATGGCAACAAGCACACATGAGATGGGGGTGAAAGTCAGAACTCTGCCCTGGTGGTTCGGTTTTCGCCCAAACTTTCATGAATAGTACCCTGCTCTGTGAAGGTGAATGTCACAATGTTTAAGCAGAATGAACAACAATGGCTGCCCGCTATGGATGCGGCGAGATGAGATGGGGGTTCCCAAAACTTGTCAACATGGCCAAAATTAATTGCTTTTGCATGATTTTGGGTATGTGTTGACAATGTGTACTCAAGTTCATACGGCGAAATCAGGTTTGTTTTTGTGCTTGCTTTGAACAAACAATATCTGATATTCACTGGTTTTGCCCGAATGGCCTGCCATCTGCACAGGCAAGAACAGCCTACGTGCTGTGATCTTTCCAGTCTAGAAGTCACTTGTTGAAAGCATATTGCATGAAGTTTTGCACTGCTTGGCTCACAGGAATCCACTGCTAGACACCGGAAACAACACTGGGCCAACGGCAAAAAACGGGCTGGTGTACGGCAACACTATGGGGGCGTTTTCGCACAGCGCGCGCACAGCGCCAGTTATTACGGTGTTTACCCCGGTAACAGCCCTGAAAACCTGCCACCTCTAGAAGCATGCATGAGCAATTCAAAAGTCCGAAATTCAAACGTGTCGTGTTCTCAGAATTATCCAATGTCCAAAACAATGCAATGTAGACAATAAAATTGTCTTGCGGGTGTTCAAGAACACCTGAAAATATATTAGGGGCTACTCGGGAACATCAATATCGCAAGTATGCTCATCCATTCAACCTCTACACAAGTAAAGGTCACACGTGGAGCATTCCGATGTGTCCCTTTTGCCACAAACTTGGCAAAGGAAAGTATCCTCCTCTTCCTCATCAACCTCAGGGGCCTCTTCCTCTGTCCAAATGGAAGAAGGAATGTGCTCCCATGGGCCATAAGGTTGATACCTTTTCTGCCTTCGCAACATGAACTGTGAAAAGTGCAAAGTGTGGAGGGGGGCGGTGAGTCGGCACTCGGGATGGCAAAGGAGATAGACTCAACTTTGCACTGCCGATTCACCACCTTCACCGCGTCTTGGAAATACTCCAAGTGGAGTAAGCCGTCGGGCGCAAACCCCACCACTGTGGCAGGAACTCGCATCCCATTGGAGCGAGTGTAGAACACCCTATCTCCAACATTAAAGTCCATGGTGAATGCAATAGAGGGTCTGAGAAATGAGAGCAAAAGATGATGCCCCGCAGCAAACACCCTGAGAATGTATCACCATATACCGGCCTCACGGTGCCCGTTTGCAAGGGTACATACATGCAAGAAGGGGGAGGGTTGATGCTACAAGGACACACAACGGCAATAGTACCCTGCGGCAATCCTACACCCAAAAAACTGCCTACCGGTGGTGGAGAATGGCCTACTTTTCGCACAGCGCGCGCACAGCGCACGGTACGCCCCCTATAAATCGTTCGTCTTTGGCGCCCTGATCGGAAGTCGATCGCCCCAGGTATCCCGCAGGCTGGGGTCCCTGGATAATGTCAACGTGCGATTGAAGATGCGGCCAGTCCATTTGGCCTCTGGTGTGAACTGCCTACTACAGCTAGTAATTTTTAAGATAACATGGGGCTTACGTCCACAAAACCTTGAGGAAGCAGCAGCGGCGGAAGAAGTGGTGTCGTTAGGCTCAAAAAACAACAGGGCCAATGGTGCACCACACAGCATGCAAAAAGGTGAATGTGCTTCTCGAAAACACACAAAAAGGAAAAGGTGATGAAAGAGCAAGCGGGTGAAACAAATGGATCCAACAACGATGAAATCGCAGACAGTGTGAAGGACAGCAATGGTATAGCACGCTCACAATCACCAAAGGAGAAGCAAGAAGTGAAGTGAATCCCACCGGAAGCGTCAATCATTCAGTAATCCGCAAGCAGACAGGCAAGCTGTTGACCGCTATCTTCCTTCCTGTGGTGACCGTGAACCAATAGTATTCTACAGCAACAGCAACAATCCACAGAAAATATACACCAACCAAAAAATACAAATGACAAACCCAAAACCCCACCACCCATTGCCACTGAGCCGTACATCTTGGCATTGTGAACCAGTCATGGATGCAAGCCCTTTGGTCAGGTTGTGCACATAATTTCAGGTAACCCAGGATCCTTGCACCGTGGGACAGTACCTTGAGGAACCTAAGCTTGCATAGGCGTTTGCGAAATGATGCCTGAATTCCGAGTCGCAGACTCCACACATTTGTCATCATTGAAGGGTGGCGTACCAAGAATTAGTAGTGGGGGGGTGGGCAATTTTCAGCATTTGGACTTCGAACAACCTGCAAAATGCATTTCCGCATTCAGCAAAAGGGAAGGCAGCTGTCATTATCCACTGCCTTATTCACTATCACTATGCAGTGAAACAAGGGGCGCCTCGCAAGCTACGTGCTAATAGCCACGATGAGAGCAATAGGCCAATCCAATCAGCAAACAAAGCAAAGTAGCTACTATCTGTCCCCCCATGGACGCGGCCTCCGTTGGATCTTCAGTTACGACGATCCCATATGCAAATAGAGGGGGGCACTGCTCATGGTTACCGCGACATCAAAAAGCTCGTTGGCGGTTCATTCTGACCACGAATGGAGCAGGCGAGTCTCCTCAGGTCTGTCCACGACTGCCAGGGCCACAGTGCGAAGTCACCGGTTGCACACTGACACCAATGCTCTCAAGTTCAGTCCAGCGGTCAGTTTCTGGTGTGCCCATCCGCATTGGCGGGAGAACACTCAGCTGCTGTGAGTCTGCGTCAAAGCGCACCTCCGCAAGGAATGTGGTATCAGGATAAAACCGCCCAACCATGACAGCAGCAATCGGGTCAGGCGCACTGTTTGTCAAGTCCGCTGCCCCCATGAAGAAACCCGCCTCAATGAACAACTCCTGTGTCAAGTTCCGCAGCAAATGATCCACCACAATGCCGTGGGTCATCGCTCCCTGAGTCTGAGGAGTGGCAACTTCAGTCCTCCAGACGTCATAGACGAGCAGCATTCGGTCAGCGGGCAGCGGCAGCACCTGTACTCTGTGTGCCGAGGGGAACTGTGGATGATACCCGTTGAGCCATTTCATGTAAGTCACAGTGGTTGGTCGCAACGTTTGTATCTCCACCTTACCCACCCCATATGGATACCCGCTCCATCCCCAGGTGTTGAGCTGCTCTCACTGGACCTCACAAGTGGACACCGTCTCTTCCGTGGTGTCTGTCTGCCCAGCGAGATGGCCGGTGGCAGAGTCGAACACCCACGCTTCTCGCTGGATCCCGTTGCTGTTGTATGCCACCAACAGTCGGAACCTGCCTGGGATTGCGCCCGCGCACCGGACGCTGTCCCCGACTTGCATCGTGCGCGGCAATGTCACACGGATGGGATTTGGAGAGGCTGTCATTCGGCGGATGGTGACTGCGCTCTCATTGTAGACTGTCACAAGGGACGGGGCCGCTGCTGCAGTCGAGTTTGCTGGTGGGACCAGCAGGTCGCATATGGAGGCTCGAAGTCCGCCAGAGGCTGCACGATGGCGCGCGGCTCAGCCGACACAAAGAGCCCGAATAATGGCAGCACGAACGCACCTTTGACCGAGACGGCGCCCATGCCAAGACGTAGGGGCTACAAAAAGGAGCGGCAAATGAATGACAGGGATCCGGTCTGGTCTATAACTGCCACCCCATCGCCCCACATGCACCCCAACGCTTCCCATCCACAGTCGACCATTGGTGGTGCCTGAGTCGTCCCACAGAGCTTTCCAAGTTCCTCCAATGCCTTGTTCCATTGCCTGCTGCCCACTTGCACTTTCCGGGTGTCTATTTTTCTTCTATTCATGATCATCTGAACTGCTTTTAGTGTTGCATGTGCGTGCTCGCCTCCTGACTCCCTGAGCTACTTGTTGTCAACCTCAGGTCTACTTCTTCTGTCTTCCATGATTGTCATGTTAGGATGCAAGTAGGACCGACATGGTGCAATCCATGTAGAAACGGAGTCTATTGCGCGTCATCTTGTTGTTGTATGCTTGCCTCCTCCATGCTTACATCTTCCATGCCAATGTTTCACTTTTGTTGTCCTTGCCCTGGTAATAACTCGCCAATAGAATTGAGTTGGTCCTGTGCGGGGTGTTCTTTCTCCACCCTCCAAGCTTCCGTCCCAAGCACTACAGTCAAAGAAACAAGCTGGCCAGAGAGATGAGATCAATGATGAGGTGGCGACACAGTGGGATTTTGGAATATTTGCCTCCTTGCCTCCACAGTCATAAAGTTAGCGGTTGTCACGGTGGCTTCATGAACAGGCTCCCCAACTCTCAGAGCTTGTCGTCTTATTTTTGTATCCTAGAAGTCTCACCCTTGAGATAAAATGTACTTTTTGAAAGTGGGTCTTACAACTTTTTCCCCCAAGATTTCCTGTCTTATGAAAGGCCTTTTGCTGGTGGGTCTACTATCAGGGGGGGGGGGGTCTAGTGAATATTCACCCATATTCTGATATCATGCCATGTCTGATATCATATCTAATGATGATAATGTCCAAAGTCAAGCCAAAGTCAAGCCAATCGGGACATAACAAGACTTCTCGGCCATCCATTCCAGACATCATGAGACTTTCTGTATGGGCACTGGCTGGAAGCATTCGGGACATTACGAGACCTTTTTCCAACCACCCATTCGGGACATTACAAGACTTTCTTGCATGGGCACTGGTTGGAAGCAATGGGACATTACGAGACTTTTTTCGGACTATTAATAGACTCTTTTTGTCGAATATGGGAAAGGTTTCTTCCGGGCGCTTCACATCCGCTGTCTGTTTTTTTTTCTCCTTCTTACCTGATACTCCAACCCCTCGCCCCCCTCTTGTTCACCTATATATATTAGGCATAAGGGGAGCAGTGTACCTACCTGGGTATAGGGGGTACAGGGGGTACAGAGGAGGGACGTAGGGACCACCCCCCCCTATTTTGGGGTCGGGAAACATAAAAAAAAACATGTTTTGGAAGTGAATTGGATGGTTATTAGGGGGTATTTGCCCCTATAAAGGGCTCACAATGGCTAAAAATACGGTATGACATGACTCCTACTACAATCTTAATCATAGTACTAAAAATCACCACTAAATGGTAAAAATAACCCACACCACCACTATATACATCCAACAACATACAGGGGGGGAAAAAATTTAGTATGGGAAAATTTTTGCCCGGAAAAATTCCGCCGGGGAAAAATTCCGCCACAATCGTTAAAAGTGATGGGAAAAATTGCGCCACCCTTTTCCATGGTGAAGGGCAAGGCCTAAGGTCGGCTCTCCTTATTGAGGGGGACACCACTTGAGGAAAACCTGTGATGAGGGTCTAGTTTGCTCAGGTCCACGCACTTCCCCGCACTGCAAGTGGCATCCAAATTACTGATTGCGCCCAGCCGCTGACCCTGGCGTAACTCCCCAATTAGGAGTCCTCGGGCCTTGCTCTTTATCTTTTTGCAATTCCTTTTGGGTATTTTTTGCTGTGGCCCCCCACTATTTTTCTCGAAACATTGTCGGGCAGTTCACAGGAAACAGATTGCCAGAAAAAAAGTTGACAACATATATCAAATACATTATTGCCCCAGCTCTGTACCTACAGACACAGACAATCATGGGCGCCACTAAAAAAAAAACACACTCACATCTGCCGTTTCTTGGACAGTGGAAGGGTGGTACTAGGAGGACGCTTTGTGGCGGCCACTGAACGTTTGGCCTCATCCACAAGCAAGTGCGCCACCCCAGTCGGCACACCACAGGCACCTACAGAGAACACGGTGTCAGTTGACACTGCGCTCACTATTAACTGGCAACTACATGTGGTAGGCAGCCTGAAGTGCCCTGAAGGATAGAACCCTGACCATCCATCCACGTGACGTATCTAATTCTGCACCCCCCTCCCCCGATCATACCCCCCCCCCCAGCACAGGGTACAAATTTTGAACTTGATGTCCAAAAAAAAGTATGGGAAAAATTCCGCCACAATCGTTAAAAGTGATGGGAAAAATTGCGCCAGAATTGGCCGTACAAAATTTTTCCAGACAGGTTTCTTCCCATACTAAGTTCCCCCCCCCCCGTAGTTATCCGGAGTTTTTAACATTCTCTTGTTCATTTTCATGTCCCTCAAACTATTATTTGGGGTATTTGGGGCTAGCATTAGGGGTTTGGACCACAATTTCACCTATTTTTAGTACTCTGATTAGGATCCTAGTAGGAGTGATGTCATACCCTATTTTTGAGCCCTTTATAGGGGCAAATACCCCCGAATAACCATCCAATTCACTTCCAAAACATGTTTTTTTGTGTTTCGTGACCCCAAAATAGGGGGGGGGGGTCCCTACGTCCCTCGCCAATACCCCCTGTATCCCCTGCACCTAGGTAAGTACACTACTCCCCTTATGCCATATATTACTACACCCCTCTCCCCTTAAATCTAGCTAACAAGCAAGCAAGCAAGCAAGCAAGCAACAAGCAAGCAAGCACTTCTCCTTTCCGTTTTGACTATTGCTTCGCCTCATCGCTCCGGGCTCCACTCTACTCTAGCTATCCTAGAGCCTAGGTGGTGGCCTTGCCAAATCCAAGTTTTGAGCCAAAACTTCACCGGTGGCGCCCCGCGGCGAGGGCGCCATGTTGGGAGGTGCCCTCCCAAAACTGCGCTTTTTCTGCCCCAAAACAGCCTTTTTTGGACCAAGACGGCCCCAAATCCCAGTCAAAACGGCCAAACGAAGGGAAATGGTTCATACACTCCACGTGCGCCTTGACTTCCTTGTGACAAACAGCCCTTTGTTGCCCTCGAACTCCACAATATGTCTGAGATACGGCCAAAAAATGGCTAAAACTAGCCCGAAATGTGCGTAGTTGGTGTCAAACGGCCCCAAAACTAAGAACGGGCCGTATCTTGGGCTGAGTGGCTTAGAACCAATTCCGAGGGCACCTAGTCCACCCGCAACCCCCCACTTTTTGTGGTTTCCAAGCCTTAGAATCGCCCAACGCAAAACCTACACCCCCGTACCAATGGTCACTTGGTGGAGCTAGCGGGCTGCCGGGGCCGCGTACAATGGGGAACAACGTTGGGTCCACCATGGTCCCGAGGGCAAAAAAAAGATTTTTCCAAAGCTGTTCCTAGACCACTTGGGATGCTGGGTTTAACCCCTGCGAGGGAGGGGAGGAGGAACCACGAGCAAGGTTCCGGCGCGCCGGGCGTGGCATTCCACACGGGGCGTGGCATGGCGTGTGGGTTGGAAGATAGGGTAGCCACAAGCGGGCAAGGCCGCCAAAGGTTGGAGAGAGAATAGAAACGACGCGCTACCGTCACCACCGCAAGTGAAAGACGAGTTTCATACACAGTAGGTGGGTGGAAGGAAGATGAAATCGAACACGGTGTGCTGAAGGTATTATGTACCGAAGCGACAGTGCAGGTATGTCGCACACCGCACAGGGCAGTGTGGCCATGGGTGAGAAATGCACGCACGGCATGTGATCAAGGGTACGAGCACACAGATGGAAAACGCTTCACCCGCAGCCAACCAAGGCAGCACTGTAGCACAACAACCACTGATGCCGAAATACACTGCCCGCCCAGCCGTGAAAGGGGCAGACGGGAGCCAGCCATGTCTGTTTGTTTGCGCGCCTACCCCCCCTCCCCCTTGCGCAAGCACGGCCGCGGTCCCAAAAGTCAGGTCAAAGCGGCGGTTCAACGCCCACCCCATGCTTAGACAAGGCTGTGCATGCACGCGACACACGTAACAGCAAACGTGTGGGGGAGCCCTTGTATGGGGATGGCGAGGGGCTGCGAATGGGGAAGAGCACCTTATCAAAAGCGGCATTATGCTCAATCTCCTTCCCATTCCGCATGTACTTCAAATGGATGTAGTTGTCACCATGACGAGAGGGACCAAAAATATTGGCAGACACATGTTCCCCAGTGCTCCGAACATACGTGACAGCCATGCCAGGAATAACATCGTTAGCCATGGCTGAAAATCACATCAGAACAAACAGCGTGGGGTTGCAATGTGTGGTACAATGTTGTTATGAACACAATGCACTATCACAAACACGACTGAGCCCCTCTTTCCCTGTACAAACACTCTATAAACACCCAATCCTCCATTCTGGACCACAAAAACAGCAGTCCCAAAAGTTCCTCAAAACAGCGGTTCAACGCCCACCCCGTGCTTAGACAAGGCCGTGTATGCACAAAGGGGGGGGGGGTAGGTGTCTGTGTGTGTACCGCTGTCCGTCTGCCTGTCCGGGTGCTCCTGTATGTGCGGCGGTATGTTGGCCCATTATTTTGTCTGTTTTCTGCCTATTTGCTATCCTGTTTGCTTGCCCGTCTATCTGTCTATCTGTTTGTCTATTCGTTTGTCTGTTTTGTGTACATCTGTGTATCCGTCTGTCTGACTGCCTGTCTGTCCCTCTGTCGGTCTACCGGCCTGCCTGTCTGTCCATGGGGCCCCGGGGCTGGGCTATGTGACACCGTAGGTAGAAGCAAAACCTTCATATATCTATGGAAGTTTGGCAGTGTATCTACCTTGGTACAGGGGCACCCAGTGGGCTTCGGGAGGGACGTAGGGACACGACACCCCCCCTATTTTGGGTTTGGGAGGCACAAAAAAACATATTCTAGAAATGAAGTGGATGGTTATTAGTGGGTACTTACCCTTCTAAAGGGCTCAAGAAGGCTAAAAATAGTGCATGACATCACTGTTACTAGGATCCTAACCAGGGTATCAAAAGTAGGTACAATGGTGGTCCAAACCCCTAATACTAGCCCTTTCTACCCCAAATATTAAGTCAAGGGACATTCAAAATAGACAAGTGTGCGTCACAAAACCCAAATTATTGTGTCATTGGCGGTATCTAGGGGTGGTGTGTGTGATTTTTATTAATTAGTCGTTATTTTTCGTTCTCGGGTTAGGATCCTATAGTAAGAATGGTGTCATAGCCTATTTCTAGCCATAGTGGACCGTTTATAGGGGCATGCACCCAGTAATAACCATCAATTTCACTTCCAAAACATGATTTTTTGTGTTTCCCAACCCCAAAATAGGGAGGAGGGGTCCCTACGTCCCTCCTAAAGCCCACCAGGTGCCTCTGTAGCAAGGGAGATACACCGCCAAACAGATGCCATATTTATATACCACATGTGCATAGTGACGCAGTGCGTGCGCCGTGCCACGGACGTCGGCACAATGAAGCACTAGGAAAAGAGACAAAAACCGGCGTGGGTGTGCAAAAATGGTGCCTGCTTCCAGCTCACTGTGAGGTCGATAACTTCTAGTCATGCAGCGGCTGCAGCGGAGGGTGCGGCACCCCAAGGCGGCGAAAAGATGCGTGCACAACACACGTGAGATGATATTTATATGGCCACATGAGCGAGCATCGGAGAGCGGGAGGGAATCAAGGCGGTGAACCCAGATTAAGCCGTTAGTGCCGGGCAGGTGCGCCGTGGGGGGATACCCCTTGTGATGGGCCCACCCCATGTGACGTGGCTGGTGCTCATGGTACCGTTGCCATGTTTGGTAGGTGGCCTCCACATCCGCAGCCATGTGAAGAAATGACTCATACTTGGACATGTGGGATGGACAGTCCGCCGGGTTGAACCATGAAACCACCCAGCTAATACGCATCCAAAGGTTAGACCACCGCAGGGCATGCGCGATGCTCCTGAGGTGGCGGGCCATAGCTTTGTTGGCGGTGCTGCCCTTTGTCGGATAGCGGACTAGATTGCGGACATGTTGTCGGCCACAAGGTGGAGTCGGCACAGGCCCTCACATGCCGCGGTCTTCGTGGCCATTTCAATGGCAGCAAGCTCCGCCCCCCGCTAGTTGGTGACTCAGGGTGGCAGGTGCTAGACACGTGTGCCGCGCACAGGGGTCCACAGTGCTACAATGCACCCGGAATCATTCTGTGCTGTGTCGACATACCAGGTTTCCTCGGTCACATGGAGGGCCAGTGGTGCTTGCCACAATGTGAGGCCGAGCGCCAAGGCCTCGATAAGCCCCCTCAGGACCCTTGGCGGGGTATACTTGGACTGCCTAGCTTACCTACTTACCTACCTATACTTGGGCCTAGCCAGGGCCCCATTCAAAAATGTCATAGCCCCGTGTCCAAGCCGGGATGCCCAAACCAGCTTCCCACACAGACGCCGTAAGGTGTGGTGGTCATACCCTTTTGTGTGTGCTGCGTCGACATACCAGGTTTCCTCGGTCACATGGAGGGCCAGTGGTGCTTGCCACAATGTGAGGCCGAGCGCCAAGGCCTCGATAAGCCCCCTCAGGACCCTTGGCGGGGTATACTTGGACTGCCTAGGGCCCCACTTGGGCCTAGCCAGGGCCCCATTCAAAAATGTCATAGCCCCGTGTCCAAGCCGGGATGCCCAAACCAGCTTCCCACACAGACGCCGTAAGGTGTGGTGGTCATACCCTTTTGTGGCCAGTCAAACCCACATGGCTGTGGCGGTGGCCATGTATTTGGCGGACTGCATCAAGGTGTAACGCTGCCCATCCAAGCGCTTTCCCATCCACGATATTTCGGTGGTGGGGTTCATTTGAGACTTTGCGCACATGATCCAGGCAGCCGTGCGTAGCTCCTCGGCGAGCAGTGCCTCCTCCATTGGGAGGCGCTCCGGGTCGGTAGAGACCTACAAGACATCGTCCACATATTGGATGAGCTTTTCCTCCCCAAGGAAGTGGAGGGCGAGGTGCGGCCAGCACATCCACCGCCATGCTAGGGCTAGCCGACCAACCAAAGGGGAGGCGGGGAATGGCGTAAGTGGCTCCCCGTACACTTAGGCGTCACAAGTTGCCCGCCCCCCACCTGGCGCTATGGCCCATGGAAGTCCATGTTGTAGTCAGGAGAAAAGTATGTGAAAAGGGGTGGTTTTTTTGGGTATCCATACCCTCCTGGTGGCAACATGCAAAAACAAGGTGTGTATTTGAAACATATGCCATTATTTGTATTTCTGGCAACACACAAATTTTCAAAATAAAGATATTCAATCACCAAAATATAGTGCTGTTTTACATTTGGACCACTGCATTCCAGTGCCGGGGGGGGGGGGGGTACTGACTATTGTTCCTCTCCCCTTTGTTCCAGGGTGATCACAGAACCCCCCAATACACCACAGGTAAGGGAACCCCAAACATACGTTTCATCGAAGCACACAGAAAACTATCCCCAAAGCATGTACCTGTATTTCCTATCTTAACCAACCTGGCCGAAATTTCGGCCAGCTCTTCGAAAAGGTCAAAACACATGGTCCTATTTGGCAGGCAGGCCTAAGCTGGCCGAAATTTCGGCCAGGTCCATCGAAACTTGAAATATGATCACTGAAATTGGTACCTATGACAGTAGACGGGAGCAAGGAACACAGGAGCAATGACATTTCAACATGGTGTGCAATGTAATACACTCAATTACAAGCAAATACTTGCCACCTGACCAATCAATACAGGCTTTTGCGGTGCTTGTGGAGAAACACAATAATAAGAGATGAGGAACGCTGAAGACATCATGCGAGCGGAAATTTTGGCCAGACTTCATACTGACAGGCAATATAAGCGTTAGGACTGGCATTAGCGCTTGCGCACACCAGATGCACGGGGCTTCTTAGCACCTGTGTTAGCAGGAGGCTTGGCAGTGGCTGCACCAGCAGGCTTGGCAGTGGCAGAGTTCTGTGATTGTGTGTTTCCACCCTGGGATGGTGAAAAATGATTCACAAAAGCATTCATACCTTTGCTAGTAGGGGCCACCGTGCCTGAGGAGGAAGCGGGGGTGGCTTGAGCGCACTGCGTGCCACTAGGTGAGGGGGCAGGGGCAGTTTTGGGTTTCTTCTTTGGGGTGTGTGTCTTCGGTTGCGACTCTGCCTCCCCATCTTGCTCCTTAGGATCCTCATCTACATACCTAACCCCAGAACAATCCACAGGAAAACTTGCCCCCAAGTCAAGGTACACATCCTCCCATGACTTGGGGGGGCAGGTAGCGGCGTTGGTGATAGCCACTCTGATGGACCGAACAAACTCATCAGGCACAGCAGTCTCCTCACCAACATTACAGTCCTTGGAAACCCTGGTAGACATCATGCTTGCAAAATGCACAAACACAGTGCCCAGTACAAACCAGTTGCGTGCCCGTTCTGGGACCGGAACCAGGCTCAAACGGTACGAAAATATCTCAACAGGCAGCACAGAGGACATGGGCCCTTCAGTATAAGCCACGTAACGAGGCATCCTCGTATCAAAGGCGGTAGTGGAACAAATGGAAACCAGATGGGAACCGGAAGTATACTTCGGGGTCTTGGTTGACAAATTGTAAACTGAAACATCACACTGATACATATCCTTAGCTACAGTGGACTTCAAAGCAGCAGCATTGGCTTTCACATCAGCAGACTCACCCGCAATGAACAGAGGCACACCGGACAGGAGCAGCTGCGCAACCAGGTTATGCAAACCAGTTGTATAGAGGCGGGGCACCTCAATGACGAAAGCAACAAAGGGCAGTGAACTAATGATACTGGGAACAGGGACTCCACAACGCATTGCCATCAGTTCCACACGGCCTGACTCTGCAATGAGTTTGCCTGTACTTGTTTCAACGAGGGACTCCCTAGCACACTGGATACTAACCAGACCAGAATCAGATTTTTCACAAATAGGCTTAGCAACAGGCCTCTGCAAAAATCCCCGCAACCCCTCATATTTGGGTTCCTTCCAAAGAGGTGCCTTAATTATTGCTGACCACGGTGGCCAGGGGTTTTCTTCAGTCCAAGCCCAGCTGCCATAGGCTACCTTTAGGTGTGATACAATAGCGCACTGCCTTTTGGCCATCTCGAAGTACCAAGTGTACCTGCAGACAGGTGGTGTCACTATTGTGCATTAATTCAACCACACACAAGGTGGCCGAAATTTCGGCCAGGTAGGTCGATTTATTCCAATATAAACCCTTGTTTGACCAAAACACACCTCTGGTGTTGTTGACAAGCCCATTGGTAACCGCCTCGGGATGAAGTATGTGCTAGGACTACATCTGGGCCTTTTTTACATCTTTCATAATTTTTTTGAGACCAGGTAGGGTACTTTTTGTCCCATCCATGTAACCTACGATTTCTCGAAGTCGGTCAGGCGTGATGCCTTCCACTTCCTTGAACGCGCCGAGTGCGGGATGTAATCCACGCTTCTCCATGGCCGCCATGGCGTCTACTGCAGCAGTACCAAATTTCACCAAACGCCCAACGCCACCCCACCGTTTGGCAACAGCAGTCTGCACAGGAGAACGTGTGGAACAGAGAAGCTGGTCGAAATTTCGGCCAAGTCTATCGAAAGTACTGAATTCAACAACGAAACACACCACAGTGCCTTCCTCGGCAGTAACACCACACTCTTCAAGCATAACAGCAATGTGATGCAAAAGGGTGTACTCATTGGCATCCTCATCCTCAAGCATATCCAGAAGTAGGGACATTCGCTCCGATGTGGTGGATGCTGAGCCAGCAGTGGTCTGAATTTGATGTAAGCCTGCAAGGCGGTGCCTAGTCCGCAGCGGGCAATTCTGTTTGACTTCATAACCACCAAATACCAGGGTCCAATTCGGAGTCTCCATATTTTTCATCTCAAATTCCATCTTGTGTTTTTGGGCAGCAGTGTACACATGCCGACCCCCCAACAGAACCCAACGAGTGGCTGCGCAACAGCAATATCAGAAACAACATGGTCGAAAATTCAGACACGAAAACGGTACTATCGAGAAGAATACAACAGCACACATACGAGTGACTGTATAAAAAAGGAGATCCTGCATGGATGTAATTCACAGGCGGGGCTGCCTTCAGATCGTCGTAGCGGCGCTGCACGCGATCATCGGATATCCTACGGACCTGCCAAAACTTTTGGTCGTGGTCAATAATAATCTGGTCCCAGCGAAGCTTTATTTTCGTCGTTGACATAACCCAATCGGATAACTTGATTGAGGATGTTGAATTTTTCTTTGGTGCGGCCTTAGGCTTCTTTTGAAGTCCCTATGTGCTCGCTTGGTCCTCTTGAGACTGGGATTGCACTTGAGATTGCGCACTTTCAGCTGCAGGCTCACCATCTGGCAAAACAGCATGAAGGGAAACGTTACAAAATGGCAAATAACAAGCACAATTCAACCAAAAAAGGACCAAAATGGACTGCCTGGCGGGAAAATCCAATAACCTGGCCGAAATTTCGGCCAGCATTGCTCTGGTATCCACACCGATGTGTTCCGCCTCATCTAAGGCTTCAAAGGAGGCAACGTTGTGTGCATCACAATCAATCTCCCGGTCACTATCACAAAAATCAATGGCAATGGAGGAATCATCAGGGGCAGGGGCCTACACTACCCGAGGTTGGACTGGGGGGCTAGTGCGGGGGGTCTAGCTCGGGGCTTGGGGGGTGGCTTTGGGGGCAAGGCAATCCCACCAGGAGCAGCAGGCGGTGCACGGTTGGCAGCGCGGATTGAAGCATGTGCAGTACGCAATACCCCTTGCTAGGCAGCAGTGCGAGCGGGTGCATTTGTTTGTAAAAAATCCTCAACACCCTCGGGAACCCTGGTACGCGCAACCAGATTTTGCATTGCATGCAACAGAACCACTTTCAACCGGTCTGTAGTGATTTGTGTCCTAGACATGGTACCAGGGAAAGAGAGATCATCAACTGCATCCAGTCTTCTCACCTCAACTTTATAGTCAAGAACGGGAACACATATGGGCATGCTCTGTGTATGGGACGCCAAGATGAATTGTTTGAGATTGGCAGAAAACATTGCCACAGATCTCTCATTCCGCACACCACGCAAAACTTTCTCCCCCGGTTGGACAAGGGGGAGTGCCAGAAACAAATCAGACGACTGTTGGACACTGGTACAGGCAGTGTTGCGGCGAAAGTGAGCTCAGAACCGACTCAGAAGTGCCTCGCCCAGCTCCTCGGAGTGGATACACCCTAGGGAGGAGGAATGCCATTGACTCCAAAACAGAAGAGCAACAGCAGTGGTTTTCACATACTCCGTGGTTAACGGCTCCTCGGGCTTTAGGATGTTCAGCATGAGCAGGAGTGATATCTCAAGTGCCTGCTTAGCAACAATCCCGGAACCTGCCCCCCGGCCCTCCCAGTTGCACTCACGCACCAGAGTCCCAATGCTGAAAGCAGCTGGACAGTATGTGTATAGCAAACCCTTAAGGGCTAATAACATACACAGACCCTTGCGCTGAATGGGTGTCAAGTCCCGCTGGCTACTAAGCAGGGCAGTTACACGCTCATCGAACCTCTATTGGACGATGTGGCTAGCATGAGTCCAAGCAAGGTCTTCTCCTTGGATGACCTTGACCTTGCGAGAGAGGATAGACCCAACGTGAAGGCCATTCCCCTACTCCAAAAACTTAATGAACGGCAGGAAGGCCCTATAAATCAATTCAACGCAGTACTTATAGCTATGCCAGATACCGTATACCAAAGGAAAACCCAACAGTAGTTGCGGTACATTCCACGGAACATAAGCGGCACCATGACACAGCTTAAGTAGTGCAAAGTGTATTTTCATGTCCACAAGTAGTGGAACACAGTGCCTGGTGCGGTGTTCCACACATGACAGATCAACCACAAGTTGCAAAAGCTCTTTGTGTGTGCCGGAGCGGAGCTCAGACAGGAAAAAGGGTCTCCAGTTGAGGGAACGAACATTTTTTTGGCAATATCTAAAGGAGCACGAACCCAAACTCTCTGAATACCTTGGTTGGCAACATCAATACGATCAAACAATGCTCTATGTGAGCGAAAGATGTCATCTGCAACCTTTGGTACCCTAGACTCAATTTTGGCCAGCTCCGGCAGACCCGAGTATGCAGGCAGGGCAATAGTGTGCAAAATAGCAACAACTGTACAGTTTAGGGTTAAGTCGGGTGAATGGGGATCAGCTCCCGGCCTGCAACGCCTCAGGTTATCAAACCATATACAAACTTGCCTACGGTGAATGGTGTTCCACAAGTTGTGTGCTGCTAGTCCGGCACGATGGTGAATGGACTCTTGCTTAGCGTTACACTGACCAAGGACTCCTACCTTGCGGCGTTGGCGGCAGGACATAATACCCCAGTTGTAACCAGACCCACAGTTCGAGTATGGGAGGGCCATGCGACGCAGAAGGCAGTACAGGGCATGGAACTGTGACAAAAATGTCAAGTACCATTGTGGGGGCTTCTTCTCGGTGGCGGCAGCCTTGAACCGTGCCATAGAATGCCGGCTCCTACGATTTTTCCGCAACATGAGGCAGAATTGCAAAAACTTTTGCAGACTCCCACCACGTAATGCATTTCGCAACAGCCCTTTGGCTGTAGTAGCAAAAGCATCAGTATCTGCAGCATGTACAACATTGACAGTAATAGCAAAAGACATTAATGCTGAGACAAGAAAGCAGCTATGTAGGAGTGTAAGGTGTGATACTCATGAACAATGACCATTGCAAGCTGGCCGACATTTCGGCTAAGTGTGTTCGAAGGGGAAACAATTGCTTATATGTGCAAAAATAGCTCGACAAAATTTCGGCCAAACCGACAAAAAACCGGAATATGAGTGCTTGAATAGTGAATAGACCACAAACCTGGCCGACATTTCGGCCAGCCCGAAGAAAAACGAAAATGACTATACCTATTCACTGAGAAACCAAAAAGCTGGCCGAAATTTCGGCCAGAAGGGTCAAAAATTGCATATACACATAGTTGTTTGCAGTGTTACCCAAAAGCTAGCCTCAATTTCGGCCAGCTTCAGAAAAACGTCAAATACAACACACTAGAAGAAGTGGATACATAAGGCTAACACAACAACACCTATTTCAATGGGTGTCACACAGCGCTAGTAACAACATTGGTCACATATGTCAAATAGCATACTCAAAATAGACATGTACAATATTCTCACATTGCGCACATACGGGGTCATAGAGGGCGGGCAACTTGTGATGCCTAAGGTACATGGAGCCTGAAGCTAGTGGAGTGCTCTGGGGGGAGGAGCACGGACCAAAACATGTTTGAGACATCAAGCTTCGTGAAGCACACTCAAATGTTTTGGGTTTTCGAAAGCTCCAGGGGGCGGGAGTTAGGACATGGTGGGGAGTTCAAAAACGTCGCAACGGTTCCCCCATCATGGCGTTCAAGAGGCGGAGGTCCGCAATCCGCACCCCCTTCTCCTCCGATTTCAGCTTGGGAAACACACGCAAGTTGGCGGTCGGCTGGCCATGGCATCGGATCAGGAGGCCGTCTCGGTGCATGGCGTGCGGCACCAGTGCCTGGGCCTAGTCGTCCGTGTCGCCCAAGACGGGGGCCTAGGGGAATTTCCTGGGTTCTAGGGGAATTTCTTGGGGCCTACGGGAATTTCCTGGGGTCTAGGGGAATTTCTTGGGGCCTACGGGAATTTCTTGGGGTCTAGGGGAATTTCTTTGGGCCTAGGCGAATTTCTTGGCGTCTAGGGGAATTTCTTGGGGTCTAGGGGAATTCGCTAGTGTCTAGGCGGATTTCTTGGGGTCTAGGGGAATTTCTTGGGGTCTAGGGGAATTTCTTGCGGTGGAGGGGAATTTCTTGGGGTCTAGGGGGATTTCTGGGGGTCTAGGGGAAGTTCTTGGGGTCTAGGGGAATTTCTTGGGGTGGAGGGGAATTTCTCGGGGCCTAGGGGAATTTCTTGGGGTCTAGGGGAATTTCTTGGGGTGTAGGGGAACTTCTTGGGGCCTAGGGGAATTTCTTGGGGCCTAGGGGAATTTCCTAGGGTCTAGGGGAATTTCTTGGGGCCTAGGGGAATTTCTTGGGGCCTAGGGGAATTTCTTGGGGCCTAGGGGAATTTCTTGGGGCCTAGGGGAATATCCTGAGGCCTAGGGGAATTTCTTGGGGTCTAGGGGGAGTCTTTGGGGCCTAGGGGAATTTTCTGGGGCCTAGGGGAATTTCTTGGGGCCTAGGGTTACTTCTTGGCGCCTAGGGGAATTCGTTGGGGCCTAGGGGAATTTCTTGGGGCCTAGGGGGAATTCTTGGGGTCTAGGGAGATTTTCTTGGGGCCTAGGAGAATTTCTTTGGGCCTAGGGAAATTTCTTGGGGCCTAGGGGAATTTCTTGGGGTCTAGGGGGAGTCTTTGGGGCCTAGGGGAATTTTCTGGGGCCTAGGGGAATTTCTTGGGGCCTAGGGTTATTTCTTGGGGCCTAGGGGAATTCGTTGGCGCCTAGGGGAAATTGTTGGGGTCTAGGGGAATTTCTTGGTGCCTAGGGGAATTTCTTGGGGCCTACGGGAATTTCTTGGGGCCTACGGGAATTTCTTGGGGCCTACGGGAATTTCGGGGGGTCTAGGGGGATTTCTTGGGGTGTATGGGGAATTTCTTGGGGCCTAGGGGAATTTCCTGGGGTCTAGGGGGATTTCTGGGGGTCTAGGGGAATTTCTTGGGGTCTAGGGGAATTTCTTGGGGTGGAAGGGAATTTCTCGGGGCCTAGGGGAATTTCTTGGGGTCTAGGGGAATTTTGGGGGTTTAGGGGAATTTCTTGGGGTGTAGGGGAACTTCTTGGGGCCTAGGGGAATTTCCTAGGGTCTAGGGAAATTTCTTGGGGCCTAGGGGTATTTCTTGGGGCCTAGGGGATTTTTCTGGAGCCTAGGGGAATTTCTTGGGGCCTAGGGGGAGCTCTTGGGATCTAGGGGGATTTTCTTGGGGCCTAGGGGAATTTCCTTGGGCCTAGGGAAATTTCTTGGGGCCTAGGGGAAATTCTTGGGGTCTATGGGGATTCTTTGGGGCCTAGGGGAATTTCCTGGGGCCTAGGCCAACCCTGAGCTGACTGCTCCAGGGGGGTAACCATACCCCCCACCCTCTGCTGACGTGCATGGGGCCCCGCCGAGGCCTCTGCCCCCCCCTTCCCCTCCCTCCCCCCTGCCTGCCCCCCCCCCAGCGGGATGCGCGTGTCTCCCTCCCCCTCCCCCCTACTCACCCCGCCTGCGGCACGGCGACATGCCTCCCCCCCCCCCCCCCCCCGGCCCGCGGACGCGGCCGGGTGTGCACTGCATGCATGGCCGGCCGATCTGCAGAGTCGTCGAGACAGCCATCGAGCGCCTCCCAAGGCGGCCTGTGAGCCTCAAGATCGGCCCTCAAATCAAATCAAATCAAATCAAATCGTACCTCCCCCCCATAACCCTCCCGTACCCGCCCCTGTACCCCCCCCCCGTACCTCCCCGCTTTACCCCCTCCCGTACCCCCCCCCTACCTCCGAGGTACGGGGGGTGGAGGGGGGGGGGGGGGCGACTTCGTGCCGTATAGGATGTGGACATGAAGGTCTTAGAGACGGCAGAGTAGTGGACGCCCCTGAACAAGGTACCCGAATGCATCACCATAGCACGGAATCGGATACCACAAATGCACCAAAAATGAGGGCTAGGCATGCAGGCAAGTCATATAAATGCGCAACAAGACTCGTTGTTATTGACACTCGGCACTACTATGCAGTTTGGGTTTGGTGCTATTTTGGGTATGGTCCTGTACAAACTTTGTGTACAACACGCAATACGCCCCCAATAGCAGTATTGCTCTCAATTTTCTTTCCCAAGCATCATGGTCAAGCATTGCCCAACAGTGAGGGCGAAGCTGCAGATGTTCGGGAAATTATCGGGTAGCCAAAACACTCACTACATTTTGCGAAAAGACAAATGGAATATGACCTAAGCCCCATCTATCTAAGAGAGAATCTCATTATTAATTGGCCATTACCTGCAATGAACGAGCATTCTACGTGTGTTCATGACATGTTGACTTATTTTTCTTCCTATCAAAAATGGTGCGTGTCACAATGAAATAAGAAAAGCACTTATATTGCATGAACCCCTGCGACACTCTCTCCCGCAGCATGATGGAACTTGAACCAATCAAAATCTATCTAGAAAACTGTTTGCTTCACAAAGTTGATCCTCACGCTAGCAATCACCCAAACAAAAGATTGGATGGCACAACAAAGTAAAAATGCGGGAACACTGGTCACAGCGTTTGCACAAGGGGGTGTTTGTGCACGACACATACCACAGTACACACGTTGCAGACATGACCCTCACCCAGTCTTCAAAATAGTTTTCATGACTAAAGGATGGTGCCCAACAAGCCAGCATACACACCACAACGCAAGAGCACATGCAGTTACAGTTACCCACCCTATGGCGCCCAACGTGACCACTCCTGCAGCCTGCACAAAGCTACAAACCACATTTTCTTAATATTGGAAGCGCAAAAACCATGGTTCCAAAAAATCCCAAAAGGTGCGCAGACACGGGTTCACCATGTTAAAACACAGGTGGTGTTTGCGCAACAGGAGGGGGGGGGGGGGGGTACCTGCACTGTACTTCTGGGTGCTTGTTGTCATTTCTTAGAAGCTGTTGGCTGCTTGGTTTGGGGGGGAACGTGTAAGTGATGGTAATGGAATGACGGGGTGGTAGGGACTATTCAAGGGACAGCAGGGTAGTTTAATTGTTTAGCTGATTTGTGCGACGCTTACAAAATAGACCTTTGCAGCTACAAAGATTTCCTCCGGGCACCAACACCACCACCTGTACACCTGCTGCTTTGCCAAAGGGGGTCCAAAACCCCAACCATCCCCTGGTACACTGGAGGAAAAGTAGGTGCTGGACACTCGCCAGCTCCCTTACATAATACCATATCAACACAAATTTCAAGAAAGCCTTCACCTACCAACATACCCAGATGGTGCTGCAATATGTAGGTGTATGCATGCACAGATGCCTGCTAATCCACAATAGCATGCACTGTGGTGTGTGCCTGTAATTAAATCACATGCCAACCAGCTGCAACGCAAAGGCTGACCCATGCACACAGAAAAGCCCCCTGGTATGGAATCTTATGTATACAATGCAGCAGCAGCGCTGATATTTGGGCATTAATCTATGCTACAGCAGGTCTGAGAACAAAGAGCGCAATTCGTCACTGTGGGCTGATGTGCTGACCCCTGGCCTGTTGTTCCAAATATGTGTCTGCCATTGCGGAAGACTGGACAATCCTGCAAAAAAAATAGTGCCCACCATCGAAAATTACAGATGAAACTCTGATGCCATCCCTGGGGAGCTGCACAGAGTTGCTCATACTTCGTGGAGTGCCTATCGACAAGGCTTGTTGTGCAGGCAGAAGCCATGCCTTTTCAGGTGACTTTGTTGAGAAGTTCTGTTCCCAAAGCCAGAATTTGAGATCTCTCAAGAATAAATATGGATGTCAAAGGATACAGCAATAGCATTCTCGTCCTGACAGTCAACTCCTGTCCACCATTGAATTCACTGAGCAGGAGAAAGGCATCACCACACCAGGATACAATGCTTCCCTCAATCCATAATCGGCATGTTCTGCTCACAGAAGATCAGCAGGTGGAGGATTGTCCTTTGAAATGAGACAGGACATCAAATGCGGTTTTCTTTGCGCATACCTCAGCCAGATTTTCGTGGCCAAGCACAAAGTAGAAAACATGTCAACGCCATCGAAATTCCACAGCAAAGAGAGGCTGAGGTGATGGCTCAAATTCCGAAGACAAGGAGAGGATGCAGACAATAGAACTTCAATCAAGGAACCAATTTTTACAAGCCTCCCTAAACGAAACAAAGGGGTATCAATGACCATCACTTGAATCAGTGCCACTTAAAGAAGACCTGTGCAATCACAGTTGCAGACAAAACCAGGTCAGAGGTGCAAACGACGTGCATAATTACAGTGGAAGGGGAGCAGCAGGAGGCCTTAGCTGACACTGTGGGTGCAAATGCATGAATTGGCTCGGGACTCTGGAAATTGATGAGACTGCAATCTTCTCTTCAAGTGCAGCAGTTGGTCTGAAGCGAACACCGTTGTTTGCGCACTCTTGCTTCCATGCTGGGTTGAATCATGACCAACAAAAGCAGCGCAGACAACACAAAATCTGGGACAGACACGGGTTGAGAGCCATCATGGATTTACTGCATTTCTTGCAGTGAACGCTGCAGATCCTCATGACATCCTGCTTCAGCATCATTCCCACATACATGCAGATCTGTTGCCAAAAGCGAAGTTATTCGGGTCAGTCCAGCACAGGTTTGCATTTCGGCAGTCATGGATCTGCTCGAAGTTGACCCTGCGGCCCACACACACCCTAACCGCCCATTCTCAATGAAGGGGATATTCCATAGCAGTGGATGGAATGGACAGCTTTGTACAGCGCTGCCATCTGCTTCTGGTGCACAAGCACAGTGCCACCAGCGCTTAAAGACATTGCGCTCCACTGTGTGTGCTTGCGGCACGTGCCTGTATGTGCCTGGACCTTGCCTGCACATGTGTTCCTGTGTGGCAGTGATGGTGTGCGCTGAGGTCTGCCAATCGATGCACATGCATGTTCTGCACATGCATGTTCTGCTAAACCTGTGCGACTGCCCAAACATTGAAAGTGAGGCCACATGGCCAGTGGGCGGATCGTTCTGTCGAGACGCAAAAAAAAGAGATTTTTGAGGATGGTATGGGTACGGGCAATTTCGCCCCATGATGCGGCATGATAGCACGCCTCCACGCTCCTTTCGCTGACAAGCGACCGCCTGCGTAATGGGCCCAACATGACATGCGTTGTTACCAACAGCAATGCAGGAGTGAGTGAAGCGGAGCTGAACACCATATGACGCAGATTACGAGGGTTGGGTACGTCAGGAACCTTCTGTTCAGCCCGGCTCCGGCCTCCTGCAGATTGCGACGTTGCACTGACCATTGATGACTCCAGTCCAGATAAAGAATTCAACAGGCGTTGGATGTCAAAGCGGTGACGCAGGGCATTCAATACCACGTGGCCTCACGAAGACTTTGGATGGACGCTCCCTGTCACCCACACCCATCAATCCCCCTTTCGGGGCCTAATGAAGGGGTCCTCGAATTAGTGCCGAGGGAACAAGAACTTGGGAATAAAATTTTCTGTGTTTGCTGGTGCCGCTTGCAGGCACCGCACGGACTGCACACGACACTTCACTGTGACATGGGGGGGCAGGGCTTCATATAGAAACAAATTTCACGGGCTTAAGGAGCTTTAGGACCCCTTGGGACCCACTTACATTGGACTCAGTCAGGGAGGTCAGCCGTAGACCAGCAGTGCCCCTCAATAATACTTGACCACTTCCGCCCGCGCCTGCAACCGTCGCTGAAGCTTTTCTTCGATTTGCGCTTCGAGTTGGCTGTAGGACCGCGGCCTTTCCTCCGGGCGTCCGGTGTGTCGGGCCCCCGTGTGCGTGCCCGTGTGGGTGCTGGAGCCGGCCTGACTGGCACTGCGCGACCGATTCCTCTCCCACAGGCTGCCGTCCGAGGAGGACGGGATTAGACTTTGGTCGTCCAACGCCTCGTCCGGATCGGGGCCGCGCCTCACAAAGTAATCGTCGTGGTGGGGCATGTGCGTGTCGTCCTCCAGAGAGGCCCATCCTCGGGTGCTGCTGGCGGGCACGGCAGTTGCGGTGGCCCCTGAGGCATAAGGGTCGAGGGTAGAGGGTCGGGATCAGTGCCGCACAGACACGAGTGCTGAGGCAGGGCGTTGAATTTTCATTCCCGGAGGAGGGCACTCTGGTGTGCCAAATAGAAAATCAGTCCCTAATTGGCGGCCAGGGCTATCCGGAGGAATTTCATTTTGATTGCTGGGGGGGAACAAGAAATCCCCCATTCTGGGGGTAAAAAGTGCTCCAATCTACTCCAAATTTCATTCCCGGGCCTTTCCGAACCACCGGCAGCCCGGTTGTGACCGTAGCGTCCGGGAAATCAGCGAACAGGGCCGGCGTGAAACCTCAAAAATTCATGAGCGACCAGTGGACTTCTATTTGGCACACTAGAGTGCCCCTCGCCCTTTGTGATGACGGTCAGCCCTGCCAACCGCTTCTGTCGGCCCCAACGGCCCTGAAACCGGTTTGTACCCGCCAGAAACTGCGTTCCAACCGCCTTTCAAACCGCCGGTAACCTCTTTGGCACTCCCTACTGGAATTCCACTTCAGGCCCCCTCCGCCTCAAGCGCAACCCTGCCGCGCACCCTCCCCCCTTCACTCTACACCAGCTTGAAAAAAAAGGCGGGGGGGGGGGGGGCTTCGGGAATTTGCAGCCGAAATTGCCTGTCACGCCGTCGGCGCGCGCCAAGAAGAGTTCTTTGGCCATGCACCCCTCGTGTAACATACGCCATTTCTCAGCGTCCGATCGGAGCATTCTTTGGCGCCGGGGCCCAGGCATGCCCTGTACCGTACCGGTTCGTGGTGCTGGTGTGGGCATTGTTGCTACACGGGACAGGTGACTGTTTCCGGGAGTGCACTGTTGCATGGGGCACTGGGCTGAAACCCCCCTTGTGTTGCCGCACGTGAGCCATGGCCGGCTGGAGGTCCCCAAGAAGATGTGAGGGTGTGAGGCTCGACATGGGGCCAAGAGTATCCTGCCACATGCCCAACAGACTCGTAGTAGTAGCTTTGTGTGTCAGTCCGCTCACATGGCAGAAGTCCAAAGATGAAGAAATGGCAAATATATCTTTTTTTGCCACCCCCCCCCCCGGCGCGCGCGCAACCCCCACTACCGGGTGCACTTTGAGATGGGGCTCTGCCTGCAAAACGCGAAGACGTGGTCGACGCGATCCGCTACTTCCAGATTCGGGATGATTTCAGTGGACGGAAACAACAGCGCGGCATACGATGAGGCTTCCGGAAGTACGGTGCACTGCGGCCCAGGGCCGGGGTCAGGGGAGGGCAGGCCGATGGGCACCTGGGGACTTTGGCGCAAAGTAGTCCAGATAGGCCTGCCGGTCGGCCCTCTCCTCATCGACGAGCGGCACAATGGGCGCTCTGGTTCGGAGCGCGGGGGCGCCGCTCAGCGGTCTGTCCCCCACAGAGCGGCTCCGATTCGATGCCGTCGCGCCCGATCGATAGGCCGCGCCCTGCGGCAGCGCGCCCTCCTCCTTCCCCGTCCGCAGCGACTTCCGCCAGCCGTGCTCCTCCGTCGCCAACTTCCGTTGGGTGCTCAGCAACGCCTCCCTTTCGCGATCTGTTCTGGAGCTCGGAGACGAGGGGCGGCCGTGGCTGCGGCTTCGCTGCGCCATGTGCCGGGGGGTGTGGGGGTCGCCGGCGCACGCCGTCAGCCGGCGGGGGCCGGGGCTGTACGCAGAAGCCACAGGCCGCACGTGCTCGCCAGCGACGGCGACGGGCGCCACCGGGACTGGCATCGGCTGCTTCGGGGACTTGCCGTGGGGGTGCGAGGCGCTCGGGGACTTGGAGCGGGGCCGCGCTCCGGCCTTGGGGGACTTGGGCCGTCCGTTCGCCCCCCAGCCCGCGGAGGGTGCGTCGACCGGCGCACCCTCCTCGTCCAACGGCCCCCCCGACCCCGACGGACTTCGGGAGGCCCGGTGCAGCTTCGACGTCATCTTCTCCAGCTCCTTCTTCATCCGCTTCACGGTCTTGTCGTATTGGGTGCACTGGTGCTGCAGCCTCTTGATCTCCGCCTGCGGAGATGGATCGGGGGCAGCAGAGTGCCACGAAGCGGCCAGCGGGCAGGAAGTGGGGAGGGATGGGGGGGGTCTGGGACCCAAAATTTTGTGCACCTAAAATGGCCCGACCAGATATTCCCAATCGTAAATTTCGTTTTTCCCGCGATGGTCACTTTAGTCTGGAGGGTGGAGCGGGGGGGGGTTTCAAGGGGGGCTAGCGCTCCCTCCTCCGATGGTGTACGGCCATTCTGATACTTCCCGGGGGGCGGGGGGAGGGCCGCATGAGGGCCCCAGCCGCGCCTGCTCCCCGCGGCCCTCACCGCCGACTGTCCACGCATTCGGCCTTCAGTCCGCCGAACACCAGCGCCGTCCATGTGCTTTGTGTCCAATGGTCATGCCCGTCCCTCGGCTCCGCGGGTGCCTGCGGATGGGTCTGGGGTGCAGGCGTGGGGACTCTACCGGGTCAGGGCTGTGCGTGCTGGTGGCGGGCCCCACTCGGCCCACACTACTGCGGGGAGGTGGTCGGTCGGGCCACCCCACCCGCCCCCAACTGACCTACAAGTTCAGAGGCAATTTGTTTCGTCGAGTGCATTCCAATGCAGTCACCAGCACACAGCAGCTGCCATACCCCGGAAATGAGGAAAGGGAGACAACGGGCAAAGAATGCCACTTGCAAGGGAACGGGAAGAGGGGAGGCACGGGGGACAGTGGGGGGGGGGGGGGGGGAGGCTCTCAACAGCAGCAAAGGGAATGGGGAGGATGACAACAGCCCGTGCTTGATGAACAAAAATGTGGCCAATAACTGCCAGCAATTGGCGGTCAACCACTGGCGGTTGGCGGTTGGCGGCTACCCGCCGGTCCAAAGGGCTGTTCTGAGTGAAAATGAAAAAAACAAACGTTGTCAAAGAACAGGAAGAGCAGGGAAGGGGACAGGGAAGGGGCCAGGGGATGAGGGTACCTGCTGGACTTTGGAAGTGGTGGGGGGCCTCGCAGGACTCTGCACGCCGACAGGGGCTGGGTGGCTGGCGCCCTGTTCTCTTTCCTCCTTCTGCTGTAGCAGGGCTCTGCTGTTCTCTGAGAACGTGGGCTTGAACGGGTGGTCGTCGTGGAAGTCCTGCTCCTGCCTGTCGATCAAGGCCTTGAGGTGTTTCTCCCTCACCTCGTTGGAGTAGAGCCGGTCCGTCAGCTCCTTCAAAGCCTTGGGTTTGATCTTTTCAGGTTGGCGGACCTCCTCGTCCAAAATGGTCGTCCGTTGCGCAAGCTCCTGGTTCCTGGCTTTATGCTTGAGGCGGTCATCCAGGTCCTCCTTCAGTCGCTCCGCCAACTCTTTGGCCTCCTTTTGGGTCAGCTTCTTCGTGGGGAGCCGCCGTTCATTCGCCGCCTCCCGCAAAAGGATCTCCCGCCGCTGCCGGCGCTCCTCAATGTCCTCGACTCCCTGTGCAACAATGTTGGACACGTGTACGCATAGCACAGAATTACAATGACAAAGCCCCCAACCTGATGCCCTCGTTGTACAGCTACTCCTGCTTTAATGCCACGCAACACAGCTAGACCGGTTGCCTTTGGTGGAAGTGTCACGCCATGACAGGTTTCACGCGATTGTACTAGTGCGACACTAAAAAAAAAATACATATTTATGGTATAAACCATCCCTGCCCCCCCCCCCCCCCCCTCCCCTCCCTGAAGTGACAATATTTGGGGCGGGGCCAAAGGCCCCCTTCCCCAGAAACGGTCTGCTAACATCGTTTACCCGTGTATAGGGGCCAAGCGGTCTGTAGTCTGTAGACACTGTGTGCCCGAAGTAGACACTGCCTGCCCCTTGTAGACACTGCCTGCCTGTTGTAGATGCAAAGTGCCAATAGTTGGGACGGGGGCCGTAGTCCCCCATCCAAAAAGCGGGATGCTACGGGCGTTTACCAGTGCGAAAATAACGTACTTGGGGGCGCGAAGGCCTCCTGGCCGGCGCCAAAGGCGCCAGACCGGGTTCCAGACCCTTAGGGGGGAGGGGCAGAGAGGGGGGGGGGGGGGGGCAGGGATAGTATAAGCCATATTTATACATTACTACACCCCTCTCCCCTTAAATCTAGCTAACAGGCAAGCAAGCAACATGTCATCATTCCGTTTTTGCTGCATCCCAACGCTTTGCATCCTTCCCTAATCTAGCCATCTAAGAGCCTAGGTGGTGGCCTTGCCAAATCCAAGTTTTGAGCTGAAAACTCAACAATGGCACCCTGGGGCGGTGGCGCCAAGGTGGGAGGTGCCCTCCCAAAACGGCGCATTTTGTGCCGCAAAACAGCCTTTTTTGCCCCAAAACAGCCTCGGACCCATTCAAACCGGCCAAACGAAGGGAAACGGTTGCTACACCCCACGTGTGCCTTGACTTCCTCGTGACATAGAGCCCTTTGTTGCTCTCTAACTCCACGACATGTCCAAGAAACGGCCAAAAAATGGCCAAAAATGGCCAAGAATGTGCACCGTTTGTGTCTACCAACCCCAAAACCAAGAACGGGCCGTATCTTGGGCTATGTGCCTCAAATCCGAGTTCCGAGGGCACCTAGTCCCCACTGTTTGTGGTTTCCAAGCCTGAGAATCGCCCAACGAGACGCCTAGACCCCCGTACCACTGGTCACTTGGTGGAGCCATAGGGCAGCCCGGGCCGCTCACAGTGGGGGCCAACGGTGGGTCCACCGGGGTCCCCGGGGCAGAAAAAAAAAATTTCCAAAGTTGTTCCTAGACCACTTGGGATGCTCAAAGAACTGTTTTTAGCCCATTTTGAGCTGTGGAGACGCATCTTGGCCCGTAAAAAATCCCAAAATGCCTTGAAAATGGGCCGTTTTGGGACCAAAGATGCGTCAAAAATGGGTCAAAAACGCGTTTTTCCAAAAGTGATCGTGGACCATTTGGGGTGCACAAACAAGTGAAACCAGCCCATTTTGTGCCCGTTTTGAGTCATCTTGGCCCCTCTAAGGTCCCAAAAAGCCTTGAAAATGGGCCATTCTGTGAACAAAAACTGGTCAAAAATGGGTCAAAAATGTGTTTTTCCAAAAATGATCTTGGACCATTTGGGGTGCTCAAACGGGACAATAGTACCCATTTTGAGCCCATTTTGACCCAGTTTAGCCCATTTCGGCACATGTATGCACCCAATTGTACACTTCTCACGCACCTACTAGTAGTGATGCCATACCCTATTTTTAGCCATCGAGAGCCCTTTTTCGGGGCAAACACCCACTACACCCACAATAATCATCCAATTCACTTCCAAGACATGTCTTTTTTTGTTTCCCAACTTCAAAATAGGGGGGGGGTCCCTACACAGTGGCCTATGTGGGGTGTCTAATCCACACCAATCGCTTCGTGGTTTCTTTGTGGGAGGTCTTCTTCACTTGCTCCATTTTGTTCGTCTGGATGTTGCTGATCCGCGGTGCAAAAGTGCACCCTGCAAGCTCTGCTTCCTCCTGCTGCTTGGGAAAGCGCTGTTTCAGACCATTGCGCCGCTCAATGTCCTCCTTGACTCGATCCCACACGACCTCATCAGTAGGGGCCCCCTTCTGGTTGACACGGGGTTGGAACGTGCATTCCCTCAACTGGTCTTCTTCTGACTCCTGAATCCTCTCGAGCTCAGTCTCCGACACGAAGTTCTGCACTTTGTAGTCGTACAGCTCCCGCAGTGAGACTTCCGATCGCGCTGATTCCACCGCACTGACATTGGTCATACCTCCGGCAGACGTCGATCGGTTCTTGGCCGATTTGCCTTCGTAAGCCCTTGGACTGTGATCCACACCTTTGCAAAGTGGGGCAACGGAGGGCTTGGGATGGGGGTGCGGGAGCTTTGGGCTTTGGGCTATTCGCTCTTTCAGAGCCTTAAGGGCTCACGGATTGCTTCTTCCGGGAGAGCCAGGCGAATCGCACCTCACTCACCGGGCCCACCACGCAGCGTGCCACGCCATCCTAAGTGCGGGCGCGCGCACCATGTGCTGTGCCATGCGGCGTGCGTGGCGGCGCCGCGTGCGTGGTGCTGGCGTGCACGTGTGGGGACTGGGTTCCTGTTGGCCCTGTGCTGTTCGGAAGTGTTCTTCTACCGGCGGCGGTTCGCCTGGTCACTTGGCGGCACCTTTCCACTGTGGGGGTGCGGTGGCGGGGGGAGGGGGGGGGCGGAGCAGGTCACAAGGAGACTTGGAGAAGGACTGGTCAGAAAAGCCCTTGCCAATGACACCCTTTGGCTGACCTTTGCTTAACACACCTCCTCTTCGGTACTGCTTCCATAGCAATCGTGCTACCAATATACCGCGCACATACACACGCGCGCCCGCACGCACGCAAGCCCTGAGACCTCACACAGAGACACGGACACTAACTCACAATCATACGCACGGACGCGCACACACACAATGGAAGCAGCAAGTAGGCACTGGTCGAAACGCAACCCGAGTGCCCAAAATCTCGTCAGGCGAGACGTCAGACAACAGACTTGCCCGACGCCACACTGGGAAGTGTAGATGAGGTACAGATGAGGTCAACAGCCAAATGCCATCCAATTGGTTTTCAAAAGGATTCCAGACAGGAGCAAATACACACGCGCCAAACCATCGCAAGCCGAAGGCACGCAATCTTTGCAGATCCAGGGAGCCCTTCAAGAAAATGCATAACGTTTGCGACAGTACATATGGAGTGGAATCATCCTTTCAAAAAAAGTTTATGTCATATTACATGAATTCATTTCGGATAGAGGTGCCAACCCAAAAGCTGCAACAAGAGATGTGTTGAACCAAGGCAAGTTTTGGCAATGTTCCTGATCAAATGCATGCAAACTTGGCAGTGGTCCAGACAGTGATTTTCAATATCCCATTTTGCCTCCTTCCACAGACCTGGTGTTGTATGGCAAAGCTCCCCTTCAAAAAAAAAGGTCAACACGTGATCCATCGTCACAAAGCAGACCAATCATCTTCTATCACAAATTTCACAGCGCTTAGTCGGCACGATTAGAGGAATGGCTTGTAGATGTCAAAATCTGATGACAACTCAGTGCTTTCAAAAATTCTGTAATTCATCCACTTTGTTGAAATCTTCTTTGCAAGAATTTGGACAAATCACCAATTTTGACTGTGGCTTCATAATCGTCAAACGTATCCGCTACATCCTACCCAGCGTTGTGGCTACAAATTTGGGCAGGCAGTCCTCTGTTAAGCATTTAACAACAACTGCTGCTATGAGGTTGATGACCCTCAGGCCATGCAACGTCCTTGAAGAGGGGAGAATTCACTGTGAAAGTTAATGACCCCCCAGAAGGGCCCTTAAAGAGGGGAGCAAATGCTCTGGGTTTAAGTGGGGGTGCGTGCCCGCCCCACACAGCTCAGCACCCTTTTCCTCCAGGGGGTGCCTGACGGGGTTGTGGCTAAGCCCAGGCTGACTCGGATGCTTCACATTCGATCATTCTCATAAGAGAGAAGTTTAGGGGGTGCTCACCACATCTGATGTGGAAAATGTAACACAGTTCCGGGCTTTTGCCTTTTGAGGCAACGCAGGCGTGGCTTAGCACTGTGCTTCCGTGTTGTGTGTAGTTGTTCATGCAGGGCCAGGGCCCGAATCTCCGAGAGATTTTTTGTCGCAGCGGGTGGGGGGGGGGGGCGGAGCGCATTTCATACCTTTGTTATGCACCACCGCTTCCTCACTCTTCGGAGACCGCACGGCCTCGTCATCGTTGCCCTCGAAAAACTCCGCATCAGAATACGCATCGTTGGCCCGGGAAGGCGCTACCCGGACCGCTCCCTTGACATCCGCGGTCCTGTCCGGGGATCTCTGCGGTCCGAAATAATGCGGGACCGGGTCCGGAACGTCATCATCCATGATGTCGTCGTGCTTCAGCACAGCATGCGCATCGTTGTTTTCGAGGATCATTGTGCCATGTGGATACTTGGAGCTCAGGACCTTGGGATCCTCCGCAGGGGTCGACGCATTGGATGGTGACGCTTCTCTCTCCCTCGACCTCGACCTGACGGGGGAGTCCTCGCTACTAACTTCGTCCATGCGTACCGTTGTGCCATCCGTACGTACCGTTGCGCTACACGGCTGAGGGTTGGGCAGAGATCGCTGTGTCGCCTCATTGGCCTTGGCTTTGTCATCTTCATCCTGGAAACTTAGATCACTGACGTCGCTTGACAGTTCATCAAAATCAGCCACTTGTGCCGCTTGGGCCATGTTGTTCAGCTGTGCAGAGCAGTTCAGCGAGGATCTTCAACGTGTACCTCCCACATCAACAAACAGCAGACACTCAGAAGGTGCTGCCCCCACTGCCGCCCAGTGAGCACATGAAAATGGTCTGTAAATGGGGTGGCATGCTCTGGATAGGTGCACGGACAGCATCCGCTTGAGCCCGCTCGAGGCACGCATGACATCTCGCTGGCTGCGCAGGAGACAACCGCCAGACCCGTCCCTTTGAACAATCCGGTCTTCTTTGTGCCTACGCTCCCCGTAGCTGCGGCAGATGCCATGTACTCAGAAAGTGGGCCAGTACTTGTACAACGGCTTTCCCCTGTGATGTAACCCGCCATCCCTCAAATCAATGTGGCAGGGCACCACCAGAAGACGTGAGTAAATTTTGAACCCAACTTGGAGCACAAAATCCCCAAAGCAAAGTTTACGTTTAGGCGAACGCCCGTCCCCCTTGTATGTGCTGAACACCGAGCAGGACTCCGGTACAAGGGGAACAAGTTGACGAAACTAATGTGAGTCGGTATGGCGATTGGGTATCACGGGAAGTAGGTCGACTTGCACGTTTACAAGTTTATGCGGGATCCTGCCAACTGCACAACATCCTGGTTGCTTCGGAAGTTGTGTATCTGGGAGATTGTCAGCTGGACAGATTCCTGAGGAGGCAGATTCCTTTGCCTCTCACAGCGGGCCCAACGGGAAGGGGGGTGAGGCAGCCCTTCACGTGTAGTGTGACCAAGTGTTCATCTATATCATTGCAGGACCCCCACTGCTGCTGAGTGACATGTCACCAACACTTCCCGGTGCTCCGTAACCTCGGCATCTTCCTGATGTTGCTGTGCTGCAGTTGTATTGTCGCTCATTTGTGATGGTGTGGCGCGAGCATGGGCTCAATAGGTGTGCTCCGCCAACTGGGCGGCAAATCGTTCCCCCAACCGGCAGTTTATGTGTTGAACAATGTGTCAACTAGCTCGACCGAACTCTGTGGTGTAGGTGCATGAAGAAAGTGAAGACAACTCACCATTGCATGTAGCAAGTTTTTGACCGAAGCGCTTGACCTCCTCACTAATGGGCAGGACACTCTGTGTCTTCTGTGGAGAAAACCCACATGAGTTGACTCAAAAAACGCAAGATCGATCCATGCAATCCCAAATCTGAAGTTGGATTTGGTACATTTGATTTGATCAGATTTGAGTCATTCGGTAGTCACGATATGCATCCATGTAAACTTCTGGGCGCCTGCAAACCACCGTCTGATTTCAGCCATTCGCCACCAAGGAGGCAATTTTTCAGGGGTGCTTACCGAGGACAATGGAGTGCAAAGAATCTTGTGGCAGGTGAAGCCCAAGAACAATCTTTCAATGCCCTACAAAAATACTGAGGTTGCGTGGGTCCCAGTCTTTTGCAGCTGTGGAAGGAGGACGGCTAGGGTGGAGGGCACAGGGACAAGAAAACACAGGCAATCCCACAGCGGCAGACTTGTGGTCTATGATGGGCGGCCCGGTGGTGGCAGCAAAGGGGGGGGAAAAAAATACTCGAAGGCGGCGGGCCTACCAGTGCAAGCAGTGTGGCACGTCTGCCGGCACCGCAGCAATCATGACCCCTGGCAACCTACTTGCTATGCCCGAAACAGGCTGTGCAAATGGCTCTGGAGGCCAAATCTTTTGAACACAACGAAACTTTGCAGCAATCAGTTTAAGGCACAGGAAAAGTATTTCCATCATTGGAAAATGGTGTCTTGTCTCTCGTGTCAAGGTGTCAACAACAGTGGTGCAAACTATTGCCGGTGTCAAAAAAGAAAACAAAGCACGAAACCCTGACGGAAATGCTTTGCACTGTGCAAAATGTGCTAAATTCCTGCTACCGACTTTACTTGTAGGAATCATTCTGCATACTCTCATTCGCCATGATGTAGGAAACGTGACGTGCCGTGCACCCTCAAAGCATTTCTGCCCTGAAACATATGCATGTTGTTCTCCAGGCAGCCTTGGTCCAAACGCAACGAGCAGTACCCAGAAATAACTGGTCGAAGGGACCGCCGGCGCAGGAGCTCAAGTGCTTGATTGCCTGAATCAGGCCATCCGCAACAGCAATGTTGACTTTCAAGACACACCAAACGCTGTCAGCAACCACAGTCCGAACAGCAGCCGCCGCCGCCACCAGCCGCCACCAGCAGCAGCAGGCACAAGGTTCCCAGCTGGTTTGGCTCAAGACTGGGTTCGGGTCCTGCATCATGCAGACTACCCCAAGGCAGCCATGGGTTCTGAATCTCGCGGCATGGGTATGCCAACAACACTGTGCACAGGGTATCATATACAATACAACACATCTCCACCCCCCCTCATTGGTCAACGCCTTGAGGGGACCGGTTCCTGTGCACTGTGGAAACACCATTTATCAGGGCAGTTTGTGCCAGAAGGGAGCATTGCTTACCTTTTGACTACTGCAGTTGAAATTCGTTAATTCTGGTGTCAACAGGAAAGGCAAAAGGCGAGGTTTTGTGGATGTTTTCATTAATGCCCCTCTGCACGTGCAACGCGCCTCATCCACATTTGGTAAGCATATCAATATGGTCAGTGAACGAATGGGCCAAAAAGAAATTACAACGAACAACGTCAGGGCATGCAGCAAAAAGAACGTCGGGTCAGCAGGCTCGTTCCAGGTTGGGTGCCATGCCCGTCGCACAAGGAAGCCCTCACGAATTCTTATGCTGTCTCACTGTGGTGCGTGACACGATATTGACAAGACAAACGGACATGAAACGGCACCCATTACACATCTCATTGCTGACGTGATACTGTTGGGTTAAAATCGTTGTAACACTGAAACTTTTCCCCTCCCCAAACCTCCCCCGAAACCAGGAAATTTTTTCCAGTGCCATTGGAGCCCTCTTCTTGTGAGTCCGCACGATCGCCACTAGGGGACTAACTGTCAAAAAGGCCGAGGGGGGAGGGGGGGTGATGGGAGGCTTCCAATAACCAGCATGATCCTGCCCTTATGGCAGACTGTTGTCAGTGCTCAACTCGTGCCTTCGGCAAAGTGGCTCATCGACCTTCATGCGACGAGTCGGGGGGGGGGGGGGTCCACAGACGGGGATCGGGTGGCCCCTCCGTGGACGCATACCACCAGCAGGGGACTGAGAGCTTTGACACAGGGATCAGTGCAATCACCTGGCGCTGGTGGACGGTGATGGACGGGCACTTGCGACTAACAGCTTTGGGACGGGGATGCACCCACCGTCGGACTGGCGGTGGGTGCATGGAAATGACCGGCAGGACATAGATGGAGTGCAATGCTACACAATCCGCCTTACCATTACGGCCGCGCCCTCCTTCCGCACTATCCACGGGTTCGCAGAGGTGCGACAGCGTTGCATCGCATCGCAAAGTGCCAAATGCTGATTCCTGATATTTGGAGATATGGGTGTTTTTTGGCACGGTATTGGTGCCGTAAATTGAGGTGCGTAGCGGTGAAGCGGCGGGGCTGTGTACTGGGAGGGGCCGCAGACAAGGGTCAGCATCAGATTGAGGGCGCTACAATAAGTGGGTTGGGCTAAACCCCCGCCCCGAATAAGAGGATGCGCGTCTTCTTATTCATTTGCGTCTTCTCATTTGGTGTGTCTTCTTATTCTGACCCTCTCCCCTTTGACACCCAGAAGTGCTTTGTTTCGGACCCGTCATGCTGCTTTTCATTCCTTTTTGCACCAGTGCCATATGACACGCAATATGGAAACATTTGATGCATTTGCGTCAATGAAGCACCGCAACATGATGACCTTGTGGACACATTCTGGGAACCAAACACCGATGGGGAAGAGGAGGACAAGAGCGTCAGTCAGGCCTCTAGTGCAGATTTTGACGGTGAACATGACCAAACAAATCCCCTAAACGAAACATCTGCAGCACTGCCCAAGCAGCTGCCTATGACCACCTGTTTTGCGAAAGCAAGCAAACAAAATGCTGCAGTGGTTGAGAGACACGATCAGTGCATTCTGCTGTTGCTTCTAAAAAAGGGACGGTGCTGGGGCTCTGGGGCCCTTTGGGCTTTCGTATTTTGGACTCCAAAATAAGAAGACCCCTGCGTCTTCTGATTTCTGCGGCGTCTTCTTATAAGGGGCGGGGGTTTAGCTCTTACGGTGTCTCACGAAGGGGGGGGGGGGGCTTTGTGCATGCCTGAGCGGGGGAGCCATCCAGGGATCCACCCACCCCAAGGTCGCCGAGGGACTTACTCAATTGCGTCGTGCAATGCCAACCCACCGACTGCCAGTGTCACATCAGTGCGGATCACAGCCATTCCATTGCCCCCCAGCATCGCCCTGTTGGGGCTTTCATGACCGCGAAATACACGGAAACATCCGATTCACTTTGGTTTCACGGGGAGCCGGCATATCAAGCAGCAACTGTGCCTCTGCCGCTGGAAAAACCGCAGGCAGTCGCTGTGGATGCCGTGGTTGCAGGGCAGCACGACATGCGCACGGCTGCCGTCCAGCGTGTGGAGGCACCACTGGCAATTGTCCACGAGGGTCAGGGCCCAGTGGCGCGGGAACTGTGCGTCACCGACGGGCCGGCCCCAATGCTGCTGCACCCGGCGGCCGATCTGCATCCAAACCCGCCGGGTCTTGTCCTGAGAATGGACCAACGGAGCCGAAGATCACGATGGATAACCGTCACAGCCACACTCACGGCCGCATCTCGCTCAACAGTAGGGCACACACAGGCAGTGGCAGGGGAGGGGGTTTGGGTTGGGTTGGGACAGGGCCTCATGCAGGAGCAGTGCCCTGCACGACCCAGGGGCCGAACAGCCTGACGGTCCAGTTTCAGTGCCGAACGGACTGCGGACAGCCCCCGCGGACCCCGCCACAGCCCAAGCCGACGGGAGACGCAGTCGTGCCTGTGTGCGCGCGTGCAGGCGGGCACCTGCTCTGCCTCGAGGCACGCCCGGTCACAAGGACATGCCAGCGCCGGGCCCGGGTGCCGTTCAGGGTCTCGCACCGGGTCTCTCCTTGTGTCGGCAGCCCCACACCGCTGGGGGTCGGGGGGGGGGGGGGCATCATCTATCGCTCTCTCTCCTGGTGCCGGTGGTGGGTACCCATGGCTCATTGCCCCCCTTCCCCCCCCCCTGTCCTACGGCTGGGAGATCTCTGTAGGGCCTTCTGACGCGCACACTCTGGGACAGGCAGGAGAGCGCAACACGGTCTTCAACGCTCAGCCGTCTGCATAGGAGAGGGAGGTTGCCATAAAAGCGAAGTGTGCCAGTGGGCACCGCCGGGTGTACAGTTTGGGTCTTTTCAAGGTGATTGTTTATTGCACCTTGCTTGCCCCATGCCACTGGGGAAAGTGTTGTCAATGCTACGCCCCTGACTCCGTCGGCTTCACCACGAAAAGCTTGGGGACCGCTGGTTCCGGCTGCCAGGGGGGCAACGTGGGGGTGGGGGGTGAAGGGGTTTGGCGCTCCTCCTTGCCAAGCATGCCAAGCAGGACATGAACTTTCACTTGGGGGTGGGGGGGGGGGGGGTCTGGGAAAAGGGCTTGATTGACAGGGGCCATGATTTCCATTGGTGTCAAAGGCACCCGAAGGGAATTTTTGTCGATGGCGGCTTACACCAGAAAGGGAGATGTATGCATGTCCACCACATGTTGCTTGAATGATACAACACATGGGCTTTCCCCAAGACATGTGCATCAAGCAGCAGGTGGGCGGGGGGTGCCATAAAGGCTGAGGGGGGTGGGGCGAAGGGCAGGGGTTTGGAAGCGGAAGGGGACGCTTAGTCAGGGTGAGGGTACGGCGAGGTCAACCTCTGACCCTAACCCTAAGGCTAACCAGGTAACAAGGGTAGCCGCATACCCCTCTAGCCCCTGGGACAGCCCTTCCCCCGCCCCACCCCACCCCACAGCAGCCTTCCAATGAACCCCAGGATGTTCCTTGGTTGGTTTTGGGGGTCCCATCAATTGAGCCATTTTTACGGGGGGGGGGGGGGGCTCTAGCCAAGGGGCTGTATTGACTTCCCATCCCCTGTGAAAGTTCATCATGCCCAGCCTGTCACAACTGCCGAAAAACTTTTTTGGTTGATTTGATTGCCATAGGCTTCTGAATGGGCGCTGTCATCTGTACAGTGTGGTAGGCAAGAGGGAATACAATACAGTGCTGCGCTGTACAGAAACATCACATTCTGACAAAATTTGCGACTGCAGGAATGCAAAAGGCAACACGAGCTCGACCTCTTTGGCAACGTGCACAGTACCAACACATTCTTCACAACCCAGCTTCATTGGATTGGAAAGAGCGGGGCAAGGGGCGGGGGATTTCCCGCACTGCACACAGGGGTATAAATGCCTTCCAATAATGTCATGCACTTCATGGAAATACCTCAGAAAAACAAGCACCTAGCCTTGATTCCTTGAATAAACACAAAAGGCAGCCCCACCCCAATGCACAGCAGGTCCGAGGGGTCTTGGCCTCTCATGCTGGGGATATGCGTGCAATTCATGTGACCCAAGCGCAGACCTGCACGTTCACAGCCCTTCGTGAACTTCTGTTGGTAGACGTCAAGACAGAAAACGTGCGGCGTGGAAACTACAGACGGTACGCAGTGTCGGCAAACTGCGTGCAGTGGCTATGGCAAACTATGCACAGTGTCTGCACCGCATAGGCAGTGTCTATACCGATGCACAGTGCTTGCAAGCTGTACACAGTGTCTGCAAACAGGACACGGTGTTTACAATCACACACCGTGCCTACCATGCACGGTGCCTACAAACTACACAACGTGTCTACAAATGGGGGGGGGGGGGGCGCTCTGTCCCTAGCACTTGCATTACTCTGTTGACTCACCTGTCACTTTGCAGTTGGGTACCCGGCAGCCTATGAAGCTACTAACGAAAGTACATCCGGCCTATCCGCAGCCACAGCCACAGCCACATACCTGATGCACCCTCGTTTTCGTATCCTCTGGCTGCTGAGGGATGCGCCATCCAGGGCAAAATCGCTGCAAGTACTCTGGCAGCGTGTAATGTTCCGCCTCAGCGCCATAAACGGATAGCGACGCCTGCTGCAGCTCCTTTGTGCAGCTCCACAGTGTACGGCCATCAGGCAGCGGCCGTGTCCCACTGAGACCCTCGATCCAGTGCTCCCGACACGTGCACGTCGTGTGCCCGTCGCACAGCGTGTGCTCGCACAAGTGCCCGCAGAACGGGCACCGCCGCGTGCACCCCACGCTGCGCATGCGGCAGCGCTGCCGCATCGCGCACTCCAAATGCGCAGCAACCGCGCCCTCGTCGGGCAGCGGCGGGGCCGCCGCCCCGAAGCCGTCGAGCAGGGCCTCCATGAAGACCCCGGAGTCCGAGAACCCGAAAGGGTCGTCGCAAAGATTGCGGAACAGGTACTCCCAGTCCCGGTCGTGCCGCGGCGGCACGCGGAACTGCGGCATCTCCTCAAAGAGGTCCGGGGGGGCCTGCCACTGCGGGCTGTAGTAGCACAGGAACGCCTTAAAATGGACGTACCGGCGGCGCTGCGACTCGTACAGCGCCGTCAGAGTCTCCGGCTCGGGGTCGTACGGCGCGTCCAGGGGCACAATGTACGACGCCACCATTCGGTACTCGCGAAGCGCCTCCACGAGCGCGGCGTGCCGCTGCTTGACCAGGTCACGGACGCGGTCCCGCATGCGGTCCAGCGCCATGTCGCGCGCCACCCGCCATTTGTGCTCGTCGTACAGCTCGGCTAAATAGTCCTCCGGCCTCGTGGCGTACGCAGCCATTTGGTTCCACTGGCGGCGACCGTACGTCTGGTCGTTGGCTAACGCCTCCAGTGCGGCGCAGTCTGTGGTCATGACCCTCTGCTCTAAGTCGTCCAGCGCCTGCACAGTGCACAGCCGCAGGTCCTCATCGGACACAATGCTCGGCATCCAGGTCCTCTGCAGCAGCTCCGCAAGCACCTGGGGTTCGCGCAGGTTCCCGGCAGCCGCCTCTGCAAAGACCTGCCGATAGCACGGCAGCAACCGCACGTAGCTGGCACTCAGCGACTGCTGCAATACAGCCTCGAACTCGGCACAGTGCGCATCTGCGAGGCGTGTGAGGAGCTGGACCAGAACGACGGAGCGCAGGTCGGCCCCAAGAACGCAGTGGTACGGCATCAGGAGGTCGTTCTCGGTGTTGTCCAGAGTGTGCACCATCTTTAACACCGCACCCCCAACCAACTCCGGGTCAAGTGGCACACAGCCCTGCAACGAGCGAATGGACAACCATGGCATTTCCACAGGGATGGAGACACGCTCTCCCGGGGTAATGCATTCTTGGATGCCATTACACTGCGTACCAATAGCCCAGGGGGTCCATCTACTCCTACCTGCCATGAACCTGAGCGATTGATCCTCTCGTGTCATGAACGGCTGGGTCCTGAGTGCCATTCATCTAAGGGCTTCATGCACTCCCGAATGCCAGGGTCTCCCTGTCCCGCTGCAGGCGCCACAGGGGAAGGGTAATTAGCTTTGTATACACTGTCAAGGAAAAAGCAAAGCAACAAAAAAAACCAATGCACATTGATCTGTTGATGCCATGGTCCTACTGCAGTCAACATGCAAAGCATACCATGTACCCTTGTACTGTGGTGAAGGAGGAGGGGTGTTGCTCTGGTGGTCAAAAAACAAAAGTGGCAGAGCCCCGATGCTACTCCTTTCCCCATGCCCCTTGGATCATTCAATATGTATGACTGTATGTGAGTTCTCAGTGCGTATACATGTGGTTGTCATGTGCACTTTTGTTGGGGCGCCCCAATCCGCCCCCACCTGCAAGACCCCACAAAGCACCAGAAGGCTTGAACCACTGTGACTGAAATACTGTCTTTTGCTTAGCCCCTTGGAGGCACGATGAGGCCCTCCGGCCGCGCTCGGGGCACCGATAGTGCGACTGGTCCAACTGGCCCAACCAGTCACAAGAGCATCCATTGGGCTGCAAGGCATCGCATGCAGGAGGGGGGGGGGGGGGGTTCTGTCACTGACTCAGTCCCCTTCCCCTCCCGCCCCACAAAACCTCAGTTTCTACGGGAAACTTGGGTTTTGTTGGCACACCCTAACCCAGCCTAGACCCTAGCCTAGGCTGAAAATCTGTCTTTGGTTCAGCCCCTTGGGCAAAAAGCAATTTATAAAGCACCTTCCCCCCTCCTCATTACCCCACTGTCAGCGGGCTGCACCACGCCGTGGCATACTTGTCATGGTCGGCAATGACACCCCGTGGGGCCTAGCGTGGAGCAGAATCAAACAGGTGCCTCTTTGCATCTTCACCACTTCGACCGTCCAAAGCACGGATATGGGATCTGTTGGGTTAGGCTCCAAGCGGAGGGTGACCGGAGGGCCCGTCCACCCCTTAGATTGTGGGCCATTTGCCTTAACACCTGTTGTTGTTGTACCCATGTGATCCCTGCCCATCCCCGTGTTAACTGTCATGTTGTCCATGTTGTCGCCCACAGGCACGAGGTGGTCTGCCCCCCTATCATGCACCTAATCTCCCCCGGCAAAGGTTCGCCACAACTCTGGGGCCTGTTGTAGACACTACTCCCAGGCCCAGCCACCAAAGCCCGATGCCCCGACTAGGTACAACGGGGTGTATCTAATGGTGAGGCTGTGCCTCGCCGCATCCACGAAGACAGGAAGCGCTGTGGCCAATCCTGTCCCCCGGTCAGCCCCAAGCGGGTGATGCTGAGGGCAGTCACCCCAATTCGCCCAGTTTGGTCAGGCTTCAGGTTTGGTCAGGCTCAGGACCAACCCCCCAGCCCGCACGGTGCCCACCCCCTGCCAGGCATAGTTATTGCTGCAACGAAACCCCTAATGACAGCCGTTGGTGCGCACCGCAACCAACAGATGCCCCACATAGGCCAGGACCCAGCACCCACCAGACAACACCCCCCTCTTAGGTTCCCTGGCCTCCCCAGCCAATGAAGATTCTCCTCGGGTGGACATGGCGGTTGTGCTTTGTGGCTAGGGGAAGCCCTGAGAGGACCACTACCGCCACCTGGACTGGTTGGGGGGCGATCTGGGGATCCAAGAGACCAATACCCCTGCCATCCGAGCTACGCTTCGCTCGGAGGGTATTTCTAAGTTGGCCCCGACCACGAAACCTGCCTCAAAGAGCACCTGGGCCACGCTGTGCATCAGAGCAGCCACCTGGTCCGCGGCCCACCAAGAGGACAGAGTACTGCATGACAGCAAGCGCCACGGTCGAGGTCCGAGAGCAGGAGCAGTCTATGAGCCACTGCACAAGACCAAAACCTGGTGCCACCAGAATAGCATGCGGAGCAGTCGTAGCAGTTGGAGATGTCCAGATTGGTGTCCCACGGCCCCCCGTCCCCATGTCCCGGAGTACTACTGCTAGGCCTTCAAGGGAGGGCAACTTGAAGCGCTTGGCTTTGAACTTGCATCTGTAGGACATTTTTATTTTCGATCAGAGCGCATTTTTTCTTGGACTTCCATTTCACAACAACCTGCACTTCCATTTCACACCAACCTGCACATTTGCCTCGCCGCCCACCCGGTTCACCAGCCCCTGGGCCTACAGTGTTCAGCAGGGCCGAACATTGGGGCATCTTGAGGGGGTGGGGGGGGGGCTGTCATCCGCCACGCCAAACTCTAGGCCGGCCCATTGGTTCCACATGTGGTCCAGGGCCTGCACAGCGCCTGCAGGCCCCAGGCCCTTGTTGGCCAGCTCCACCAACACCTTCATGGCATCCCCTCGAGAAGCTGCCGTCCAGCGGTAGTGAGCCCCGGTCCGCAAGCAAAAGGAGGGCCTTCAGCGCTATCCCTGGGTCAGCCCGAGCTACCGAGGGTAGGGCTAGGCAATCACAGCACCATTTGATAACCCCGCTCACCACGTGACGAGCAGGCTCTCCACGGGCGCCCCCGGCACCCCAAGCCTGGCCGCCACGCATTTTGCGGCCTCCACAATCCTGCCAACATCTGATCAGGCGCTTTATGGGGGCCTCCGTGGGCCTCTTGCCGACCGGGGGCACCGTGGGCCACGGCATGACGTGCGGGACCCGGGCGGGGGCCTGGCGTCCCGGGCTGCTTCTGCCTCCCAGTCCCCGACCGTGGCAATGGCTGAGATTGGGGCTCCCACAGCCCTGCGGGCGGCGGCTGCCATGCGCCTGGAGGGGTGCCAGCCCGTGCCCTATGCCGGCACACGGTACGTGGATAGCCAGGGGATTCCGATCACCAAGTGCTGTACTCCGGCGGTGCGCACCTTTTTCAGGCATTTTGCCTTTCGGGAAAACAAAGGGTGGCTTGGCGCTGTGATCCGTGGGCAGGGCCGCCCAGTCCTTTGTGTGGGTGGATGGGGCCTGGGGGGCTTTGCAAGAAGGGGTCCACTTGGGCCAGGAGCACAAACACACACCTTCAGCTCCGCCACGTACCGCTCCACTCGGCCCTCCAGCGCGCTGAACAATACTACGGCATCCACGGCGTCCCGGATCGCATGCAGCTGCGCCGCCGACCTGCGGGACTGTACATTCGAGTGCGAGCAGATATATCGCCTCAGCCGTGTGGGATCGTCGCGCAGCTCGTCCCATATCTGGGGTGCATCGATGGGGGCAGGCCCGGCATGCGTCTGCGCCCTCGTCTTTGGGATGCTGCTTTCGACGATGCTCAGGTTCAGCCGGTCCCGGGTGCAGTCGATGGCCGCCACCGCCGCCTTCGTGATCTCAGCAACCCAATGGTCACGGTGCACAAGACCACCGATCTCCAGCGACTGCACTGCAATCAGCTCCTCAAACTCCCGTGTCGCCTGCGCATGGGACGTTAGGGCCATGAAGCCCTTGTCTTGGACAAGATCAGGGACCGCAACCGCATCACCCATTGCAGCGGCGCCACCGAGAACCCCCGGCACATCTCCCGGCAACACGGGCTCGGGGATGGCAATCGCGTCCGCAAGCGACAGACCCAATCGCGAGGATGCGCGCGAAGATGAGCGCGACGGGATCTGCGACGCTTCTGGCGACCCCAGTGCCGGGTCCGTTGCTCTGGAGTTGCAGGACGATGGCCGCCCGGGCAACACCTCCGCTGCGGGCTTTGGTGCTGGCACCATGAAGGAGGGCGCGGACATGGGCATGGGGGGCCGTACGACGTTTGCAGCGTTGATGGCATCGCGCAGCGGCTGCAGCTGACGGTACAGGCGTCGCCACCCAGCGACAAACAGAGCCTCGTACCCGAAGTACGCCACCCACGCAGCCGCCCAGCCCTGCAGTCGTGTACGCAGCTGCGACGCACTGGCCTGCCGCTGGGCACCGGTGTGCCGCCGCCCCAGCCACGCAAGCTGCTCGCAGAGGCCCGCGACCAGGGGGCCCATCAGGTGGTCCGAGTGCTTCCGTAGCGCAGTCAGGGCCAGGAACGGGTCCCCTGCGCCATCGGCCGCCTTCAGCTGCATGGCGACCAAATGCTGGTGCAAAGCCTCGGGGATGCGCGCCTCGAAGCGCAGCTGGCAACAACAGCAGGAGAGGGCTGGAGGGGGGCAGGAGGGCAGGTTGGGGTGGGTGAATCATAAATGTGAGTGGGATGTTCTCCCTTCTCTGCTTTGGTTTCATGAGGGAGCTTCCCCGCTTCACAAAAGTGCATATGGAATGCCTGCGTCACATGCACGTGCCAGGGCTCTCAGACCATTGGCGGTTTCATGGGTGAGCGAAGAATGGCAGTACCACGGCTCACATTTGCATTCTGCTCCCATACACTCACCGGCTGGCGCCCAACGCCTCACTAGTGGCCCATCCTCAGTCATGAGATTCAGAGGGTGCTTTCCATATTGTGCAAAAATGGGCGGCAGATACATATGATGGACTGCATCCACCAGCAGATGGGCCACCACAGCCGCGCGAGCGGGCGTGAGCAAGGCCTGTTTGGGGAAAGCACTTGTTGTGCTACGCTTGTTGCTTGAGGTGCAGCAGGTACCAGTTGCGCAAAGTATCACTGCAAGTAACTGCACATAACCGCCAAGTGATGAGATTCTGGGGGTGGGCCACAAGACCCTTTGCCCAGCACTGATCACATAAATATCACAAGAGGTATGGTAGGCCAAAGACAATGCCAGGGCCATTTGCGTGAGGGCCCTGACCCAGCACACCCCTCCCCGCACCACCTTTTAGGGTTTGGGGTGATCCTTTAGGGCTGTCCTGCTGGGCTGCGCTGTCCTCAACAGGGGGGGGGGGGGGATTCATTGATTAATAACACCATGACATATGAACCATGAGTTGTTGTTATGGGCTTGCAGGACTCCTAGCACACTGATTCACAGCTTCCTATCCGTATTGAACAATACGCCATCCCTCCGCTCTGCTTTATTGTGCGGCACTAAGCATTAAGCGGCCTGCAGGACATCTTGGCCTTGTGTGCATACGAGTGTGTGTCGGGGTTGCTATCAAGGCTCAGTAAGGGTGTGCCGGTTTAGTACTTCCAGGTACGCACTGGTTCGTGCACAGTGTTTCGTCTGCAGCCGATGGGGAAACACATTTTTGGTCGGTGAGAGTCGGACACCCTCTGCTCACAGGTGCTGCTTCAGCCCCTTGGCGCCCCTCTGATGCGGACTGGGCCGGCATTGGGGGAGGGGGGGTCCATGAGCATTGGAGTTTGCTGTCAGTTCCCTTCCGCAGCAGGCTGTAGCGGGATTTTGGGTCCGGTTTCTCAACACCTGATACACACGCTCCACAAGGCCGGCCGCCTCCTTCTCTTGCTGCTGCATCTGCACCGCATTGAGCCCCTTGAGATCCCCACACGTGCGTAGTGTATCCCAGACAACCTCTACATGTGCAGTCCAGTCAGCCAAGGACTGGAAGGGGGCGCGCGGCATGACGCGGGCTGCATGGTGAACCATCAGCTGCTCCTGAAGCTCGGCAAGAACGTCCACGAGGCTGACATTGGCGCGGCGTGCTGACCACAGTTTGCAAGGGGCAAGGGAAGTAGTGGGAGTGGGCCGCTTCCGGGTCATAAGGGTGTCTTCCTGAGCCCATTGTGTGGGCAGGAAGACAACTTGCTCTGGACGGAGGTCCATCTGTGGAGCAGAAACAGGGTCAGCATGCCTGACAGACGAAAATGTGCTTAACCTTTACCCAAAAGGCGCTCTGCCGCTGTAATAATCCTGATCTGCACCCCTCCGCACCTGCAGACTGCTGTTGATAAGGCAGGGGGGGGGGGGGGGGCTGACATTCAGATCAGCATGGATCAGCTGAAAAATCGCAATCCTGATTGACCCGCAATGCTCCCAGTAGGGTGGATATTATCAGAATCGAGAAGCACAACTTGTAAGAAAATCTTTGTTTACTCTTTCACACAAATTTAAGTTTCAGGTATTCAATTTTACAAGAGAAAATTGTGGAAGAAATGGGTAAGACTAAGAAAATTTTTGGCGAAATTTTGTTTTCAAAATTCAACACAGGCAAGCATTTTTTTGTCCTTTGTTGAGTTTGGGGAAACACAGGCACCTGTAAACAACAGTGATGAAAAAAACCTTTTTTTGGTGTATTCAACAAATAAGCAGCTTTGTTGAAAGCAGACTTTCCTTCGCGTAGTGGCCCAGACGATTACTCTTCGCTAAATGTAACAAGTGTGAAGCCAAAACTTCGGCATTGATACATGGGCCTCAGAAACCCCCAGACAACCCGGGGATAGCATGCCCTTCCGGTAACGTGCGGGAGGGAAGATGCTGTGGATGGGGGAATAGGATATGGAGTCCGATTCAGCTGCAGTGCTGACGTTGCTAATATCAGACGGCAAATGATTGGTCGCTGAAGAGGGATTGCGATGCACAATGAAGCCCTTTTGAGCATGTTCATCAAAACCAATGCACTTTCCGCATGCATCCACACTAATTGCCAACGAACTCACCACCTCACAAAACCAGGATTTTGGAGTCTTGAAATGGGTAGAAATGGGGGGAAATGGGGGGAAGGGGGATGGGGGAAGTTGGGGAACATGTGGAATCATCAACAGATTAGCATGGAAAATGTAGGAACAATTTCAAGATCTGGAGGAAAAGGGGAGGAAAAGGGAGAAAATGAGAGAAAAATGGGACAAAAATTCCCATTTTTCACGTCGCATTTTTGACATTTTTCCGGAGGTCAAATACCTTTTCCACAGTTTCCATTGCAAAAATGAAGCCGCACTCACCGACGGGAAAATGCGAAATTCTTCCACTCTCCGACACTCACCGCCACATATGCTAGTGCAGATGGTTGCAAAAGGCATTCAGCCAGGCGACTTCGCGACTGACTCTCTGACAACCAAATGTCAGAGCAGTCAAAAAGCAGCTGGATTTTTCGGTATCTTTTCCTCTTTAATTTGCTTCAGAATTTCAGTTCAGAATAGGAGTGGCTGCAGGTCATGGCGAGCGATCAACCCCCCGCCGCCCCCCCTTGCTCGCCCTTGCTACCGTGCAGGGCCGGCCAGTCGCGGTCTGTGTACCCGTCCGACCACCCCGCCGTTGCTTTCCGCCGTAGCCGCTTGGCACCAACCAAAGCCACCCAGCACAAGGCCTGGTATGTGTTAGCACCAAAGATGCCGAAAGAAATCAGCCAACCTTTGGAGCATGCCCTGCACAGCCGTCCCAATTTGTGTAAGAGCACTCTTTCACGCCTGCTGTGGTGACCATGGTAGGTTTCTTATCGCCCCTTCTTGCTTTCTCCACCATGGTTGGCATAACGGCAAAATGTATGGCAAACTGGTGTTGGGTTGCTGGATCCGCCACCTCGAACGCCCTGCACGTAGGTCTTCCCAGCCGGCACGCAGGTTGCGAATGCCTGAATCAACGCAGACTTTAGGGCGTGTGTGGCGGCGCGGGGGGGGGGGGGGGGGCAAAACTGTGGTTCGCCAGTCCAGATAGGTCAACATGCACCAGCACATATCAGCCGATCGGAAACGGGGATCCAAAAAGATTCAAACCACTTGACAATTGTCTCATAAGGGTCTCATAAGAGCTAAGGGTCAAGAGGTGAGTACCAGCCGCTCAAAAGGCCCCACGTTGAGGTCAACACATGTCAGCATTAGCTGATGCTGCACGAATTCATAGGCCTCGCGCTTGTTCATAACACCATGGGCCTCCATATCACTGACGATGAAGATCACCGATGGGGACTGTGGCATGCCCTGTCAAAAGTGGAAACGGGCATTGGCTAACAGCACCAGAGAGGCGCACTGAGCGAGTGTTGTCCATCCGTATGAAATCAGAACGACAGAACGACAGAAAAGCCATAATACAACAGTGTAGGAACTGCTCTGTGCCGTTATTTTCATACCTCCCTTGACTTTAACCACCTTCGCAGAAGCGGGCCCGGTTGGGGAGATGAGTATGTGTATGTGTATGTGTGTGTGTGTGTGTGTGTGTGTGTGTGTGTGTGTGTGTGTGTGTGTGTGTGTGTGTGTGTGTGTGTGTGTGTGTGTGCGTGTGTGTGTGTGTGTGCGCGCGCGCGTGAGCGTGCGTGCGCGGGGGCCACAGACGTCACGAAAACGAGCCGGGTACGTACACAGCGGACGGGGTGGGGCACCTGGACTTCACAAAGCGCCTTCACGACCATCCCAAATAGTGCGCTCGGCGGTGCATGCGCGTCGCCACGGCAGTGGACGAGTGTTGTATGCGCCACCGCCATTGTCATGAGCAGCAGCAGCTGCTGCGAGGGCGCAGGCATCGCACGCTCCGTGAGGCACAGCAGCCCATCAACCTCCACAACAACCAGGTTCGCGGCCCCTTGGTACTCCGTTGGGTGGTACGCCGCGCAGAGCCCGCGGCCCCCCATGCCGGCAAGCCCCCCGCACCCGTCCTCCCGCAGGGACGGAAACACGTGCTGTCGCAGCACAGACCTTGTGGAGGCGTGTGGCGCCAAGAGCCCAACCACAAACGCACTGCCGCCGTGGTCGATGCCGATGCCTGTGCCGAAGACCTTGCGGAAGACGTCGCGGGCGAAGTACATCCCGTCGCCGTTGACGAGCTGCAACGGAATGGACCCCCTGAGTGCAACCTGCAGTGCGTTGTTGGAGAGCTTTTGCACTTGTCAAGGCAGAGAGGAGGGGAAGATTTGCGCGCGCAGGGGGGTTACTAGAGTGGGGGGGGGGGGGGTCTGAGAGTGCCGATTTGGGTACCAAAAATGGCCACGAAAAATGTTCCCTATTATAAAAGTCTATTGCCTTCGAAAAGAGACGAGAGAAGAGCCCCGGGCTACATGGGCCCAGAGGCCACTACATGGGTCCCCATGGGTGCTCAAGTACCCGTATTGTCACCAAATGACCACCCAGACCCATCCCAGGGGCGACAGAAGGGTTTTGGAAAGAGTCCAATTTTCGAAAATGTTCAGCCGACGCATGCCAGCTTCCAAACAGCCGAGTCCTCACAGCAATGACCCATAGGGTGGCCGACCTGGGGTACCCAGAGTTCGGACCCAGGGACCCCGCCATTGGTTAGGGGGTCCATGTGCAAGGAAAAAATTGTGCAGGATCTGGGTCTGAATGGACGCACAGCGGTCACAATACGCAAAAAAAATTTTGACCCCCCCCATGACATTCCGTCTGGTTATTGCTCCTTTACAGGGCCCTGGACAGTCACCCGTTCTTCCCTTCGCATGTTGCGTCGGGTTGCTGCTTTCTGTCGGCCGCTGCGGCCGGTGCTCTTGCTGGTATCGTTTCCGCGTTCGCGAGCCCAGTAGTTGGTGTGTTGGGGCTGTGCTGAATGTGGCATGGTGTGCCGTTTGCGCGTCAACGGCGCCCAATAATTGGCGTATTGAGGATGTGCTGGTTGTTGCTGGGGTCGTTTGACTGTTTTGGCTGTCCACGCGCCTCTGTCCACAGGCCGTCCATAGCCTGCCTCGCTGTGTTTCTGTGTGCGTGAGGCCCAGGTGCCCTGTGCCTCCACGCGCTGTCCGGCCGTCCACCATATGTCCTTTTCCCCATCACGGCTGGTCTGCCCCTGATGGGCTCCCGCTCCTGTTGCGCAAACAGCCCATCTGGGCTGCGGGAGACACCCCCCACCTGATGCCGGTTGAGTAGGGGTTGCCCTGGCACCCAGTAGCGATGGGGCTGGCTGGCCAAGCCATCCCCTTTATTGTCGCTGCCTCCCATGTGTCCCATGCGCACGCTGTCCCATCCGCTCCATTTTGGTTCCCTGTTCCAGCTGTTCTGGTTGCCTCTCCTGCCTTGCTGTGCCCCTCCTCCTTGTCTGTTGTGCTCGCCCTTGTCCCTTGTGGTGTGGCTCCCACGTTCTGTGTGTTTGTGTTGCTCCTCCCCTTGTCTGTTGGTGCTCCTGGGTGCCCCTTTCGCGCACCCCCTCCTGTCCCACCCGCCTGCCCCCCCGTACGAGGATTTCACATCTCCGTACGACGTGCACTGTCCCGTGCGCGGTTGGCTGGTCACGGCCCTGTTGCCACCCCCGTGGCGCACACCTCCCGGCGCGCGGGGCGCAGCCCCCGCCCTTGTGGAGTGCGTGGGCACCTTGTAGAGGGAGGGCGGGCGGTGTTTGCCGATGGCTCGCTCGGCATGCGCCGCCTTTGGTGGTTGCTGCAGTGCTCACACCTCATGGTTCCCTTGTGTATTGTTGTGTGTCCTGATGGGGCTCGTCTCACTGCCCTGTGTGGGGCGGCTCTGTGCCCAGTTGCTTTGCTGCTTGCGTTCCTCCCCATTTCGGGCTCTTTCTTTTTCTGATGGCACGCTCACTGCTACTGGTGTGCGGCGCCAGGGGGGCAGCATGTCGCTCCCTACATCCCATTGTGGCCGTCGGGTTGTCCCTCTTGCAGTTGGGTGGTACAAGGGGCACCGTGCACTTTTGCACATGTCTCCAAATCTACAAACTGACCTGTCACTGGTGTTTGTTGGGGTTGCTCTGGGGTGAATGTGGTGCACTGTTGCTCTTTTGCTTTCTGGGTTGCTGAGGGGCTCCCAGTTTGAGGACTTCACTCCGGGCTGTCCACGCCTCGGAGCTAGGGACTCGTGTGGGTCCCCCCCCTGGTTGGTTGTGTGCAGCGACCACCAATGGTTTGGACGCTATGTCTCATAAGGGTTCCCAAGGCCCCTGCACTAGGCCCTAGTGACAAAACTTAGCTACTCGTGGGCAGTACATGTTTTAGGTTGCTGCCCAATGGACAACCGCGTAGCCGGCTGCCAACCCCCCGCAGGGGTGACCGCCTTACTTAGGTTTGGGTTGCCTTCTCCTCCCGGTGTGGTCGGGATGGTGATGGCTCCCGGGAGTGCATCAGGGAAGCATCCCTTCTACGTTGTGTGTAAGTGTGGCCTTGGTTGTTGCGTGTGTGGTGGGCGCCGTGTTGACGTTGGGGCGTGGGGTCGTGGGCTCTTGGTGATGCTCCACGTGCGTGCCTTGTTTGTGGGCGGCGGTGGCTGCGTGTGGGTGCAGTGCCCATGTGGTGGGTGTGGCCCCAACCCTGGGTGTTGGGTGTTGGGTGTTGGGTGTTGGTGTCGGTGCTCGCGGGTGGTGTGGCTGTCCGCCGCTGTTGTTGTGGTACACTGCTTTGCTTTGCTCTGCTATACTGTGTGCTCTGTGTTGTCGTGTGCCGGCGAGTTTCATTGTGTGCCTTTGCCGGCTTTGGCCTGCTGCGCTGCGTTGTGTGCTATGCTGCCTCTGCGTTGTGCGCTACATTGCCTCCGTGAGGCGTGGCGGCCGCGGCTACCCGGGCATGCCCGCTCCCCCCGTCGGGGCCGAGTTCGGGTAACCTCCGAAGTGCTTGGATAGGGCCGTCCACCCATTGGCGGGGCCGAGTCCAAGCCCCCGGGGCCTGCCTTTGAGGCTTGCGCGCGTGTCTTGCTTGCGGGCGGCAGTGGCTGTGCGTGGGTGAAGTGCCCGTGTGGTGGGTCTGGCCCCCACCCTGGGCGTTGGGTGTTGGGCTGGTGCTGGTGCTTGCGGCAGGTGGTGTCGCTGTCCGCCGCCATTGTTGTGGTACACTGATTTGCTTTGTTCTGCTATACTGAGGGCTGCGGGCTTTCGTGTGCTAGCAAGTTTCGCTGTGTGCCTCTGCCGGCTCTGGCGTGCTGCGCTATGTTGTGCGCTGCGCTGCCTCCATGAGGCGTGGCGGCCGCGGCTACCCGGGCAGGGCCACTCTTCCCGTCGGGGCCGAGTCCGGGTAACCTCCGAAGTGCATGGATAGGGCCGCCCACCCATTGGCAGGGCCGAGTCCGATCCCCCGGGGCCTTCCTACGAGGTTTGTGCGCTGATCTCCTTTGTGCACCTCTGTCAGCCCTGTGTGCTTGGGCGTCGTGCTGTCATGTGCTGTTCTGATTTGCGTCGTGCTGCACTATGTTGCATTCTGTCGGATCTGCGTGCCTGGCGTTGTGCTGAACCCCTTAACACCTCCGGGAGGCTGCCGCGATTAGCTGCGCTAGGCGATCAGTGGGCAGCATTCTGCCCGGTTGTGAGACCAGGACGTTCTCTCCTGGTAGGTAGGGGGGGTCTCCCCCCCCACACCCCCACACCGACGCCCCAAAAAGTGGTACCCAGGTAGGTGGGTAGAGGGGTCAACAATCGAAAAATTCATTGGGTGATAATTTTGTCTCCCAAAATGATTATTTCACAAAGGGTTAGACATCCAATCTCACCCGTTGGGGTATGCTATGCGAATGACCCCCAAAAGGGGGGGTATGTGGCGCTTGCGCCTGGCTCTCTTCGAAGTGATTTCATTTTCACCCACAGCAAAAAAAATTTGAAGGGGAGGGGGACTTCCCCCGGCCGGGGGAGGGGGGGTCAGGCGGCCACCATTGACAGAATTTTCTCTCGGTGCTTTTGGTGCCAATGGTCATTTTGGGCAGTTCGGACAAATGAGCCGCTTCTTGGACCCCCGCCTCCTTCAGGGGCTCAAACGCCCCTCCCCCACCCTGTGGCAAACCTTTTTTCTACCTCTCAAAAGGCACCCTACTGTGACCCTTTGTGCAGGGCGGAGGGGATTGACTCCGTGATATCTGCAGGAGGGCGAGGGGCTGGGGAGGCCGGGTTTTCGTTTCCGGGGGGGGGGGGGTCGATAGAGCCCTCCGGCCGGACCCCCCCCTCCCCCAAAAAGGGCTCAATTGACAGGACCCCCAAAATCCTACCGAGTCTGACCCCCAAGCCTTGGAGGTGACCCAGACCCAAAAATCGGGGAAAAAAGAAAATGGGATTTTTGGAATCAGCGCGTCGAGGGGGTTCAGAAAAGTCATCATTTGCCATATATTTGGGGGGGGAAATAGGACCAATTTTAGTGCTCAAAAAAATATTCGGCGCCTTTGGCGCCAGACTTCATAATGACTGATTAATGGTGCCTGTCAATTGAGCCCTTTTCCCGAACCCCCGCCCCCCGTTTTGGGGGGCTCTATTGACCCCCCCCCCCCCCCCGGAAGTGAAAACCCGACATGCCCTGTGACATCTGAGGAGACAAGGGAAATGGAATCATAAAGAAAGAAGAAAGAAAGAAGCATTGCTCCATTGGGCACTGTCCGGCACGTAGTGATGGGTGTTTTGTTCAGTTGTTGTCCACCGGCAACGCAAAGCGACATGGGGAATGGTTTGAGGCGCCAGAGTGAGCACCATGACTGCGCCGCAGACTGCTGCTGCCTCCCGCACTTCTTGCTGCTCGTGGCTGTGGTGGTAGGCAGACCCTGTGGAGTGCGATCTTTGGAGAGGAACACCTCAGCAAGGGAGAAAGCGGTGTTGGGATGGCCACGGAAGGCGGATCCGTCTGAATTGAATGATGACCCAGATGCTTGGCAAACGACTAGGAAAAAATGCCCTGGAGTAGCTTTTGGGTCTACGCACCGTGCACCATGTGTGCGCATTTGTGTGTGCCGTGTGTGCAAGTGCGCAGGTGTGTGTGCCTAGTGCATGTATGTATGCATGTGAGCTGCCCATGTACGTGCATGCATGCACGTTTGTGCGTGTGCACACACATAATGGTGTCCTGATTTGCACAGACCTGCAGCGTGCGCTCGAGTGTCTGCTCGGCGCAGCCGTAGTCCTGGGGCTCAAGGCGAAGGCCATGGTCCTCGTGGCACTGAGCCATCTGCGCGGCCTCCCTCCAGAAATGGTCAGGCCAGATGTTAAGGGCGTCGATGTGACCGTCCAGTTCGTCGAGGTCTGCGTGCGCCCGCGACACAGCCCTGTGAGTCTCCAAAGCCAATGTCTGCCGCTGCTGCCGAAGTGGTGCGAGACGGGGTTCCCGCCAATCACGCAAAGCGGCGCTGAACTCATCGAGAAGAAACCAGACCAGTGGTGACTCCGTGAAGGACAGAAATAGCTTCACAAGGGGGTGTGCACGGCGTGTCAGCTGCAGACAAATGGCAGGCCCTTGGTCGCAAAGCAACACCATCCCTGCAAATAGTGTACGCACATGCCCCTGTGTGCACCCTGCCCCGTACGCGCCGTGCCTCACCCTGTCCCAACATGCACCCTGCCATAATTCACATTCGAGGTTTGGGAAGCTACGGACCTGCAACAGGAAAAATGTTAAAGGGCAACAGTGGTGGTTTGGGTGTTGCGTTGAATCGATGTTGTCTTATGAAACTCTAAACCAGCAATAAGAGATTTTTCAATGATTGTGACGAGTTGAGTTTCAGATATGCATGTGTGCATATTGCCTGCTTGCATGTGCACAGGCATGCTCTAAGATCTGCAGCATTGGCGCAGCTGCAGGCACAGGGTGATTTCATGCAGGGCACATGCAGTAGCAGGGGAAGCGCAGAGGCAGGGCATCCATGCCGTGCTGGTCAGGCTGCAGGGAGGCTATTCCTCCTGCTCATGCATACGTACACCCATCCATACAGGCATACATACATACATACATACATACATACGTAGACATAGACATGGATCGGGTGAGATGCCGTCTACCGGTGCCGTCCATCTCGACCGAGTGGGTAGTTCCCAACCCGTCAAGATCTGTTACCTCAGGACAGTCGGGCAACCTGCTTGATCTGCAGCGCTGCCATTTGCGCCAGGGTGTCATGAAGTTCCCGCTGAGCCCCATCGCCCACCGACAATGTGGAGACTTCTTGACCCAATCGGTCTGCCTTCTGCTGCAGGTCGTGCAGCTGCCCGAAATGATGCACGAAGGGAAAGATTGTGCTTTGCTTTCCGGCGGTGCCGATGAGGTGCTCCCGAACCTGCGGAAAGAGTGCGAAGAAGACGGGGCCGCAACGCAGGGGCAGTTTGCACTTTCTGCAAACACTTGCGCAACTGAGTTTCCATTTGGAGCGACGGATGTTTTTGCTACGTTTGCTCACTCTTTCGCATGCTCTCCATTTTCTTTTCTGCCTCTGATTCTGAAGTGCAACTGAGGGCCATGCAGCTCAGGACGGCCTGCCGTGGCGGTCAGCCATGGACCCGCTGAACAAGCTACACATCTAGGATACCAGTTGCTGACAGCAACCGGGCAGTTGACTGATAGCGATTGCTTCACTGACGGCGGCGGGCAGTTTTTCGCTGGATGCTTTGGTTTGTGTGAACGACCGCCCTGGCAGAGAGCCGCATTGAGTCGTGGGGACTGCACACAAAGTCCCGGCTAATCAGTGTGGTAGATACTCATCGACTGGATGTCCGCTAACGGACACATCCAGTCATCAGCCTTTCAGTCACAGACATCCACTACAGGTCTCACATAGCGTGCAGGATAGACCCCCTTCACGTGCCACGGAATGGCGCAGGGTGGCTCGTCGCTTGGGGGTGCGCAAAAAACCTGCCCCACTACTTCTGTACAGCTGAGTGCAGACATACCGTGCAAAATATACCGAGAAACTCCACCTACTCGCACACCCTTTGGGGCGTACCATAGCCCAAGGGGTTAAAATGCGCGTTTACCCCTGTGTAAATCCTGATTGTCAACAGAGGCATCCCCGAATGAGTTTTTGGTTGGGGAACCCCGGAACCAAAACCCCCGCTTTCAGGGAGGGGTAGGCGTCACCAAGCCCCTCCAAACAAACAGGAAACCCCATGGAGATGCATACCACAGTCAAAATACCACAATCCTTCAAAACCATCCCCACGCTTCCACCTGCCCGATACACCACAAACTCAACCACACCACAGCTCTGGGACCCTCGTTGCTGTGCTGGAGACTGTAGGAGGACCTGCTCGTGAATGTGGGCCCGGGCCTGGGCCAACTCCCGTGGCGTCTCGACCTGCCGTAGGAAGGGGACTGGTGCATCGGCAGCGCGATCCAGCGCCGCCTTCGTCAGCGACGGCGTTAATCCAATCCTCTGCAGCCATTCGTGATACTGCACCTGGACTCCCTCCATGTCTACCTCGGACCCCTGGTCCACGTGCAGCACCAGCGGAGTTGCCCCGCAGAGCACGGCGAGCTCCTCCAACGCGGCCTGCGTGCGACCCCCGTGCGCGCGCGCGCCGCGCGTCCCCCACAACGCGATCGCGAGGGCCCGGCGGCCTTCAGGCAGGCCCGCGATGCAGTCGCAGATGTCGCGCCAGCGCATGACGTCCACCAAATCCCCCACGCTCACTTGCAGCAGCAGGACGCAGGTCAGGGGAGCGAGCGCGCGCAGGTGGCGGCCGTACAGCAGCATGTCGCCGTGGCAGTCGGCGACTGCGTGCCCCCGAGCAGCCCACGGGGTGTCTAAGAGCACGTCCACGGAGCCGTCGTGCAGCACGCTACGGGCTGCGGTGGCGAAGGCCTGCGGCGGGGTAAGGCCGTAAAGGGTGTTCAGCAGCCAGGACTTGCCCTCCACGAGGCCGGTGCCGCAGGAGCAGACCTGTGGATATGGGTGTTCATGGTCGCAGGCGGTCGCAAGCAGTTGAGATGCCAGCCAGCCCCAACCCCATTTTCTTTGAAAACACATCCTGTTTAATTGCCTAATTGCTTAATTCAGAAAAATGGAATGGAAACCCTTGTTCCCAACAAAAACGGGGTTCACCCTTCCAAGTTCCCAAGTTTGAAGACAAGTGCTCCCATTACAAAAGAACATGGCCCACACCCCACCCTCGACGTATCTTGTACGGGTAAAATGGCACAGCCCTGTGCTTCGGGCTCGGGTTGGAGTGCAACGTGCCCAGCATAGTTGACAGCGAAATCATTGTGTTCACTGGTGAGGCAACCCCCCCCCCCCTGTGATCACGCACCGAAATAATATCACGCATGCATGATAATATTTTGGACCACTGAAATAATATCACGCGTGCATCTTGCTCGCCTGAGCGCACCGCGAATAACAAAGCAAAACATTGTGGGAAATGTGATTGATTGGCGTGAGATGTAGTCATTTTTGTGCCACGAAAGCGTTCATGGACAGCCGCCTTGCTACTGTATTGGGTTTGGGATTGGCATCTTTGGGCTATATTTTTGGGGGGGGCAAAGTGATAGGGGAGGCGAAGCTTTGCCTTCTTGGAATCAACATACCCAAGACCCTTGAATACTGCAGCCACAAAGACCTGAAACAGGGGGTGGTCAAAACAATATCACGCACAAATCACGAACCAAAATAATATCAAGCGCGTGATAAAGGGGGGGGTTTACTGTTGATGGTGATGATCCCTCCCATAGATTTAGTGCATAGCATGTTCAAGAGAGAGTTTGGGTTCACCCTTCACACATGACGTTTTCAACAAATTGGTTGCGGGGATGGAGGGATGGAGGGAAGGGAATTTGTCATGCATGCGCTTGAGAGGCGCGCGATTTGCTCAAGGATCCCAAGCAATCGCATCCCCAATGTGAATGTGGACGTGGGGGACACGGGATTGTGGGCATAGCGGAAGGCTCTAGCTTTCCTAACACTTTGGAACATCCGAGCGGGTGTGAAAAGCGCCGGATGATAGGCATGTCATCCGACACCAATCCGGTGCCAATCGATGCGCATGCATGGGTGGGGGGGGGCATACCAGGGCAACTCCGGGGGTAGGCAGCAACTGGGCAAGCAGCACGTTCCAGCTTACAAACCCAATGTCAGTGGCGTTCTTGATGGGATGCTGCACGAGTTCTGGATGTAGGAAAGGCAAAGGGAGCCCTTGCATGTGCAAGCATCCCAAGACCTAAAGGAAGAGGTTGTATTGGCCGGAAGGGTTGTGGTGTGTGGTTTCGGAGAGAAGCGCCCTAGCCTACACTGCACTGCAGTGCTCCTCACATCTTGACAAGCTCACAAATCAAATTCACGACACTGTGCGACGCGGAGACGTCGCCCAACGTGTGCCCACGTCGCACGCATAGTGCGTGTGCACGGAGTGTGCCCATGTGTGAACATGTGCTTTGATTGGCAACGCGTCTAAGCGTAGCAACAGGGACGGGTGGCACGGGCCTTCTTGCACTTCGGAAATTCATCCCGACCACGTTCACAACACCAACTCAAATCCGGTGCATTAGAAGCGTAGCCATGAGTGCAAGCGTCCAAGTCCACACGGGCAATTACCTTCCCCCTTCGTGCCCAATCAACGATAAATGTGACCGCTCAAAACCAATGAAAATCCGCTCTATTGCCTCAATCATGCCTCAAACATGAAATGACAAATTCAAGCACTTGTTAGAGGCGAGAGTTGTATCGTCTCGAAGCGTTCAGGTTGTATTTCGCTTCGAGGGGACTTACAATCGCAAACTTGTGGCGTTGATGCGTCATTCTTCATCAAAACGAACCGTGGAGGCCATGGACGCGTGTGATGGCCTACACGTCCGTGGCGGTGGGTCCGGACCGGGTGTACAGTTAAATGGGGTTCCGTTGAAGTGTCGTTCCCGAGCCACACACAAAGACCTAGGACTATGGCACATCAATCACCGCCACTGACCAATCACTGTTTTGGAACCACCGTGCAGCAAAGCAATCTCTTCGGCACTCCACCGCTACACGCGGGGCTCCGCGCAATTCTGTTGGACTCTGGGATTTTGTTTCGCTTCCACGGCGTTTGGCTCAAAAATCAACGGCAGCACTATCACGACCCAACGGGAGGGATGGCACCACGACATTACGTGATAGCGTGTTATTGGAGGTCAAATTTTAGAACCTGGTAGCGGACAGAGTCCGTGGTACACGAACGTAACAACGCAGGAATTACGTCTTTGAGCTCGAAGCGTTCCGGGTAGTACTTCGCTTCGATGAGATCCCATAGCGCTTCCCAGTCTTGGGGACACAATAGGTATTCGATCAATGTCCGCGAAATCGATTGCATCAACATATCTCCATCATCCGAGCAACACGTACCGAAACGGTCGCCAACACCGGGCCGGTGGCGATGAATAGTGCGAAAACAATCTTGTTCAAGTTGCCATCCTCGAGGTGCATCTAGGTCGTCAGCGTCTCTCGCCGCATTTCCAAGAAACACGGTGTGCAGACGTGCAATCGCATGCAAACGGAGTTGGTGGTGTGAGGTGTCCATCAAGCCATCCTCGTCCGCAACACGAGTTGCAACGGCCTTCGCGAAGTGCCGTTGGACTTGCCAAGCTTCAACTTTGCAGTGGTTCGGCGCGGCCATCTTCGACTTCTCTAAGGTACAAACGCCCAAACGGGGCGCTGGCCCCCGGCCCTGTTACAAAAAGCGGTCCTCGCTAAATGCGGCCTTCCAATTCTATTTCCAAATCCATTGTTCACATTGGTTATCGCCCTTGTTTGCTTGTGTAGCACTTGCCATCCTCCTAAACCACAAACAAAACGTTTTTACCTCGACTAATATTCATGAAGTAACAAAGTGAGAAGACCGCAAATTTTGGTCTCCGACCTCGGACCAATATTGGAGGGCAAAGTCTTGTAGTACTTGCGATTCATTGAAAATCAAGGGTTCCCAACAAAAATTTACCTTGATGTCTCAACTTGTCAGGTCCCTCGCTTCCCTCGACCGTAGTGTCAAACTCTAGCAAAACCCCACGGAGCACGCCGAAGTTTGCCTCAAGAGCGTGCAGGGTGCACAAATTTGATTCGCGAGACGAGCGTCGCTTTCTCCGGATTCTAAGTTCATGACAAATTGCAAAACACGTTCGACGTGACCACAAGCGTGCCCGAGGGCAATGTTCATCGTGTGCCGTGCAATACTAAGCGTGCGCATTGCGTGCTTCCTCATTCGACCCCATCGGTTGCGTGCGCTCTCTTTTACACCCCACTCTTTGCTATCTCTCATGTGTATTCTTCATGTGGTTTGCCGCAACTCTCGTCAATAACCACCGATTCGGTACTCAGTACTTCACATGCATGTCATGCATATTGAAGGGGAAGTGACGGTTTCATCAGTGGGCACATGAGCAACATAGCAACAAAGCGGCGTAAGCCCAGACACAACTACGGAGAAAGTGCAATTGTGAAACCACACAATGGCGACAAACAATGTTTTTGGAGAGCAAGGGTGACGAGCAAAAATTAGTACAATGTTGCTCCGGGCGAACCACATCGTCCGAAAGAAAACCTTGTGGCATCGAGATTTCATACTCTCTCGACGAAGGGTAGACGCCAAGAGTGAGGGGCGCAATCTCCCTTCATCTATCACCATGATCAAGAATTTTTTCGCAGCATGATGGTACACGAGGGGACCGTATGTGGAAATGGGGGGACAGTGAGGTAATCTGATGGAATTCGCAAGATTTGCGATTCTTTTTGAGGAATGCAAGGATCGTCCGTCCAGCCTCAGGGGCAGGATGCAAGGATCATCCGTCAGGCCACACAACACATCTAACGCTCATGAAATACATGCTTCAATCAAAATTTGCAAATCTAAAGTTCAAATTTCGGTGCATGGCGGCGACAGGCAGAACACATGCGCATGCGACATGCTTCCGTTCTGTGCAGTGTCCACTGCATAGAATTTGCAATTCGGATAATACTTGCGGTTTCCGTCTCTTCGAATAGATAAACGCATGCCCCTTGTCCCCCTCGGACATTCCTTGCAAGACCGTAGAACAAGTGTTTTAGCTTGCAATTTGGGTTTGATTGTCTTCTGCAGATGAATTATTACCCGGGAGCTTGAGCATTCTTGTGGGAGTTTGGGAAATGGCGGCGGCTGTGGTTGTACCTCCGTTGGAGTTCACGGCTTCGGATTTGGTGAAATGTACAGTCACCGTGAACTCAACCCCGTTGTACGGAATCATTCGAGGAGTGTTGGAAGCTTTGCATGGCGTGAAGCAACACCTCGAGAGCATGGATAGCAAGTTGGAGGGTATGGACGAACGAATCACGGCAAATAGGTTTGTGGGTGTTGTTGTTATTTTCGAATGGCATTGTGCGCAAAGCGTAACGACATGGGGCTGGTCCGCAAATATCCTCTTCTAGGGTTGAATTGGAAGCCAAGATCGATGGCGTGGCGTCGGAGACGCAAAGTGCTATCGAAGGACTGCGTGAAGAGTTTTCAAAGAACTTGGCGAGTATGAAAGAAGAAAGGCAAGAACAAGACTTGAAGCTGGAGAAACAAATGAAGAGGCTTCAAATCGAGTCAAATCAAAATAGGGACTTCATTGAAAAAGAGAAGTCGGACCGAATCGCCCAAGTGAGGAAACTAGAATCCGACGTATGCCTTGCGGAAAAGGACCCGACAAGTAATAGCGGTGTTGCACTTCGTTATGTTCTCATCGGTTTGCGTTGGATACTCAAAAGTACGTCGCATTTCCAAATTATTCACGTTGCAATTCAATCCATCTCCATGCAGGTTGGAGAGCAAATTAGTGCGACCAATTCGGCGTTGACGGACGCCATCAAGGAACTAGATCAAAGGCATGGAAAGGTGTGCCCCTTTATTTTTTGTTTCGCAGAAAAAGCACTTGGTTCTCCGTCCTTGGATGCCTTCTTCCAAATGCAATTTTGCGCTTCTACTATTTGTTATCGCCTCGCACATGTATGTGTGTGGTGCATGTGAATGGCCGGTAGCCATCTGAAAACACAAGCTAATGCATAAAACATGTGACAAGTGAAAACCGTCCGCCGAGTAATGTTAGTCTGGAGTATGAGCCAACAAGATTGGAAAGGTTGACGCGCCTACAGCCACAAGGCATGTGGTTAATCGTAGAAGACTGTACTAGGATTGTAACGTAATTGACAAACGTAACTTGCGCTCATAATTACGCACGAAAGTTACGGCGGCATAGATTACAAAACGTAAGTTACGCCTAAACCATTGTCCTCACAGCCACCATGTTGAGCTCCCTTCGCGACCCTTCCTCACAACCCTCCATGGAGCATTTATTTATCGAACGGGTTGTCCGAGAAGTCGGTACAACCAAATTTCCCTTGCATCGCACAATTAAATGGACCTTACCACCGGAATCGTGACGTTGCTTGCTCTGTAAGAGGGTAGGGCAATCGGAAGGTGGCACTTTGGTCGCCCGCCATCTGACATGGGTTAAGGCCGTTTGACAACGGTGCTTTGTTTTGTGCTCTCGTTCATCGTGAAGGTGTATGGGTGACCCAAATGAGTCCTCTCGTCAGAAACAAACCGTGAAATTAACATGAACATTCCTTCACTTCACATTCACGATTTAATTGAATAAAACAATTTAATCCGGGAAAAGGCAGAAGTTTACCTAATTGATTGCGTCCGATGTGATTGAGTATTTCTTCTGGATTTCACATCTCGACCGAACGCTCGAAAACCCTAAGCCTTGAACCCTCAACTCCTATCCTCTAGACCCAAGAGATTGAATTTCGCTCTATTTTGGGCCCAAAACTCTAACGTGGTTTGATTTGCAATAATTGGTTTTAATTTTTGCACCATTTTTTCTCGCAACCCTAAATTCAATACCCTAAACTCTAGACGTTAAACCCTAAACCCGAAACCCTGGTTTAAGGCACTTCTCGACCGTTGACAAGGTTGATCAAAGTAACCCCCTCCCCCCTTCACAAGGCTCTTGGTACGAGAATTCCGGTCCTCTATCTGGGATGGGCGGGGGATTCGATAATGGGTGGAATTGCGGAGTTTTCGGTAAATTACACTGTAGGGCGCAAATAATTGCAACCTCACACTCCTAATTTGGGTTGAATGCTGACGGGTTGAATCTCCATGTTCCACCTCTTCTCATTCCATGCTTATCCGCGCCTTTTTCGGCAGCGCCTCGATGAACAAAAATCGACACTTTCCAATGTCAAGGAGGAGTTGACAACGCGAGGGGAAGAGATTGACGCCGTTTATTCTTTATTTGAGTTTCACAAGCCACGCGTGCTCGCTTTGACTGATACACCTTCGAATGCAAAGGTATAAATAACCATGCCTCCATTCATAGTTTCGTGAAGCAACACGCAATGTTGAGGCACTTCACGCTTGGCGACCCTTTACCCCCCCCCCCCCAAAAGATGCATGCCACGGCCCCGTCACACGCACCATGGAGCTTACCCAGCCACGGCGGGGGGGGGAGGGGGGGGGGGGGCTCCGGCCGTGCCGTGCCACGGTGCCGCCACATAGGGTGTGTCGTGTCACACGGGGCCGCCGCTGTGTCGTGTTGTGTGAGGGTGATCGGCACTTGTGTCACCTGTGTCACCTGTGCCGGCCGTGCCACCATGACACGGAGGGGGGGGGGGGGGGGCATCGAAAAGTGTGCCGCGGCACGTGCCGTGACATGGGTAAGCTCCCATACCATTACCATTTAGCAACACAAACACACTCCAATCCCAGGTTTGTGTGCACTGGAGCAACACCATGTATTAGTCCCGTCACAACCCCCCTTGGAAAAAAATGTTCTATGGAGCAACTCATTGCACCGTGGGCTGTGGATAAGTTTACACCCCATGTGCTGGAGCCTGTGTGGCTATCTATGTAACAAAGGGATGATGTGCCCTATTTGTAGTAGCTTCATGGCGAGCCAAAGTTCATCAAAGGGCGGTTGCAATATGTACAAATAGGGTTTGGATATGGTACCACAATCAAGCAATAATCGGCCACCCATTCTAGTTGTTAGGTATGCCGTTATGTTCCGTACCCTCCCCCTCCCCACGGAACAGTTACCACAGAACAGTCCCCCCCCCCCCCTTGGTTCATGGAATTTGTCCTTGAGGACCCAATCTTAGGGATGTATTGGGTCTAGGACTCCCCCATGGATATGTGCTATGAAATTTCATTTAGTCCGTGCAATCAAACATCCATGGTGATTTTAAAAAAAAAGTACTATTTTGTAAGGCGATGTTGGCACGCAATCACAAACCAATTGTCCATGAACCTTCTTCAAAGAAATGAGATCAAGGGCTCCCCACATAATGTGGTGTAACAACCAACCAACCAAGAAAATTGTTCAAAGTACATCTGGTGATGTTCTGAGACATGACAAAGGAAAGCAAAGGTAGGATAGGCCTGCTCACAGCCCATGGTTTCAGTTTTGAAAGTGCTCTGAACCTTGGGCAGGTTCAAATCTTTTTTGTACATATGCGGCTGTCCTTCGGTGAACCTCGCATGGGAGCAATGTTTTGTGTTTCTTCGGCGGGGGACCGCCGTGCCTTAAAAAATGACAAAGGAAAGCAAAAAAATCCGAAAAAATTTGCATAGATATTGTGAAAAGTGTACTTGTTAATGTTGTGTGGACCACAAAATTGTTCCACAACACACCTGGTAAGGTGCAAGGAAAAGGAAATCAATAACCAATGCAAGTCTTCAAAAAAAAATAGTTCAAAGTGCACCATGTGACATGCATGCAAGGAGCGTTCTAGGAAAAAAAATTTGTCGTTAGAGGCCAAGCATTCCAGAATGGCCCCAGTTCCGTTCCGAAATGGAATGGAAGGGTTCATGGGAATAGAGTGCCCCTCCCTCCCCTATTTTGTGGAACAGTTGACATGGAACAATTTTAGGCCAAAATAACCCCCGCCCCCCCCCCCCAACTGTTCCGCCTAACCTCCAAGTGAGATTTCTATGAGGAAGAAGGAGTTGTGATTTGAGCAACCCGCCATGCACCGCATATCTCAATTACTTCTACGGTACAACAAACACAAATGCACACTGTGTTGATCGTGGTCACTTGTACCATGGAGGAACACAACAATGGCCATGTCCCAGGTATGCTGTGCAACAACATAATGCATGGATGCATGCGATGACTTACAAGACCAAACCTCATTTGGTTCAAGGCCCAAAGCCAACCTTGTGTTGCCGCATATGAGCTTTGGCATTGGTCATAGTCCCCAAGTTGGCACCAACCAAGAAGATGTGAGGGTTTGAGGCTCGGTATGGGAAACAGAATGCTCTATTTCACATGCCCAGGAGACTCGTAGTGGTAGGTTTGTGTGTCAGTGCAACTAGATGCACTTTGAGATGGGGATCTGCTTCCACTCCCCCTATTTTGGGATTGTAAATCACCTCGAAGAGAGGTTGTTAGATCAAGCGCAGGCGCGTTCGTCTTTACCCCCCTTTTGGGGGGTCATTCGCGTAGCCCAAGGGATGATATTTGATGTGCAACCCCTTGTAAATGATTATTTTGCCCAATACAACGATCACCCAATGGATTTTTTGATTCTGGGGCCTCTATCCGGTGAAATTGGATACCATTTTTTTGGGGGGGGGGTTGGGGGGGGTGGGGGTCAAAAGTTTGTGCGCAGAGGGATTTGAACGAGGGCCACCAGGGCCAAAGCATGCATGGCCGTCGGCTGACCAATTGCCGGGAATCGGACCGCCGACCCGCATGCTATCGGTCAGGTGCGTTACCGCTCGACCACTGACCGACCTACTGATGCTGGCGCTCCCCGCTGCTTGTAGCCGAGTCTGTCACTAAAAAAAACCCAAACTGTTGTGTCTGCTTGTTTGCTTGCATGCTTGCCCGACTGACTGTGTGACTGCCTGCTTACCTGACTAACCGACTGACCGGTTGACTGTCAACCTCTCTTAGAGGTGCACAGGGGGGGTGGGGGGCAGACCTCGGGCCGCTGCAGCGCAGCATCGTTGTGTGCCTGTGCCCAGGAGATCCGGCACCCAATGGGCCACCACTGGGCCCCCTGCAGCGTTCTTTGGATCAGTTAGTGCACGCAAGGGATCGGGCACCCACGGGGCCAACCCTGGGGCCGCTGCAGCGCAATATCGTTGGTCGCCCGCAGCCCCTTCTGATTTTGTTCCGCTTTGTTGGGGACCACGTCTGATTTTTCGCTCCCCGCGCTTGGCGCTGGGGATCCCCGAGAATGCAGGGGTGAACTTTCAAATGCCGCCACTCCGGAGCCTGTCCTTGCCACTCCCTCCAACGTAGCCAAGCCGTCGGATGCCGGCATTTCTGAGGAGGAGGAAACTGCTATCCCTGTGGCTCCAACACGGATGGTGACCCACCAGACGCCCGTCGATGAAACCAAGCCTCTGAAATTAGCGCCTAGTGCTACTACCAACTAAGCTATGCCAGGATCTGCTGAGCTTGAAACATCAGAGAGCGGCTGCCATATTATGGCACCCCCTGCCGTGGCGTGAAAGGTGGTTTTTATACTCATCGCCGGCAGATGGCGGAAATAGCGTGGATCACACTCATCATGACCGCAAACAAAAAATGCGATTTCCCCTTCGGCCTTTGGCAAGCAGTATCAAAATGACTATATTGCTGCCGGCGCCACCGGCTACGAAGCTCATGCCAGCGATACCACCTGAGTCCGGTCACCTCGGGCCAACTACATTCTTCGCATGCAACCATAATGGCGTGGGACCAACTACAAGAAGTCGGCAAACGCACGCTTGTAGATCAAACGAGACTTTGTGTCCGATGCCTTCGGCTTTGCACGCGGATATGAGTCAGTGGCACGGAGCCCTTCGCGATCGTCACTATTAACAATAAATATGTGGCGGCGCCTCCAAGCCAAACCAACGGTTGTATGGTTGGTGCCCTTACTGTCTTCGTACTTCCTCATCAGTTTCAGGCAGATGCAATGTATGTCACCACCATAGTCCATGCCCGTGGCTCCTCAACCTCATTGTGGTACAACTTGTCGTGAAGCCACACAAGAATGTCCTGGGTTCAAACCCAGCTGCCTGCAATATTTTTGCCTTCGCTTTTTTGGTGTTTTTTATGTCTTCATGTTTGCCCCCCGCTCTGAAGTGGTGGGGATCCCCGAGACGGCAAGGGTGACGTAGCCACTTTGCCCACCAGTGGGCCACTTCTGATTTTCCTCCCGCTGTGAAGCGGTGGGGATCCCCGAGACGGCAGGGGTGACGTAGCCACTTTGCCCACAAGTGGGCCACTTCTGATTTTCCCCCCGCTCTGAAGCGGTGGGGATCCCCGAGACGGCAGGGGTGACGTAGCCACTTTGCCCACAAGTGGGCCACTTCTGATTTTCCCCCCCGCTCTGATGCGGTGGGGATCCCCAAGACGGCAGGGGTGACGTAGCCACTTTGCCCACAAGTGGGCCACTTCTGATTTCTCCCCCGCTGTGAAGCGGTGGGGATCCCCAAGACGGCAGGGGTGACATAGCCACTTTGCCCACAAGTGGGCCACTTCTGATTTTGCCCCCCCGCTCCTTCATTTTGAGGCGTTCAAGGATCTTGCAGTCCCAGTTGACAGCCCCACCCCTGAGGTGACGGATGAAATGCGTGCTCTGTGGACTGTCACACAGAGCAACAACTCCAGCCCCAATTGCGATGAGATTTGGGAGACATATGGCGTCATTGGGGATGCAGAAAGTGACGCTAGTGATGTTGATCAAGATGTAGATGCCCCCTCCCCTGCCTTTGAACCGATAGTCCAGCAAGATGTACCCCCTGCCCCCCCCAGGTTCAGCGCCCTACCAGTGACGGCAGTGCCAGAGTGCAGTTTCAATATGATGTGGACAGTGAGGTGTGCAGAGCCATGAAGCAAGGGACAATGATTGAGTGGACAGTGGTTGAATTGAAGTCCATTTGCAGACTCCATAGTCTCTCAGTGCGCGGTACCAAGCCTACATTGCTGGCCCGTGTGACCGCACACTTCTCGCAATTGTACCCTTGAACAACGGATGTGGGCGTTTAAGGAGCCGGCGCGGCGCCCACACTGTGTTGTGCGTGTCTTTTAGTGCAGGGGCTTTGGTGAGGTAGGGCGTATTGGACACTTTGAGTTTTTTATTTATTTTTATTAATGGCACCCCCTGCGCCACGGCTCCATTGCTTTACCTGTGCCGGAGGTATCCAAATTGTGTGTGGGGGCTATATGCTTCACCTCCTCCGGTAGCAATGGCGGTTGTTGGGTGGTTCTTGTGTTTCCCCGCTTTTTTTTTTTGGAAAAAAGGGTTTTTTTTTTCCATATGCAACTTGCGCCGAAAAAAAAAATTTACGCGACTTACACCAAAAAAAAAATCCATCGAAAAAAAACGCGACTTACGCCAAAAAAAAAGTTACACGCCTTACGCCAAAAAAAACCGCGAGTTACGCTTATTTCCACAATCGAGGTACGCTTTCCTCAGTGGTGGAGCGCAGGGGCTGGACGGCCAGTACAACGCGTGGAGGAGTGGGGCACCTAGGCCTCACGCACACAGGAACTCAGCGAGGCAGGTTGTGGACAACCGGAGGGCGGCGGAGGTCCGTGGGCCGCAAAAACCGTCAAACAACCCCTGCAACAACCAGCACCACCTCGGTACGCACAAACGGCACCCGCCGCAACCAGCACGTATGCCAGCACAGCCCCAACACACCAACCACTGGGCTCCGCGAACGCGGAAACGCCACCACCAGGAGCACCGGCTGCAGCGGCCGACAAAATGTAGCAACCCGACGCAACATGCGAAGGGAAGAACGGGTGACTGTCCAGGGCCCCGTAAAGATACAGCAACCCAAAGGAATGTCACAGGAGGTACCCCAACCCCATCCCACAGCATAATGGGTGTGTGTTGGAGGCGGGGGGGATGTTGGACGAATAAAAATTTTGACAGTCTGAACAAGGAGGGCTTACATTGCTCTTGGGGCTGTTTGACTGCATCAACCTGTGCCCATCACTTGTGCCATGCAGCAACGCTGCACAAACGAGATGTCACACCCACCCATGTACAAACCATATATTGCACCCCTCTCCAAAAAAATGAAGCACCCTTGGGTGCATAATGTATACACCCTCCCGTGTACACATGGTATAAAGCACACATCTGTTTCATGCAGCACGGCACCACATGCCAAGTGGCCATGCCCTGTACTGTGCAGCAACACAGGGCTCGCCAGTGTGCCATGAACCACCGTGCATCACACTCTCCTCCTTTTACGTTGAGCAGCCCCCGTCGCACTATAGATTGATTTCCTGCATACTGCTCCCGTCTTCAACACCATTATGGATATTGTCAAAAAGGATCGAAGTCGCACAGATACGAAGTTTGATAGCCTCCACCGGCGAATCGGAGCCACCGAACAGGTACTGCTCTCCGTTGGTGCTTTTCTGATCTGAATAACTTAGTGGGGTTGCCACATCCACCCTGTTTTATTGGGGCCTCCCATCTAAATGAATTGTCACTGCCTGCCGGTCGGCACTCTCCTGCAGCAAAGAACCACCAGTTGTGGGTTTTGGCCGTGCTTTTTTTTCTGTGGTGACATGCCTTCAGTCAAAGGAGCCCCTTCCCCAGTAACCCCCCCCCCAATGGGGAGCCAAACCCCACAGCACAACTGAACACCCCAGAAAAGGTACAACCCTGATTGACGGCATGTTTTGACCCAGAAATTCCCACTTTTTCGTTGTGTTTCGTTGCTTTTTTTTTGGAGCATGATGACTGGCAGGTAACGGCTCTTGTGGCAATATGGGTGGCCCCAATATAGCAGGGGTCATGCAGCCACACTATAAGCACTGTTGTGGCCCCAATACGACAGGGGATATGTAGCCACAACCCACGCGTTGTTATGGCATGGTAGGAGGTTTGAGCGAGGTTGGTTGTTGCCTGGTGATGCATCTTCGCCTATCCTCGCCAAAACTTGACCAGCAGCAAATGGCGGGGGGACCCGTTTGCAGGAGTCGGACTTTACATTGCACATCCTTCAGCCTTCACTGTGGAGCGGTCTCTGAAACTCAGCCGGCCATTGCAGTCGCTGTGGGCTCTTTCCGACGGCGCCTTGTCGCTGCTGTTGGCGGCTGGATGGATGAGCATGGGTCTGCTGTGTGTACACACGCGTTCAACCACACTGCAAGCCACGCTTCGAGCTATTCCACGTGTTTTAACGCGGACACTGCATGCTGTGCACCAAACCAGGCGCTGTATGAAAGAGTTATCTTATACTTTGCCTGGGACCAAGCAAGACATGGCTGCAGCAGTGTGCAAATGGTTAAAACACACTGCTCATTGGAATTATCCCTTTATGGCGGTGCGGCCTCCGGTGGCTGAGCTGAAACTGACCTGGTGGTGCAGTATGTTTGTTTGTTGCCAGTGTTTCTGGCCAGGCTCTGTTTTTTTGTTCTGTATGTGACCAACTTGCATTTTGCCCTTACATATTCTACACAAGACTGCAGCTGTAACAGATGTGCTGCCTCCTCTTCCACGCATCCAGGTCATCTTTCTATATTTTCTCAACAGACCTGTTTGGGAAAGGCACCCAGGGTCGTTTTTCAGCCCTTGGCACGCTTTTTCTCTTCTGATAGCCCTGCATGTGCTGCTTGTTGTGCTGACAGTGTCACCACCATCACCCTAATGACAGACCACACCATACGGGAGGGGAGGTGGGCTCAAGCCACCCCCCCCCCCCCTTCGCAAATCAATTTGTCCCAGGCTACCTGAGGCCCAACGGAAACGGAAAGTGTGGCCCAAGGAACAGAATGTGGTTACCCAAGGGAACAGAATGGGACCTGAGGTAACAGTTTGAGGGCCAATAGTGTGTGGCGCAAGGGGACAGTATGGGGCCCTCGGCAACTCTTTGGGGGCCCGAGGGAATAATCTGCGACTCTCAGACGTGTCATTTGTCAACATGGGCTTGTATTGCTATTCCTCCAGGTTCTCAGTAAGAAAGCAGATCAAAGTGAAGTGGACGAGTTAAGAGCGCATGTTGACACCCATGAGATTGAGGAGAATATCAAGAACCATCATGCACAGGTTGTTGAGTTTCCCATGACGCTCCGTTGGCCATCTGCCGTTGACAAATCTGTGGTGGCATCCAAGGTTCCACCAAAACCCACACATTTCAGGCTCTGTACAACCTCCCAATGGAGCCCCCTTCATGCGATCTGAGGCTGCGCCATGGGTTTGGTCAGGTTGAAGGGTTTTAATGGTCAGCCAGGCTCGGCTCCTGTTCTTGCACAAGATGCTACCCTCTCCTTTGCAGATTCAAAAGCTATTCACCATCACAGACCTCACAGATAAGACCCTCCAAGTGGAGATGGAGAAAAAGGCCGAGAAAGACCGCGTTGAAGTGCTCGCCCATGACGTGCAATTGTTGGAGTCCAGGCTACGGGAGGCGCTTGAGTCCGTGGGCAACAACCGCTGGCAGCAGTTGATGGACAAGGTTTTGTGTTGAGCCACTGTGCCAAACCCTTCCCACAGTGTCCATTTCCACTGCTAAAGAGCAGGCAATTAATTGCACTGTTAAACACAGGATAGGCGCTGTAGTCTTAAGTCAGTTTGTTGCTCGAGCAGCTGCGTGTTTGGCTGCATCATGGAATAAGGAAGCCTCTGTCCGTGTGATTGGAGAGGAGGGAGCGAGCACTTCAGCCTGATGGAAGTGGTTCCTCAGGCCAAATATTTGGTGCCCGGAGCATCAGATTGGCACCCCTTTGGACAACTTTTTTCTGCCAAATTTTCTTTGTGTTCTGGGAGCAGCACCTGTGATATGCTTCCTATGGTTCACGAGCTTCAACAGAGAAACCACCTGTGCAACATGGTTTGCTGCATTATTGTGCATATTGCACTCCACCGTAACCCCACCTGGGTAGGCACAACTGGCAGTGTACAGCATTGCATGTGCAATGTCATGTGGGGTGCTGCGAGCTGACAGCAACCTTGTGCTTGCTGTGAAAGCTGATGCAGAATGCAAAATACAGATCGGAGTTGGATTGAGATGTTTCTTTCCGGCCTTTTTGCAGCACATGCATCCTGCACAGATTGGTCCTGGCCTGTGCCCTCGATTCTTGTGTCTTGCTCCTCTTACCGCTGTCAGAGTCCCCCTACCCAGTCAGCCTTCATGGCAGACCTCCCCAACGAGTCTCCGAGGCAGCGGACTGAACTACCTACACAGTTCCATCTTCTTTGCACCATGTTTACTTTTTCACTGTCTACCGGTGATGGGCTAGAGGTCAGAATGTTTCTGCCACGCCTGTTGTTCTGTGGGGGCTGCCTTTGTTGAGAGTTGTGTTTGGTGTCCATTATGCATTTAGCTCATTGGTCTTTTTCGTGTGTGTTTTGGACCCTGCTGTCTGCAGCCTGTTGCAGCATGTCGTGGTGGGTGCTGCCCCTTCGTTGTTGCATTGGATGTTCCATGCTTGTGGCACGATCCAGGTTTGATGTCGTTGGTGTTACATGTTGCACGTTGCATACATTTTGTGGTGTATGTTGCCAGTGGTTGGTGCCTGCATGTCTTGAGGGCACGAGGAAAGATAAACAGCCTACCTGCATTTTGGGAGGTGGGGCCACAATAGGGAACATGGTGCACAAAAACCAGAGAGAAGGTACGGAATCCAAAAGTCCAACTGAAAGATAAAGGCACAACTAATTTGGAACTTGCTCTCAACAAACGTGAACAAGGGAGCACAAGCAGAAGCACAAACAGGTAGTGGTTTGAAACGATGTCGTTCATCAAGCAGATACAATGAATGATAGTGAATGGTAGCGTGTTTTTGCGAAATCTCACAACACGCACGTGCTTCAAACATATGGATATCATCGTTGTAGATATCATCATTGCAGCGACATGTGTCGTTGCGAAATTTCGCAAGGACACATGTGTTTCATGCACACAGCAGAACACATGACTCATCAAGCATATGATAGTCCTTCGGGTGGTCGCATTTTTTCATGACCTATGAGGCTAAGCAAGGGGACGGTAGGGGCATGCTACAAGCGATTAGCCATGGGCCGGCCCCAAATCAGCACACATAAAGTTCGCACTGGCGCCCTTCCTGCCTTTGGGAACCCCCAACACCCAAACCGGTGCGGGTTTGCTGTTACACGCATCCGACGCCCTGAAACAGTCTTGGGTGCCGGCACAGGCTTGCTCAAGTGAGCAGCCCCACTCGAATCTATACCCCAGCAACAATTGGCAAGGTTGAGGTCCCCGGGAACGAACTCAAGGTAGATTGTACCACACAGCTGCCGCAGCAAATAAAACAGCCGCCTCAAGTGGCGGTTTGGGCGTTTTAGATCTGCACGTGCCCTCAAGGAAGCAATTTGGGAGAGTGCAGACTCATTATCGCCCACCAACCTCCAAGCCAACCAGCCCACGTTTATATACATGCGAATCCCTTTCACCAAACCCTTCCCAACTCAGCTTCCTGCTATGTTAGCACACAGGGAGAGCAACCAACAACTCGCCCACCCAGGCATGGGTTCCCCCACCCCCACCTTGAACCGATCAACATCAAAGGCCGCATCTACGAAAAAGACCCCTGCAGTACAAATGGAAACTAGTTGAGAGTGCATTTCTACGGTAGGTTTTTGCCACCTCATTACATATTCAAAAAAAGGTTTTTGGGGGTAGCTTTTCAAAATTCGTAAGTTTTCATTTTGGGGTGTGTATGGGGCCATTTTGTGCTAGACGTTACTGCTGTCCAAGTTCAACAATAATTTTATGTGCAAGTTCATCCCCAAGCCTACTTGGGCCCCAGAAGGGGGGCGGGGGTAACCCGTCTAACCCATCACATGTTTGGATGCTAGGTGCTGTGAAACACCAAAATTAACCACAACAAAGCAACTAACAACGGAGATGAGATCGTCCACACAGGTGTAAAATGTCACTACCGAACAACTCATATCCGACATGCAACATGCACAATATCGATTACGTCATTCTTAGGTCCTTCTGTGGGATAAGGTGGCCGTCATTTCATTTTGGTCCTGCAGCAGGGGCCGTGGAACCCAACCCCTGAGGGCCATAACTAGACAATGCAAGAGTTTTTTAAAAGTGTGTGCAAGGTGGTTTTGTACCCAATAAGCACCTGTCCCTGCGGTCTGTTCTTGTGCTACCTTACCTTGATGATTTTGTAGTGGTGGGGTATGGAGAGGGGTGTGTCCGTGAGGCAGCCCACAGTTTGAAGGACGCCCTTGCTGCGGCGGGAGCGATCATCAATATTAAAAGAGTACTTGAGCTTGTCCCCGAACTTTTGTGGATGGGAAAATTGGTGATTTTTTCAACCCCAAAGCGGGGATCCACCTCAAGGGTCAAGGTTGGGAGGCTCTTGCGGGTCCTTGGCTAGGGGCCTCAATCCTTTCCGATGACCAAGAAACATGCACAACACATTTTGGGTAGGTATGTGTGGGCCCTTCGCCCTTCTACGGGCGACGCGCCTTTTCTTAGTGGCCGGTGGGCCCACTGTTTGTGGGCACTATCTCTAAGATGCTAGCAAGCACAATTTGGCAAATGATTGGTGAGTGTTGCCAGCCAAATGGGAGGCAATAGAAGGCGTAAATTGGGCCCTCGATCAAAACTCGAAAGGAGCCTTGCAGCCTCGGAGGCAAAATCAAGGACCAGAACGCAACAATAAGATCATTGTGACAGGCCACTAGTTGCAATCTCAGCCCCCCGTGCACACACAACTCATTCAAAGCATTGAAAAAAAAGGATCATTAAAATACGGGCTGTACTTCGAGCTAAGGCCATGTTTGGCAGCCGCATGGTATTTGTTTGGATAAGGAAGGCCAAATCCTCTACTAAAGGGAGATGGAAACCAACAGGCTGTTTGCTCTGCTGCTTATTAAAGTGAACTAGATGTTCAGTCATTGACGCCTTGCTCTCATTTTTAGGTATCGGGAACACGTATTTGCCCCCCCCCCCCTCTTCATGTTTACACAAGACGCCGTGGCGCACCAAGGCCTTCGCGATATTTGGCCCATCTGGCAAGATAGCAGGCATAGAGCCTCAATCCCTTGAGGCCACGGAGTCAAAACCGAGCGGGGCCAACAGGTGCCATACGAACTCAGGTTTCGGTCTACTCCCTACACTACCTATACCCCGGGACAACACGTGGGGGTTGAAGTCAATCAAACAGTGAGGGGGGAGGTCAAACCCCTAAGGACACAAGTCTAGACACCCCCACGAAGATTGTACAGGGCCTACCAAAGCCATTCGCCAAAAAAGGAGATTCCTAAATCCCTAGCTACCACACCACCCCGCACAAAAAGGAAACGGTTACGGCGTCACAGGAGGCCACTCAGGGGGTCCCTCAAATGTAGGCATGGAGAAACATTTTGGGACCACATCTCCCCCCTCGTTGGACTCAATAATTCCTCCCCGGCCAGCTCTCTAGGGCAACCTGGGTTGGGCAGCGCCACGGGCTGCACTTTGGGCCATGACGGCCAATCGAGACGGTGTGAGCTTTGGGCTCTATGTGGAAGCTTTGGACCTCCATGTCGTGAACCGTCTCGTACATCCCCTGAAATGGTCCTCGAAGGCAATGCCTCTTTGTGCCGAAGCCAGCTGCTTCCCTTCCGACGTTGTAGCTGTCTAGGGTTACACTTCCTACTCTTGGTCCACATCAATGGGCTTGGGAACAGTCAGTCGTGTGCCCATGTGCTCTTCTGATGGCTTCGTGGGGTTCTGGCTATTGTGGCCTCCCCACTGCTCTTGTCGCCACTGATGCCTTGTCCTTCATCACATGGACAAGGCAGTCTCGTCGTAAGGATGATATTGAACTCATCAGGGGGTGTTGCATAGTGATGCACCTGCTTGATACTCTTCCACCGGCCCCAACAGCACAAATACCTCCACACTAGTCCCAGTGCTCGCAATTACGTGGGCCGTGCCCGTCTCCACATGTGCTAGTGAGCCTCTTCGTGCCAATCTCTCCCAGTCTTGTGAGGACCAAGAAGGATAGGACCGCCCACGCGAAGATTTTCCAATCCCCCGCCGTTTTGCACGCCTCTCCCATGAGTTGTAGGACCTCGTGGCCTCCGTACGGTCTGCAGCCGGGTGTGTCTAGCGGTGCCTTTGCCAACCTCCATAAACGCGACCTCTGTAATGCTGGTATCCTGCCCAGCATTGCCACTGTGTAAGGCCGAAACGCATCCTCGAAGGGTCCCTGCTTTGTGCCCTCCCGACGCCATGGCGTGCAACACCTTTTCTACCCACGCTTGTGTTTCTCCCCACTGCGATACCCCGCCGAACTGGGCGAATTGTCTGAGATGCGTTGCTTAGGTCGCCCTGGTGCCCGGTTTTCACGTGGATACCAAGCAGGCCGACACGCTCTCCGATGGATTCAGATGCCCTAGCCGCTTCCATGTCTCCAACATCTCAAGCTAATCCCTCGGTAGCCACCGCCTCCGCCCACTTCGAACTCCCTCGGCCTCGGAAATAGTGCAACCTGTCCGCCAGGTCGGCGGGTCCTGAAGGTTGGGCCGGCACATCCCGTCACTCCAACTTCTGGCACTCCCACACCCAATGTCTCTCAAGGATACCATGCTGCCTGTAGGTTTTGCACGGGCCCACCGTTGGTGAATCGGTACGAACCCACGATGAACTTGGAAACACTCATGATCGTCCATTGCCTTGAATCTTCTTCATGAATTTCTTTATGCGGGCTCCGGCAGGGGTGAGGCCAGAGGTGGAGTCAAGACCTATTGCCGCTTGCTCTGTGGACAAGGCCTGAGACTCGTATTCCATCTTATAGATGTGCACCGACGTCCATACCAACATCTCTAGGGCTTCAATCGTCCGTACCGCCGCTGCATTTAGCTTCAAATCCTGCAGGATAGTCCCCCGGTCTCCTTCCATCGGTGTATCTTCTGTGACCACCCCGACCTCTGTCCATATTGTGTCATCCTTCTTTTGATTGTCTGACAACGAAAAGAGGAGGGGCTCTTGGTGGGCGATCCTGTTCGTTTGAATTAATGTGGCTAGCTTGAAAATAAACTACATGAGTTTGACACAAGAGTATCGTTGTGAATTTTGCAAAGACACACGCGTGTGTCCTTGCAAAAGTTTGCAACAACACATATCATGTCCTTGCAAAATTTCGCAGCAACATACATGTGTGTCCTTGCAAAATTTCACGACGCTCTTGGGACTCGTCATTCCGGGGATTGTCATGCGCATGGCATCCATTGGCAAGGGCTCTTTCAAGATGGCACATTTCAGAAAAAACGGCACTCTCGTCATCCATTGAGGGTGGTTCCGAGAACCCAAACAGTGCGTGTAGCTCCTTTAGTGACAACGGTGGTACGGCAGCCTCTTTTTGTTCTGGTGCTTCCGATAGTGTGTTGACCTCGTATAGGGATTGGATATGCGCGGCCTACCCTTCAAGCAAGGCCTTCAAGGCTGGATGTGTTGTATGCCCCCCCCCCCCCCAATTGATTCCGGGAATAACCTCTCAAAATTTGGTGACGCCACATTGGAATGCACTTGCTCTGTCATGGTATATATGATATAGATGATGTCATGATAGATTCCACTAGTGCCTCCTCGGTGCCCCGAAATTGGAGCGCCTCTGCAAATCTCTGGAATCATTGGCCTTTAGCCTCCCCCAGTTGCCTCAGGGATTTCACAAGTTGAACCTTGGCGCGCGCCCAATGTGCCGGCGGGGTGCTGTCTCGTGCTGAACCATGGAACCCCCCTTCCAAGTAATCCCCAAACTCCAGACATTCCGGCATGTTGCGGGTTTAGAGGCATGTTGAGGGCTGCTAAAAGTCAAGTCTGGCAGACGGGCCCTTCAAAGAAATGGCAAACACACAAATCCAAATCAACCCTTAGCCAGACTGTAAAAACAATTTTGAATAGGGTAAAACAACATATGCATGGTAAAAAACTCTTGTTTACCTGCAATAAACAGTGGTTCCTACTAATTCTTGCAACAACACATGTGTGTTCTTGCAATTTGTCGCAAGGACACAAGTGTGTCATTGCGGAGTTTTGCAAGGACACAATATGTGTCGTTGCGAGATTTTGCAAGGACACAAATGTGTGTCGCCGCGAAATTTTGCAAGGATGCGACACACATTGTTGCGAAATTTGGCAAGGACGAAATTTCGCAAGGCCATGCATGTGTCCTTGCTAATTCTTTCAACGTGCGTCCTTGCAATTTGTCACAAGGACACAAGTGCATCGTTGCGAAGTTTTGCAAAGACACGATATGGAAACAAACAGAATGCATCGTCAAAGCACCAAGAACTCTTTGTGGTACAGTTCTTCTACTCATGGATGCATATGTTCGGACTTTCTCTTTTTATGTGGGAGAACATGTATGGACCGGTGGATTCCAAATTGTGCGTGATGTTGCAAGAGCCAGCCTTTCACGCGCATTCGTACAATTTTGCGATTACAATTCTCCGATACGCGCGAAGGACCATTCACTATTTCGAGGAGGTGTGCTCAGCACTGAGCAACCACCGCACTCAAGATAAGAAGGGGCGCATGTATTGCCTATATAAGAGTGTCACTGTGTATTTGTAAGGATGCTAGATACCCCACACCTAGGGTAGAGCCTTTAGATACCGATGAAAGTTCCTACTTGCATAACTGCCATCATACAAGAATCTCATTATTGCACGAGGAATCTTCATGTCCGAGGTAATCGTCATTGTGTTGCCCGTGTGCCTTTGGATTGTACAGAGCATGGCACAAACGTCTAATAGCTTTGCCAATGTTCCCGGTTTCTGTTCGGACAACATATGAGGTTTGCCATAAGCAAAACCAAGTTTGGTCTGTGCAGGATTGAGTGTATATGTGTCTGCACTGATTGTCCGCTCAGTTGTCTTTTATATTTTGTATGTCGATGGGGAATGCTTTCCGATTGCCCCGTGGGCTGGTGCCTCGACAGGGCGAGCCCGGAGGAGCGCGTGTTGGGGGGAAACCGGCCGGCGGGTCAAGAGCCGGGCAATCGATTGAGCTGAGTGAAGCCCTACGCCGAGGCAAGGGGGGGGCGGGGATTGCCGGGACGCGGCATCTGGACGCCGGATCCCTTGAACCTTGGGCGACCCCCCCTGGTGCCCAAAACAAACACAACGGTCAATCTTTGGCCGAACCAGGGGGGTTAGCTCAGGGGGACGGGGTGATGGTTCTGCCACGGGCGGATCGGCCACGCGCCCGGCCCCCCCCCACGTTTGGTTACAAGGCCCGCAGGGTTGGGTGCAGGTTCCCTGCGAAGGAGCACGTCAGCTGCGCTGTGCAATTGTCAGGCTGTGGGGCTGTGGCGACGACGATTTTTGGATGTTGTGCGAGGGGCGTGCCCTCGCGGACGACATGAAGGTGCCCCAGAGCGGGAGTCATGTGCAGGTGCGTTTGCGTGGAGTTGGGGGTATGCACCCTGGTTTTGCTACCCCAAACGAGATCGAGGAGGCCTTACGGGAGGAGGCGGAGCGCAAGGGTTCTGCGCGGGAGGGCACCTCGTCGGGGGCCAAGACTGCGAAGAAGGATAAAGGAAAAGGAAAGAAGATGATCTCTTTCCGGGAGTATACGCAGTCGGGGCTGCACGCCCAATGGAGCCTGGTGGCGCCTCCGAAGGATTTTATGAGGCTGCGAATGGAGATCCAGACTGACCTTAACAGGTTGGGTGATCAAAAGGATGAGTGGGTGGAGAAGGCTGTCAAGGCGCATGGGCTGGAGCTCACAACGGTGGAGTTGGTGGAGTACATAGCGTGTTATTGCCTGTTGGAGGACCTGCGATTCGATGTGGATACGGGTAATTTCGCTAAGGCGGTGGAGGAGAACAATGAGCAGTCGCAGAGTGGTATCAGCGAGGTCCTGAAAAAGCTGGAGATGTTGGAGCAGCGGTTGGAAGAGGTGTAGCTGGGGAAGAGTGAGCCCTCCAGAAAGATCCCCAAGTTGAGCCACAAGGAGCTATCCATTTTGATGGAGATGGATCATAAACCGCAGTGGGTATGCCGTTTATTGGTATTTTTTAAGGCCGTCCTGGACGGTCAAAAGGTGGATCCCCAACTGATGGAGTGCACCTCAGCCTGGAAATCGTGTGACCTTCAAGAAGAGTTGGTTATGTCTCCGGGGAAGGCGCAGAGCAAAGAGGTCTGGACCTCCGGTGCTTGGCTGGAGGCCGTGACCGCCCCCATGGATGGGTCGGACGGTGGGGGAACCCCCCCGATTCCGGCCTTGGTGGCCAATTACGTGGAGGGACCGTGGATCCTGCTGGTATCGGCGATGGGGACGTACGGAGAATCATACCATCAGCACACCGGAGGTGGGCGTGGGGGCGAGACCCCAAAGGAAGTGGGAAAGCCGCCAGAAAATTTTGGGGACACTACGGTCCCTGTGGAGGAAGTCCGTCGCCGTCTGGCTAGCCTGCGGAGTAGGTTCTCGTACGAGAACGGACGTAGGATTTGGATCCCGAAGAACAATAATCAGCAGAGGACCGACATGACGGATCCGCCGGCTACGGGTTGCCGCACGTGCAAGAGCCATGGAGCGCCGGGCAAGAAGCATTGGTTTTTTGCCTGCCCATACTACGAGTGACGGTGCCCAAAAGGGGGGGAAGAACAGGGGGAGAGGAGGACAGTCGGTGAGACGCCGTCGGGAGAGGTGGAGGGAGTACTGGGAGAGTCGGCAGACTGGTCATCTTGGTGGGCGGCGTGGAAGCGACTCAATCGACAAGACCCGGCAGAGTATTCCGATGCGCTTGTCGCCATGTCATGGAGCGTTGGCACCAGAAGCAACTATGCCGTTCACATCCGGGCATTGGGGTTACTCGCAGCCTCGCAGCCGGATGTCGATAAGTCAAAATTGCTGGACCGATACTTACGTGCGCTCTTCGCCAAGGGCAGGTCGAGATCATACATGCGAGGGGCTATCAGCGCGGTACGGGCCCTGGAGGACTTGGGGTGGATCGCTGGGGTGGTCCAGGCCAGGCATTGGCGCATGGCAAAGTCCACCATCCGCAACACGGAGGAGCAGCGACCGTATGGAGGACTGGAGGCACTGTCCGTACTTGCCCAATCCTGTCGAACCAAGGAGCAGTGGTCCGGATTCGCCTTGGCCGTCCTCTCCTTCACCTGTCTGTGGCGGGTGGGGGAAGCGGCCGGGGTTCGACGACGAGGGATCGAGGACGAGGCTATATGGTTCAGGTGCAACAAGAACGGTGACAAGGTTGTTCAGCGAGAACTGGGCCCGTACTCCGCAAAATGGGCGAGGTGGCTCCGTGACTATGGGTCCACAGGTCGTCGCAGGTCGCCCATCATGTGCCCTTCCGGATCGCCATGGTTGGAGTCATTCCTGGAATTCGGGTTCCGGGGAACAGAGTACGCCAATCACAGGTGGCATTGTTGGAAACGCGGGGGTGCTGCCCTACAGAAGTACCTCGCCCTCCCTGCGGAGATCCGGCAATGGTGGGGACGATGGAAATCACGGAGGGTGGCGGAGGACTACGCACAGCCACCTGAAGAATATAAAATCTGGACCTCCATCAGACTACCATGGCCAGAGGGACCCTCCAAGTTCGTTAAGCGCACGGCGCGAGGGCACGACTTCTGGCCTGCAGCGATTTCGGAGTTATTTCGGGACGGACAGCAAACTGTGGAGCAGCAGCCTGACGTTGGATCCAAGCGAGCGTGCATTGTACTGTCGGATGATGACACGCCTCAGCGACCTGGAGTCCCGGTGCGCCGCACCGTCAAGGTGCGTAGGCATGGCAGTGCCAGCCCCGTGGCATCAGCAGCCCTGGGGCCCCGAGTTGGCCGAGTGGATCCTGCAGCGAGTACGGGACGGAGCGGTTCGGGAGTGGTGCAGCAAGCTGCGGGAGGTGATCGACCTCCCGCCAAGCAGCGGAGGCGATGATGGCTGGATCCTGGGACGGCTGCTGGTGCTGGTGCTCAGGATGTGGAGGCATTCGTCAGAGTTAGGGATACCGCACCCTGGGGTACACATCGGTCAGTTTTTTGTGCAGCTCACGAGGGACGCGTGGCTGATCTGGTTGCGAGACTCCACTTCCCCAAAGTTAATTGTGGTGCCATTAACTACGACCATTTTAGAGAGGGGGGTGGGACCTGTGGGTAATGTCCGCATCCCCCCCGATATTTGGAAGGCATTGGTGCCGGGTAACTTTGGCGAGGTGAGCAGGCGGTCCTTTTCTTCTCTGGCGCCTGTAACAGGCCAGTCTGCGGTCCTGGCCAGGGCATTGGTACGGCAAGGGGTGCTGCGCCCCTGTCTTGCGGACGGTTTGGGCCCCAATGGGTCCCTTTTCGCTATCCCGAAAAACAGCGAAAAGGCAAGCTGTATTTGCAACATGGTCCTTTTCAACAAGGCCCAGGGGTGCGACAGCCCCCCCTTGCGATTGCCAAGCGTTGAGCTTGTCGCTTTTTTACAGATTGTGCATTGGAATATACATTTGGATTTCGTTCCAGCCGGTTGTGCGGGGGTGGTGGGGGATAATGTCATGTTTCTTCTTCACCAGATGGCGTCGCTCAAAGCTGACCCGCCCTGTGTGGGGGAGGAGCCTGTTTTGTGTGCATGTCATATCGATCTTAGTAATTGTTTTTGGTCTCTGAAGACCCCTGTTGAATTTACTGACGCCTTTCGAGTTTCAGTGGATGGAGTATTGTATAGTTTTGATTGTCTCCCGTTCGGGTGGACCCACAGTCCAGCCATTTGCCAGGCCGTGATGGTCAGGCTGGTGCGGAGCGCGGGGGTGCAGGGAGTCTTGGTGCTTGTCTACCTGGACGATGTGTTTATCATTGGGTATGGCAGGAAGTGGGTTAGTATGCAGGCGGGTGTTGTTGCTTCGCGCCTGAGGGAGGAAGGGGCCATTGTCAGTCCAAAAAGCACCTTGGAGGCCGCCGTTGGTTTGGCATGGATTGGAAAGTTTTTCGATTTCCAGGCTGCCACTGTGTCCACGGCGCGCGGAAATTGGCAAGCTTTGGTGGCGCGCTGGTGGCAACTGGCTGTAGGCCCTTGTACACGCCGCCGTTTGCTACGCTTTTTGGGCAGGTTGCTGTGGTTTGTGCGCCCAAATTGGGGAGTGCTGCCGTTCGTGGCGCCGGTGTGGGCGCATATACTGTGGCAGCCTCAGTGGTTGGCTGACGCCCCCTTGCGTTTGTTGCACACCCTTGCGGGCTTGCTGCCATGGGGGCTGATGGCATGGAGGCCGTTGGTTTTTTTTAAGAAGCCGCGCGATTGGGCTGAGTACATTTTTTTTGATGGAGCCTGCGATGGGCGAACCTGGAGGATGGCGCTGTGGGGATACACTATGGGGGGAAGGTCAGGGATCGTACATGAGGTGTTGTGCAATCAGCAGATTGCAGAGTTCGCGGCATTAGAGTATGCAGTGCATTTCGTGTCCGCATTGGGGTGGGACAGAGTAGGTCTGGTTGGAGATAACTTTTCGGTACTGCAAAGTTTTGCGGCAGGAAAAGCGAGTGTGGGGTTGCGAGTGCAGAATAGAATTTTGCGGCGGCTGGTATACGCGTGCACGCGGTCGCGTAGGTCGTGGTATCTGTGCTGGGTCCCAGGAGAATGCAACCCGGCGGATCCTTTCAGCCGTATCCAGTCGGGGTGGAGGGGGGACTATGCCGCAGCACAAGAGGAGGCCACACGTCGGCTGAGGTTGGCTATGGGCGGCCCCACGGTGTTAGTCCAGCATGTGTGGACGTTGGAGCTACCGGTGATAAAGCAGCTGCAGGGTCATGTGGGCATGAAGGTCCGGAAGCCTGCCTGACGCGCCGTAACGCCCTGCGTTTGGTCCATGGGCAGTTGGCGGCAAGTAGCTGGGCGTCGTGCCGGTGTCCTCCGACGCGCCCTTGCCCGGTGCTACAAACAAACACAACGGTCAACCTTTGGCCGAGCCGGGTGAGGGTGCAGACGGGGACCAGCGGGGAGCGCGGCGCCCGATAGCTCTGAGCATGCGAGTGTCTGCTGGTAGGGAGACGGTGCGAATGGCGGTGAGGTAACCTCGCATGTGTTGCGTTTGCGGCCACGGTGCAGGCTGGTGGTGTTGACTGGCTGGTGTCCGGGTCTGTTGGCGGGTAGTGCAGGACACGCGTTGGGGCTGTCGTACACGGGTTGGCTGGCGTGTAATCAGCATGGGACAGTTTATGTGGGTCAGGACCCGGATGCGGCCTTAGAACTCATCCGGCAATGGCTGCCGGTCGTGTGGGAGGCTTGGTACTTCTGCATGCCGCGGCCTGAGTTGTTGCAGGCACCGCCTGTGGTTGCGCGACCAGGTGCAGGGGTGCGGTGTTGGGAGGGTGCTGTGGGTCGGGAGAGGCTGTACCGCGCTGCAGTGGCCATTGCGGAGGACTGGTACGCGCGGCGGGTGCCCGTGCGTATGATGCGTGATGCGCCGGAATTCTGTGGCTGACGCGACAAGCGTGCTGCGGGCCGAGAGTGGCTGAGTGTGCCTGGGCGTCGTGGCCCTACCTTCTGACGTGCCCTCACCCGGTGCAGCAACCAAACACAACGGTCAGCCTTTGGCCGAACCGGGTTAGGGGGCTGTCGGGGCCATGAGAAGTTACGGCGTCCGGTTACAGCGGCAAGAGTGCTGTAATTGCCGCAATGCAACTGCGAGGGGGGGTGTCACGGCGTGGGCGTGTGTTGCGCGGGGTGCGTGTGTTGCACGGCGCGGCCGATCAAGGCGCGCAGCCAGTATCTATTTTTTTTTCTTTCAGGGCAGATTCAGCCTGCTATCATGTCGGTGTAGGGGAGTGTTTGCGCCCCAGACTCGCATACCGACGCTACTTATCGTTTTCTGTGTGCATGTGCTTTTGCTTGTTGGCAGATGTGAGTTTAGACCAAAATGAGGTTTGCCATAAGCAAACCCAAGTTTGGTCTGTGCAGGATTGAGTGTATATGTGTCTGCACTGATTGTCCGCTCAGTTGTCTTTTATATTTTGTATGTCGATGGCCCACCCACCCACCCTGGACAGTATCTATGGCACAGGCTGCCTTATGCGACATCACGCCCCAGACTCGCATACCGACGCTACTTATCGTTTTCTGTGTGCATGTGCTTTTGCTTGTTGGCAGATGTGAGTTTAGACCAAACAGGGTTCACCATCGGTGTGTGGTAGGATCCACCGCATCACGTCTAGCGATACACGGATCATTGTGCCATCAATGGGGCTACCATTCAAAGTGTCAGTGAAGTCACATAGTTGGTGCAAGCGCGCCACCGCTTCTGCTGTAGTTGTTCCCACATTGTGAAGTAGAGTGTGTAACGATGAGTGACCACCATACGGTGGTGGGCGCAGGGGTTTGCTTATGGAGGCAACAACAAAAACCGTGCAATCAAGTGTCATGTCAACTCTGGCAGGATCCAGTGACCGCCGTGCAAGTTTGTAGTTGTCAATCCACGCTGCAAGTAAATGGCTTTTCATCCATTCCCAGATTGTCGCAATGATTGTCGCACTTTGCGACCCACATGTGGTCTCCTACCAATGCAGCATGCTTGCGTTGGAGAGCAAACGTCTTCCTGCTTCGGACAATTCCAAACTGTTGATCTCGGGACGTACAATAGGGGGGCAGGCACGTGCATGCCGAGCTCAGCAGATATGAAACACTTGTTGTACAAAAATGTTCAATTGTTCTACTGCACTGCAAAGTGCCATTCATGGAAAAGGTTGTTGCTGCACTCATGATTGCCAGGTCGCACTTCATGTTTCCAATCTCGGACATCATAACCAGACTGAAGGCACAAAGAGAACCCCACCCCCTTGCGACTGAGGTAGCCCTACACAAATCGAGGGCTCTTCAACGTCTCCTCAACGTTTACCGTCCCGCAATCTTTGCACTGGGCTATGGTGTTCGGTATTGCACGTGGGCATGCAGCACTGGCATAACCAGATAACAGGTTATGTGCATTTGAAAGAGAGTGGAGAGGCTCTACTGGCATCATTTGGGCATCATTACATCACCACCCCCAAGCTATCACCATTGATGATTGTTTGGATCTATTTGTCATTTTGCCCAGTCCGCAGGAGGTACGCAATATATGAGGGGCAGTATCACAAAACCTTATAACCCCGTTTTTCGCCGAACCCTAGGACTGTTCTTGGAGGAGGCAAGTAAACGAGATGCATCACTTGTACAGGAAAAAGCAAAGAAGCTACTGCCAAACCTGATGCAGTATGGGATAGCATGTAAATATTTGTATGACCTTTGCATTGCACAACTCATGCAATTATATCATAGCCTCCGTTTGTTGACAGGCAGGACAGTTCATGACAAGTCACATCGCACACACACACACAGTGCTTGCTTGTCAACTGCTACATGTCGCTTTTCGCAGTTTGACATTTTTTTAATGAGTATGTACATGCCGTGTCAATGTCCCGTTTCTGACTTGCACATTCTTTGAGATCGGTATATATTTGCCACAAGCGTTGTGGACTTTATGTTGGTATTATTTGGGACATTTTGCCGGACATTGACAGCATTGCAATTTTCAAGAGGATTTTATTTACCTATGGCCCATTTATCTCTCAGGTGCCAAAAGAAGGAGAAGGGGTAGGGGTCGGGTGATCTACTTGATGAAGATGGTTGACGTGAACAATTTATCAAAAATTTTATGCTTTCTTGTGTAGACGGTTTCATGATGCATATGCATGGCCACGTTTTTTTCCACTGGTGTGGCTATGGTTTATTTGGTAATGTAAAAGTACTCTTTCAGACCGCTTTCAAACTCCTGCATCACTTCATCATTGTCTTTGTGTTACAGTGAGATTTTCCTATGCCACGTGTGTCCTTGTGAAATTTTGCAACGATACACGAGCGTATCTTTCCAAAATTTCACAGCAACAGCTTTTTGGTGCTTGGAAGTTTGCGTGGTAATATAATGCCCAAGATCAATGCGTGACAACAAGATACAATTGTACTTTGGTTTTGGTTCTGTGCAAGTTTTGTCAAACAACATGTTTTTTGCCAAGAATGTACAAATTTGCACATTTTCCCTCTCTAAGGGGCCTAATTTTGCCAATTCTGCAAAGGCGGTTGCACAATTTTCTTTTCACTTTTTGTGAGTTTAGTCAAAACAGGGGGTATCTTACGGCCCTTTTTTCACAATTGAGGTAAAAATTTTTTGCGAAAAACATTACGTGCAGTGGTGTGCTGCCTCAGTGAATGCTCTTTTGGATACCCTTGTAACAGGGCATACAACAGTGATGCGTCCATGGGGGGGGCGGCCGGGCCGGGTCCTTGTATGCCACCCCCCCCCCCAGCCCCCCCCCCCCCCCCGGGTTTTGAAAGATAGTGGTGCCGGGCCGGCCACCAACAAGTGTCTCTAGAAAACACTGTCCGGCGCCAAAGGCGCCAAATTTTTTTTCATACTATGTGTTTATACTCGAAATACTCAAAATTTTGTAGAGAATTAATATTTGTGTTCAAGCAACAAGAAAAAATTTTGACTTGAAAGGGCTGCAGGCCCTAACAGCAACCCTAACCCTAGCCCTAACCCTAAGCCTAATCAAGACTAAATATTGGGACCGAGCTGGTGGGGGAGGGAACATGAGCTATGAATGGTGAGGGGCACCAATGAGTCACACATTGAAGGCCGTTGACGGAGTGGAATCGGCTCGCAAGTGATCCCCTGCACCACAAGGCCCACTTTCAAGGCTGTTTTGGACTTCTTGAGGGCCAAAATGCCCCAAAATGGGCTCAAAATGGGCCCATTTCACCCGTTGGCGCACCCCTAATGGTCTAGGATGAGGATTGGAAAAATGCGTTTTTGAGCCCTTTTTGACCCATTTTTGGTCCCAAAACAGCCCATTTTCAAGGCATTTTTGGATTTTTGGAGGACCAAAATGGGCCACTACAAGCTCAAAACAGTCCAAAAACACTTGTTTTAGCGTCGCACATGGTCTAGGATCATTTTTGAGAAAAGTCATCTTTTTGCCCCTACTGGACCCTGTTGACCCATTTGGGCACCCACCTGTTTGGGCTTGAGCTTGCAGCTTGCCGCAGCCTACCGGGCCTAAGTACGGGGGTCTAGGCGTCCATTTAGGCAATTCTGAGGGGTGGAAACCACAAAAAGTGGGGGATTGCGGGTGGATTAGGTTCCCTCAGAATCGCGTTTTGAGCCAGGGGCAAAAAACTCACTTTTCTCAAAAATGATCCTAGACCATGTGTGATGCTAAAACAAGTGTTTTTGAACTGTTTTGAGCTTGTAGTGGCCCATTTTGGTCCTCCAAAAATCCAAAAATGCCTTGAAAATGGGCTGGTCTGGGACCAAAAATGGGTCAAAAAGGTGTCAAGAACGCATTTTTCCAATCCTCATCCTAGACCATTTGGGGTGCGCCATCGGGTGAAATGAGCCCATTTTGAGCCCATTTTGGGGCATTTTGGCCCCTCAAAAGTCCAAAAAAGCCTTGAAAGTGGGCCTCGTGGTGATGGGGTTCACTTGCAAGCCGATTTCACGTTGTCAAGAGCCATCAATGTGTGACTCATTGGTGTCCCTCACCATTCATAGCTTGCGACACCCACAAACCAAGAACACGCCTATTGGACCCTTTTGACCCATTTGGACACCCACCTGTTTGGGCTTGAGCTTGCAGCTTGCCGCAGCCTAGCGGGCCTAGGTATTGTCCGTTTGGGCAATTGTGAGGGGTGGAAACCATGAAAAGTGGGGGATTGCGGGTGGATTAGGTGCCCTCGGAATCGCATTTTGAGCCATGTAGCCAAAGATATGGCCTATTCTTAGTTTGTGGCTGTTGCCAGCCAGTCTACACAAAATTTGGGGCTTCTGGGGGCCTCTTTGGGCCGTTTCCGGGACATATGGTGGATTTGGAGTGCCGCAAAGGGCTCGTTGACACGGGAAAGTCAAGCCGCACATAGAGTGTACCCACCCTTTCCTCTCGTTTGGCCGTTTTGAATGGGTTCCAGGGCTTTTTTGGCCCAAAAATGGCTGGTTTTGGCCCTAAATTGCAGTTTTTGAAATTGAGGTCCGCCACTTGCGACACCCGTTCCCGGCCGCCACCGTTGAGTTTCTTGCTCAAATTTTGTGTGGTTGTTCCTCACACCCATAGGTATCATCCACCAAAATTTCAACCAACTCAGAAGCACCACGACGGAAATCTGATTTTTGCCCATTTCGCGCGTGCTGCTTGCTTGCTGCTGCTAAACCTGGTAGGTCCACCCTAGACACTAAAAAGGGTTATAAAACCAAGACTGGTCCCACCAGCTTGGTGACCCTAACCCTAATCAAGACTGAATATTGGGACTGAGCTGGTGGGGCAGGGAACATGAGCTATGACTGGTGAGGGACATAAAGAATGATTCACGCATTGATGGCTCTTGACAACGTGAAATCGGCTTGCAAGTGAACCCCATCACCACGAGGCCCACTTTCAAGGCTTTTTTGGACTTTTGAGGGGCCAAAATGCCCCAAAATGGGCTCAAAATGGGCTCATTTCACCCGTTTGTGCACCCCTAATGGTCTAGGATGAGGATTGGAAAAATGCGTTCTTGACCCCTTTCTAAGCCATTTTTGGTCCCAAACCAGCCCATTTTCAAGGCATTTTTGGATTTTCGGAGGACCAAAATGGGCCACTACAAGCTCAAAACAGTCCAAAAACACTTGTTTTAGCGTCGCACATGGTCTAGGATCATTTTTGAGAAAAGTCATCTTTTTGCCCCTATTGGACCCTGTTGACCCATTTGAGCACCCACCTGTTTGGGCTTGAGCTTGCAGCTTGCCGCAGCCTAGTGGGCCTAGGTATTGGGGTCTAGGCGTCTGTTTGGGCAATTCTGAGGGGTGGAAACCATGAAAAGTGGGGGATTGCGGGTGGAGTAGGTGCCCTCGGAATCGCATTTTGAGCCATGTAGCCAAAGATATGGCCTATTCTTGGTTTGTGGCTGTTGCCAGCCAGTCTACACAAAATTTTGGGCTTCTGGGGGCCTTTTTGGGCCCTTTCCGGGACATATGGTGGATTTGGAGTGCCGCAAAGGGCTCGTTGACACGGCAAAGTCAAGCCGCACATAGAGTGTACCCACCCTTTCCTCTCGTTTGGCCGTTTTGAATGGGTTCCAGGGCTTTTTTGGCCCAAAAATGGCTGTTTTTGGCCCTAAATTGCAGTTTTTGAAATTGAGGTCCGCCACTTGCGAATCCCGTTCCCGGCCGCCACCGTTGAGTTTCTCGCTCAAATTTTGTGTGATTGTACTTCACACCCATAGGTATCATCCACCAAAATTTCAACCAACTCAGAAGCACCACGACGGAAATCTGATTTTTCCCCATTTCGCGCGTGCTGCTTGCTTGCTGCTGCTAAACCTGGTAGGTCCACCCTAGACACTAAAAAGCGTTATAAAACCAAGACTGGTCCCACCAGCTCGGTGACCCTAACCCTAATCAAGACTGAATATTGGGACTGAGCTGGTGGGGCAGGGAACATTAGCTATGACTGGTGAGGGACACCAATGAGTCACACATTGATGGCTCTTGACAACGTGAAATCAGCTTGCAAGTGAACCCCATCACCACGAGGCCCACTTTCAAGGCTTTTTGGACTTTTGAGGGCCCAAAATGCCCCAAAATGGGCTCAAAATGGGCTCATTTCACCCGATGGTGCACCCCTAATGGTCTAGGATGAGGATTGGAAAAATGCGTTCTTGACCCCTTTTTGACCCATTCTTGGTCCCAAAACAGCCCATTTTCAAGGCATTTTTGGATTTTTGGAGGACCAAAATGGGCCACTACAAGCTCAAAACAGTCCAAAAACACTTGTTTTAGCGTCGCACATGGTCTAGGATCATTTTTGAGAAAAGTCATCTTTTTGCCCCTATTGGACCCTAATGACCCATTTGAGCACCCACCTGTTTGGGCTTGAGCTTGCAGCTTGCCGCAGCCTAGTGGGCCTAGGTATTGGGGTCTAGGCGTCTGTTTGGGCAATTCTGAGGGGTGGAATCCACAAAAAGTGGGGGGTTGCAGGTGGACTAGGTGTCCTCGGAATCGCATTTTGAGCCATGTAGCCAAAGATATGGCGTGTTCTTGGTTTGTGGCTGTCGGCATTTGGAGCTTCTGGGGCCTTTTTGGGACGTTTCCGGAACATATCATGGAGTTAGAGGGCCGCAAAGAGCTCGTTGAAACGGGGAAGTCAAGCGGCACGTGGAGTGTACCCACCGTTTCCCTTCGTTTGGCCGTTTTGAATGGGTTCCAGGGCTTTTTTGGCCCAAAAATGGCTGTTTTTGGCCCTAAACTGCAGTTTCTGAAACTGAGGTCCGCCACTTGGGAATCCCGTTCCCGGCCGCCACCGTTGAGTTTCTCGCTCAAACTTTGTGTGATTGTACTTCACACCCATAGGTATCATGCACCGAAATTTCACTCGAATCTGAAGCACCACGACGGAAATCTGATTTTTGTCCATTTCGCGCATCCCGCTGCTTGCTTGCTTGCTGCTGCTAAACCTGGTAGGTCCACCCTAGACACTAAAAAGGGTTATAAAATCAAGACTGGTTCCACCAGCTCGGTGACCCTAACCCTAATCCCCCCCCCTCACCCCTGGCTGGATGCACCCCTGACCCCCGGCCAGACCCCCCCGATCCCCGGCAGGAAACCCCCCTCCCCCGACCCCCGGCTGGACCCCCCCCCAACACCCCCCCCCCCCAAAGTTTTGAAAGATAGTTGGGGGGTGGGTCGCATCAGGACCAGTTGTAGTCGCCCCCGCTGGTGTTCGGGGGGGGGGGGTCGCCAACGCCAGCACCAATCAGCTAGACAGGCCACGTTCAGGCTGCCACATTATCCATTTCACGGGGTTTCCACAGACTGAGTGGAAAGGTTGCCAGTAACGCCAACCTCTTTGGTGTCGTTCGGTCCCCCAACTCACGGGCCCACGGTGTCGTGCAGACCAGTTGCGGGGCATGAAGCCATGTTCCATCAAGCCTGTGCTTGGTCCCGCTGCTGCTGGTGCTGTTGCTGTAGCTGTTGCTGTTGCTGTTGTTGTTGGGGTTGCAGGTTGTCGGTTGTGGGTACCGGTTGCAGGAGACTGTTGTCGTTGAGGTGTGGTGATCGTCATGTTGGTGGTGGTGTTGGTGGTGTTGGTGGTGCAAGGGCCCTGGTGTCGAACGAATCCATGCCACCACTGTTTCCTCCCTCAGGTTGGGGACCTTGACCATTATCTCCAGAAAATGGACCGCCGCAAAGTGGGTCGCAATGAGTTTCAGCGCATGGCCAAGCAGCTGCGGCAGCAGGTGCTTGTGACGCTGGGGGAAGTGCAAGGAACTCTGAAGGCTTGGGGTTTCGGGATGCTGTCTTGCAAACATGGTGAGTGTCATGTTGTATACCCAATTTTTATGCCAGTTGACCTGAAGCCTTGTGCCTGGGGGTTCCAACAGTTTTGCGCATTGTTCTGCATCTTTGCAGTAGACATGTGTGTTGCACTCTGTGCAGTGTTTTCTTGGTGAAACGGTTGCTTTTGTCTTGTTACTCTCCGTTGCATGGTGATGCACACATGTCTGTTGGTAAGACTCTCCAGGCCAGACAATGCCCGGAATCAAGGCCAAGGAGACCACGCAAGTACTGCCAGCATTGGTGCCGCCAACCAAGTCCTTTGGGGTTGTTGGTCGGTTGCTGCGAATCATGCCCCTGTAGAAAGAGTGTGTGGGTGTAGAGGAAACAGCTGCAATATGCCCCTGGGGGATTGCTTTTTTCATTGGTGGGGAGGCCCCTTCTCTGCCTCCTCCCACTCTCGTGGACCCTGTTCCCCACACCCCCCCTCAGCTGAAAACCTGTCAAAACCAGTCAGCTGAAAACCTGGGTTTGTGGGATGGTTTCAGTGGCTGGTAATACTTTTGCGCATGCAGCGCATGTCAAAGTGTTTTGATTTATTTTTCGTCATCTTCCCTTTGCTCATTGTTATGCAGAAGTCAATGTCCCATCGCTTCTGCGTATTTTGGCTCCGGCCGCCACCCTATGCAAAACGCAAAGATATAATTGACGCGATATTGTATTTTCGGGTTTCAAATCCTGCGTATACTGGTATAGAATGCTCGGAACGATCCCCTCTATCAGCCCTCAACACCCACTACCCTCCAACTCTGATCTTTTGCTTTGCAGGTGGTGGGTGATGTTGCATACGATGGTTCTCGTGATCTGCCTGGCTTTACCGCAACTGGCGGCTTTTCCAATCCCTCTGATCCCATGAGCATGAGCCTGACGATGGCATCTGTACCCGGGGGTGCCATGGGGACAACACAGGCCTCATTGGGTATGCCTGTTTCTCAGTTCATGCCCTTCAGCAGAATCTGAGCAAACCTGAGAGCCACGCTTGTGGGTATCCCGTTTGCTCCAGATACGGCATGATTTCAACACCAATGGTAGTGCAACCCGCGCCCTGCACGAAAGTACGCCCAGGGGCGGGCATGCAGGCGACCCCGGCCTCGTGGCTCGCTAACAGCAGGGGCCTGGGTCCCCACAAGGCATGCAAGGAGCTCCGGTGCAAACGCCCTGCAAGAACTATGCCGGAGGTGCCACCCAGACCACCCTGGGCCTCACGAGGCGTGCCGCCGACGGAGTGTAGTGTAGTGTAGTGTAGTGTAGTGTAGTGGAGTGTAGTGTAGTGTAGCGTAGTGTAGTGTAGTGTAGTGTAGTGTAAGTGTAGTGTAGTGTAGTGTAGTGTAGTGTAGTGTAGTATAGTATAGTGTAGTGTAGTGTAGTGTAGTGTAGTGTAGTGTAGTGTAGTGTAGTGTAGTGTAGTGTAGTGTAGTGTAGTGTAGTGTAGTGTAGTGTAGTGTAGTGTAGTGTAGTGTAGTGTAGTGTAGTGTAGTGTAGTGTAGTGTAGTGTAGTGTAGTGTAGTGTAGTGTAGTGTAGTGTAGTGTAGCGTAGCTTAGCGTAGTGTAGTGCAGTGTAGTGTAGTGTAGTGTAGTGTAGTGTAGTGTAGTGTAGTGTAGTGTAGTGTAGTGTAGTGTAGTGTAGCAAAGCGTAGCTTAGCGTAGTGTAGTACATGAATACACACACGTCCCGCTGGGTCTGGCCTTCTGCTGCTGGGCCTGGCCTTCTGCTGCTTCGCCTGCTCCGACCGCTTGGGCCTTTTTCGCTGCGAATGGGGGTCCTCCGGTTCTAGGTGGGGCAGTTGGAGATGAGGGGTGAGAAAGCTCGACGGGAGCATTGAAGTCTGCCGAGCACAAATCTCGTGTTGCTGCTTCAAAACAGTCTGGGGCGCTTTGTGGTTTCATCAAAAAGCGACCAGCATTCCCAACACCCAAGCAAATTGCTGAAGCTGAGTGTGCCAATCTTGACTGCACTGATTTCACAGCAAGTTCCTCTACCTCTGCAAGTACCTCTCCAGGAGCACCTGCAGCTGTTCAGGGTGGTGCACCTTGCTCCCAAACAGGCTGCACAGGCTGCTGCAACGGGTGTGGCACAACCAACAGTAGTTGTTGCACAACTTGCGCCAATATGGGAGATGTATAGGGATGCTATTGGAACAATTATCCAACTCCCTGATGATGTGAAGGAGGCATCGAAATACAAGTATGTGCAGAAAATGGCCAAATCGGTCAAGACAAGAACTGCAGAGGAATTGTGGTAATTGGTACATGCTGCAAATGAGAGGCGTGCCCCTGCTGGATCTTGGCTGTTCAAATTTTGAAAAATGGAGTAGGCTGCGCATTCCAAAGAGCCAAAACAGCGTGACATGGATTTTTGGACCAGGGCCGAGTTGAGGACAGCTTTGAACATAGCGCAGAATTTGCAGCCCACCACCAAGTTTTACGGGTCTTTACGATTGCAGCACGCCAACTATGTGGATGACCATGGTGCTTTGGCAAAGGGCCCCACTTTTCAGGGCGATGGTGCAAAGGCTTTTTGCAATTGCACAGATGGCCTCAGTGCGGTGGAGTTGCGGAAAATGAAAGGCGTCCTACATACTTCAGTGGGATGGTCTTTGCTATTTGACGGTAGCAACAAAGGGCGGTGGACAGCAAAAGGTGAACTTCTCCTTTAAAGGAAGATATCAAGGAGCTCCGTTTGACCGTGAAACCTTTTGGGCCATGAGGCTATGTGGGGGCGTCTCTGCGACTTGATGCGGAAGGGCTTTTGTGAAGTTGAGCCACTATCCAAAAATTTCCTCCCCCATGTTATGCGCTCCATGCTGCAAATGGTATATGATGGTGCTAGTGTGAACCACAGCCTGCATAGGTATGTGTGCAACACATTCCAGTCCGATCTGCTCCCAAGAGTGGATGATTGTCACTAGTTGGAGCGCTGTGGAGTTATGCTTTCTGCATGGAGCCGTTCGTAAAAGACGCACTAGGCATGGTTGGGCTGGTGGTCAAAGTATTTCCGAAAAAGGAGCTCTTGGAGATGGAGACTACAGCAGACAACCCTGATTTCCGCACAGTGCACCGCATTCATAAAGAGCGTTGGATGGAGGGTTTGCGCGGATCTCTTTCTATTTTTTTTTTGGCGGTGTGGCACATCATCACTGCGGATGTGCTCAGCCTGGCTGGTAAATCCAAAGGTCTTGAGTGGGAGATGATTTGAAAGATGTGGTATGATATCAGGTTTTTGTAGATCTTGGCAGGTCTGATTAATATTGCAGTTGTGTCTCAATAGCAGAAAAGAAACCGCAAGTGCATGATGTCACATTTGTTGAACATGATGGCATCATGCACCAACTTGAGACTGCAATGAGGGGCCAAGTGGCCGATCAGGCCCAATTTTCTGCTCTCATGTAGGCTATTGAGAAAAAGGACACAGGTGTGCATGTGTACCGTGGTGTGAAATTGCACATTGGTGGTGATATGAAGCCTGCTTTGAGGTGGATTCACACTACTTTTCTGGAAGAAATGTTAAAGCAGTTTGCCAATAGGCCAATTCTTAGAAAGCCTGGGTGGCTGTATATATCAAAATGGCCAGCCAATGAGCTTGCCTTGGAGTCGCATGGTGTAGGGGACCTCAAAGCAGTTTTTGAGCATTGGCAGCACAGGTTCCCCTCAATGATTTGGCGTGGGGACGCTGGATTTGATCAAATGAAAGTGGTCTATAAAGCAGCCCTAAGGCCTGTAGATTCCTGTGCCTTTTTGAAGCATATTATTTGTAACAAGGCACCCTTTCCATGCCTGCATGTTTTGCTGCAGTGCTGCCTTGCGTTGGCACCAGGGGATGCAGTTGTTGAGCAGGCTTTTCCCAGCTCACCCACCTGCTTGCCCCCTAGCGGTTGCGCATTAGCACCAAATTGGTTGAGCAGTTTATGATTTTCGCTTTGGACAGTGTACCCTAGACAAAGTATGATTTTGGCACTGTTTGGGGAGATCCGCGCACTAATGCACGGCGCGCACGCTTCCGATTGGCACGTGCCGATCGCAGTGCCCACAAGTGTGAAAGGAAGGGCAAGCAGGTGCCCAAGGGTACGGAGGAGGGTACAAGTAAAAAAAGGAAGCTGTCCGAAGCCTCCTCATATGAGGACAGTGATTCTTCGGATGGGTCAAGCTCCTCCGATTCATCATGTGACTGAGACAGTGATGACAATGAAAAGACTGCTCATATGCTTCAAAAAGTTCTCAAATTTCTGGAAACCGGTCCAATGCTTGTGTCTTGTGTACCGCTTTGGTGGCTGGCTGGGTGGGTGGGTGGTTGGCTGTCCAACCCCCCCCCCCCCCCCATGGGGTGGGGCGGGACAATTCTGGGTCACTGGGTTTTCCCGAATTCTGGGTGGGTGGGTCTCAGAATTCACCCCCCCCCCCCCCCGCGCCCCCCCGTCACTAAGCAAATCCCTGAGAAGCACCTCGTGGCCCAGTGCATGCGTAATCTACCCACCATGATGGTGCTGGCGCTCAGCACACAGCAACTTGTGGCTAAGCACGCAGTGCTTGTTGTGTGACAGCGGCCCGGAAACGGCCCGCCACCAGTGGGAATGCCCAGTACAGTCCATGAGGGGCACCTGGCCCTACAGCGCCTACACACCCTAACCACCTACGTGGGCGCGGGCGTTACAGATACAAGGCCAGCTGTGAAACTCCGCCGTCCTAGAACAATGGTCGGTGGTGATCGCGACGCCGTCCCTGCGGGTGTGGTGTGGTATGGTGTGGTGGATTAGTGGGTTAGTGGAGGAAAAGCCTCAGGCCACTAGCCTGTCTGTCCTCGAGCGCCTTTGTGCTCCCATGCCGCTGATACTCGTCATTTATGTACATACCTACGCCACCGGTGCGCTGTTTCCTTCACTGTTCACTCACCACCACACTGGCAAAGCAAGCACTGCATTGGGCGCTGGCATGTCATTGAAATTTGCTGACCCATCGATATACGTTGGCTGCTGCTCAATGCAAGCGCGACAATGTCCCGCTGCTGGAGTTGTCCGCACTCTGCCTATGCATTGTGGTTGTGCGGTGCCTCATTAAACTGTGCCCTGCCTGCTAAATATACTGCTAAGGGGCTGAATCATGCCCTATGGGCTGCTTCTCGGCTGGGAAGTGGGATGCTGGCTTAGTGCTTGGCTAATGGCTATAGACCTCCATCCCGCTGAGTGAAAGTGGGGAGCGGTTTGAACGATGTGGAGGACAATTGGCTCCTTTTGCTGCGCCACCTTGCTGGAACTTGTGGGCGTTGCTTTCTTGTTGGGCTGCCGCTTGCCTGTAGGTAGGGGAACAAGGGAACATTCTTCGAGCATATGGGTCCACTGGGGCGCAGCTCCGCACATGCCCAATGCTGACTGCTACTGTGAACTTCTGGCACACAGATGGACCGTCAGCATTTGGAAGTCACTCACTATCCTTGAGGTCCTGGACCATCCCAACACCAACCCAGAGATTGCTGTCTTTGGCTTTGGGGATTGTGATTTTGGAACTTCGTGCCCCTGGACACTTCCCGTTGCCTGATTTGCCACATATTCCTTGCACAAGCCAACAGGCCCACAGCAGTGCCCTGTCCAACCCACAGAGCTCCATTCCAGTAGTGTTTGCTTTGCGCCATGGACCAGAGGTGCCATAGACTCCTCCCACCTCGACACTCAGTATTGGACCACTCTACTTTTTGTGTATGTGGAAGAACACTGGAACACCCTCATCCATAATCGTTCAGATACATTCCCTTCTGGAAGGCTTATAACTGGTCATTTGCTATCTCCCTTCCACAGGCACTGATGGGCTGCGGTCACCTGCCAGGAGTCTGCCTGGGCTTGATCACAGCCGCGGTAGCGGCGGTGGTGGTTATGGCATGGATGGTATGGGTCCGGATGCTGCCTTCATTCGGTATGAGCTGCTTTCTGTGCTTATGGTGAGGGTGTCAGTATCGACAGTGTTCTTGAAGAAAATAACACGCAAACAACAACTGCACCAGGGCTGGCTCGCAGAAGAGGTGCATGAACTGGTACAGGCCGGTTCGTAGTTAATCTATCTTCCTTGATGTACCCTCTGCGTGCCTACCTGCTATCACCTGCACCTGCACCCTTACACATTGCTAACCAACACTTCATTGCGAAGTTCATCAGTGCACATGCACAGTACCTCCTTGGCGTAGTTGCAAGGCTCAAAATTTCTCTCGGTTGATCTTTTGGGGCAAATCATTGGCGTACAGCTCTACAACAAGGATTTTGCAGGTCAGACGGGAGGCATAGGGGGCGCACCGTGCGCTGTGCCTGCGCTGTGCGCGCGCTGTGCGAAAAGTCGGCTGTTTTTCACCACCGGTAGCCACGGGTCCCAGGGTCCTGAATTCTGCACCCTACAGCCCCTGCTGGTACACCAGGGATTTTTTGATTTTAGTCTGATGCTTGCCACGGGTCCCAGGGTCCTGAATTCTGCACCCCCGAGGCTGTTTTGAATCGATCATGCACGCTTCTGTAGGTGGGTGGTTTTCAGGGGTGTTCCCGGGATAAACAATGTAATAATTGGCGCTGTGCGCGTGGTGTGGGAAAACGCCCCCATAGTGAGACTGGCCCAGTGTTGTGTGGAAAGGAGATCTACTTTCTCAGCAAGCAGGGTAGTCGTAGCTGGTGCCACCCTCTGGACGAGTGGTTGATGCAAACCAGGGCATGCCTGTCAGTTCAACCCAGCTCAGCAGTCCGCACCGTGACCGCAATCATGCAGGTACCGCTGCCTCAGCTGCAACAAGCCCGCCTCGAAGCTTGTGGATGAAGGGATGAGGAAGGCCCCACATGCGTTCCCGCCCAGTGGCGTGCTGACTTCCAATCCCAATTCCATTGCCAGCGTCAGTGTCAGGTGTTGGCTGGGGAGCAGGGGCACAGGGTTTCCAAGTTCGATGGGTCTTTGTTTGTATGCTGCAGTCGACACATGTTTTGGACGGAAAGGTTCTGTCTTCACCACTTCAAAAAAGGCTGTTGTCTGTTTGGGTACCAGCATAGACACCGGGAGGGTGGGTTGCAGAAATTAGCAACAATGGCCAAAATTCGCCATTTTTTTGAGCCGAATGATGATCACCACATATGTTCGTGAACAATGGAAAACCTTGTTAGTCACTGCTCTGCACCTTTTTTTTTTTTACACAACACGCCCCTCAGTGACACTTCTGGCAGGCCATTGCCAAGAGCCATGGGCAAAAACCACCCAAAATGCATAATTTTTAAAGGTTGGCTGCATCCGGCTGCCTTAAATGTAATGTAATAAGACCTTCATGGTGATGAATGATGGTGAAATACCGATGCTGACTGCCCTGTCATGTACCACAAACATCCTTCAACTGCACACATGGCAGGGCACACTTTAAACGTGTGCTCGGGTCATCAAGCTGGTATAAAGTCGCAGACTGCTTTGAAAATGGCCCATCCTGGGACCAAAGGAGGTTCAAACACAAAAACCGAAAAACGTTCCACGTTGGTCCAGCATGCGAAAGGGGGGCTTCAAAAGGGTTCGATGCGATGTGTACAGTGTACACTGCGCAGTGCGCCGTGTGCAATGTGTGCACAGCGCATGTTGTGCTGTGTGCAGAGTACCAAGGTGCGATGTTCACAGTGCACAGTGCGCAGCGTGCGCACTGCAATGTGCACCGCATGCAATGTGTGGAGCGCGCAATGTAGGGGCTTAAGGTCCCCCCCCCCTTTTTGCTGCTGCAGCAGCAGCGACCAGCAAGCAGCGGCAAACACACACAAGTGGTTCGGTTCTGGCGGATGGTGCGTTGGCATGCAATGTGGAATGCCTCAACGTGTCAGGGAATACCTCAAGGCCGGAGGCTCATTGCAGGTGCGGCAACTGCAAGGACTGGGGTCGAGAATTTGGCTCTTTTTGAGCTGTTCAGTGTAAAGGACGTTCGTGGCGGGCGCTTTGCATTGGCATCTCATTGTTCCACACTGTGCTGTGGGCTCTTCACAGACGTGGGCTCTCCACTCAGCACATCACCCCCGTTGCACACACCCTTTGGGGGGCCCCTTGAGGATGATGCGTCAACCCTGAACTTTTTGGGCCAACAACATTTTTTCTTTTCTTTTGTGTTTGACTCCTGGTCCATGTCCTTCACTTCATGTATGTTCAGGACGCTACCTTTCTCCACTGGAACCTCTTCACGCCTCACCAGGTCACAGTGGGGGCCAGCTCTGCCTGTCCCAGGATGTGAGGTAACCCCGTCCCCCCCGGGGGCCCTCCGTCCAACAGCTAGTTGCCAAAGGTTGTCAGGTCCTGTGCAGCCGAACCACCTTGGGTACCCCCCCTCCCTGCCCTGAAAAAAACCGCCCCTTGCAGACCCCGCATCCCAGCCCCCCCCCCCCCCCGCTTTGAAAAGTATAAAAAATGCAGTAGGTTCTCACTCCGACAATGTGTTTCATTTCTCACACCAATTTGCATCATCTTTCATTCCCGCTCTTTTTTGAAGTTCTGTGCCTTGGAGTGTTTGCAATCCAGTAGCTCTTGGTAGGTGGCTGTATTAGACATGGTCAGCCTAACAAAGGTGCCACCTACATGTTCGCTTAGCTCACCTTAATTAGGTCCCTCCACCCCCCTCAAGGCCGCCTCCGGCCGACACAGCTAGTTAGGGGGTTGCCTCGCATTATAATCAAGGAGCCCCCCCCCCCCCCCTGCACCAGGTGCACCCTGTACCATCCACCTACAATGTACCATCTGCAGGATGGGGGAGAGCATCACAACTCTGTCCACTGCGGCGGCACGGCAGGACAAGAAGCTTGAGAATTATTTCCAGTGGGTGGAAGGGCAAGCCATGCAGTACCCTGCCAGTGACGAAGATGCGGGTTCAGCAGACCATCTCACTCCTCAGCGGTGTGTTGCATACTGCCGTGGGTGGATGCATGTGTCTTTTTGTGCTTGCATGCGCTGAGGCGGTGTGTGGGATCTCCACTTCTGCACTTCGACCCCCTTACACCTGCTTACCCGCACTCACGCTAGGCATATCCAACTATGTAATGACATGCGCCTTTCCACCAGCGGGTCAAAACGGGAGTGGGATGGGTGACACAGCCTGAGGGATGGTATGCCCCCGCATCCCCCCCCCCCTCCCCACACCCTGCATTGCAGCATCACAGCAAAAGCAATGCGTCTCGTCTACGCAGCCCGGGGAATAATGGGGGGGGGGGGCGGGGTCCAAATCCAATTTGCACTGTAAGTTTAAATTGAGGAACCCAAGTGCTTTGCATGTTATTCGCTGGATATTTAGATATGCAGGTGGTCTAGAATTGTGAGTATTGAACATGAATTTTGTAAATTCTTCTTTGATGTGTCAACCTTTTTAGAGATTTAGCTACCTTCATCAAATCGTCCATGCTTTGAGCGCCAGGTTTGCAAGACGAGGCGCTATACAAATGTCGTTTGTTGCGTGCTGGACCCTCCAGAGCTAGCCGGGCCTGGGTGTAATGCGTGCAAGGGTGGACGCCGGTGGTTACATACCGTCCATGCTTTGAGCGCCAGATTCCGCCAGACGAGGTGCTATACAAATGTCGTTTGTTGCGGGCTGGAGATCCCACCCTCGAGAGCTAGCTCAGCTCGAGTGTGGTGCGTGCAAGGGCGGACGCCGGTGGTTACATAGTGCGTCTTACCCCCATCGAACTGGAGTTTTTTGCATGTTATAAGATTAACGCATTTAGCAATTGCCTTGGTTGTAGTGAACCTTGTACATTGCTGTTTGTTTTGGCACTTTTTGTCGTGTGACGTGGATGCGCAAGCAGCCGGGTCGCAAGAATCACCTCGAAGAGAGGTTGTTAGATCAAGCGCGGGCGTCATATACCCCCCCTTTTTGGGGGTTATTCGCGTAGCATACCCCAAGGCATGATATTGGATGACCAACCCCTTGTAAAATCATTATTTTGCCCAATAAGACCATCCCCCAATGGATTTTTTGATTCTGAGGCCTCTATCCCCTAAAACTAGATATCACTTTTTTTTTTGAGGGGGGGGGGGGTGGGGTCAAAAGTTTTCGCACACAAGGCTCCAAGCAGTGGGGAAGCTTATTGCTGTCACACAACCGCCGGTCGAATGGTAACGCAGCGGACACAAAGTTTTTGGTCGGCGGTTCGAATCCCGGTCGACCGACTGTTGGCGGTGGCGGCGGCGGCGCCGCATTCACCCGACCGGGGTTCGAACCGCCGACCAAAAAGGCCTTGGTCAGCTGCATTACCATTCGGCCACTGCTTGGTCTGAGGCGAATGGTCTCCCCACTGCTTGGGGCCGCGTCTGCCATTGACAAAAAACCCAAACTGTGTGTTTCTGTCTGACTGACTGTTGGCCTATTGTTGGCCTGGCTAAGGGACTGATTGGCTGACTGTCAACCTCTCTTCGAGGTGCGCTGCCGAAGGCAATAGAATTTCCGTGTTCATCAATGACCCCGAGTACTTTGCATGTTATAAGATTTACACAGTTAGCAATTGGCTTGCTTGTAGTGCAGCTTGTACATTGCTGTTTGTTGTGGCAGTTTTTGTCATGTGATGTGGGTGCGCAAGCAAGAAGCGGAGGCCGAGTAGCAAGAATTAGCTACACTGCGCCCTCGACTTTGCAGCAAGTGCAGATCGAGCGCGTCGCAAAGAATTCCAAGCCCCGCAATGGCTTTGAGTTCTCATACACGCCCCCTACCACAGCAACCCCCACAGTCCCAAGCCGCCTCCCCTCCCACTACGACGCAATCTATCAGCAGCTTTGTCGAAGTTTTGGGTTCGTCGTATTGCAGTAGTTGCTGCGGCAAACTATGTGGGGTGACAAGCTCATGCTCACAATGCAAGCGGGGTGTCCATGAGCATTGCTTTGTCACGGGGGGGGGGAGGGGCACCGGTGGTGTTTTGCGTGTGCCTGTAGAGGTTGTGAAAAGCCTTTGGGTAACACGGATACCCAACAATGCAAGCAATGCAAATGCTATGTGCATGTTGGATGTACGCTTCATGGTTCGTGTCTCCAGTGTGCTCAACCCATATGCCCGCCTTGCCATCCCCCTACCAAAACTTGTACATTTCACACTTCATGGCAATCGGGGCGCGCCTGGCTAAAGTATGAGAACGGGGTGATGTGGTGTGCGACATGCATGCCGCGCACATCCCCAATTGGCAGCCCAGCCGGAGTGGATTGCTGGCATCACGAACATTAAGTGGTTCAAAATTGCCAAGCACCAAAAACAAAAGTGCGGGACACATGTTGTCTCGCTTGCTCTTTGGAGCTCGGGCGGTAGGGTGAGGCATGTGACACACACTCTGCCTATGGAACAGCGGGAGGCCCTATGGGCACATTTTCGTTTGATCTACCGCGTTGTGAAGCACCTTGGTATGCTCCGGGATGTGTGCTGGGGATGCAGAAGCTGCAACTTTGAATGGTGTGAATCTGATTGAGGCGTACCGCTGCCATTGGGCTGTGGCTGAGATTTTGCAGCACATTGCCATGGATGTGCGCATTGGGGATGCCCAACCAGTCACACACACATTGCCATGGATGTGCGCATTGGGGATGCCCAACCAGTCACACAGGCCCCATACTTGGCATTGACGTCCGACTCCTGCACGGACAGGTCGGCCAAGAAAGAAGAGTTGATGCGTCTGGGCTTCCCGCAGGGAAACAAGATCGACACCCGGTTTTTCCCTCTGCAACGACCCCCCTCCCCTGCCCAGAGTGCACCAAAAATTTTGCCCTTTGTTTCTGAATTTTTCAGCATCTTTCTGCCCTTGTAGCAACCCAAAATTTGGACCACAGCGTGGGTCCATGGTGCATTCCCCATCCCCCATGACCCCCTCTACCCCCGGCAGTGCTTGGGCAAACCCACCTAAAACGAACCCTGCCTGCCGGTATATATAAGTATGTATATACACATTTTCTAATCCAAACACCAAACCAACTATGCAAACGTTGGCAAAACGCCACTTGGGGTCACAAGGCCCAAGCAACCAATCACAAAACTCTACATTACTTGTTTTATGAGTTTTGCACATTGGTTGAGATGTTGAGTGACACCCTCATTTCTTAAATTTACACTTTTGTGAAGGAAATTTACACCACTTTTGGGAAAATTTACACCAATTTACACAAGGTGAGGGCCGGGGGCCAAAAGCACCTTAAACCCCCGTAAATCCCCGGGCTGCGTCTACGACAGTGTCTGTAATGAGCAGACTGCGTCTACTTGTAGCAGTGACACCCAATTACTGTAACTCCATGCTCTGTTGGAATGAGGGTGGGGTGGCCACTGCAAACACCTAAAGGTGGCGGTTTTTTTCTGGGAATCGCACATTAATGCCCTGGAAGCACAGTGAATCCATTCAACAGCATGCCCTTGAACAGGCCGCCGATGAGCTTTTTTCAATGGCCTGGTTGCCTGTTTTGAAAGTGTGGGTGCCTTCACCAGGGCCGGGATGTGCCTAGATCGAGCACGTCTCCTGGCGCATCATAGCCGAGGGGAAAAATGGGGGAAAATGGGGAAGGAAAAATGGGCATAAACAGGAAAAATGGGGGCGGAAGGGGGAAAATAGGGGGGAATGGGGAAAAGCAATGCGTTTGCATTTCTGTGTGTTGTCTTCCAGTCCCCATGGAACACCTGGCTACATACCAAGGTATTAAATATGTCCCAATGAAAGTCATCACAGACCCCGCAAGGAAATGGGTTACATCCATGTGGTATCCAAAGCTGTTGACCGGGGCAATCAAGATGGAGACAATGACAAAAAAGAAGGCCTCGGATGTGGGTGTTCGTGGCACAGATGCAGACGGCCGGCCCTTTGGAAGACGCCTGGGCGATTTTCTGGTCTTGGTGGATGCCTTGTTGTTGCCACCATCTGGTCCCCAAAGTCCATTGCTAGTTTTTTTGGCCTGCGGCAGTCCACCAAACCAACTGCCTCCGTCACAAGAACCTTTTGTCCAAGCTGAAATTTTCCTTATAATACCATTCCCCCCTATTTTCCCCCATTTCCCCTCATTTTTCCAGTTTCGCCATTTTTCCACCGGGCACATCACGGCACATCACCGGGCACACCATCATAAGTCTGGCCGGGCACGTGCCAGCCTTGCTTCACCCCCCCCCCCCCACCCCCCGCCTCAGGTACGGGGTAGGCCAACAGAGGGTGATTTTTTTTTTTAACATTCCCCGCCTACCTGCCCCCCCGGGGGTGGGGGGGCAAAGCCCTAAGATGTTGCTGCTCTCCTGGCAGTTGGTGGTGCCTATTGGCCTCTCGCCATTCATGAAGGTCCACGAGCCAATGTGTTGGCCCACCGTTTCTGTTTCTCCATCGGTGGCGGGTCGTGGCACCAATAAATTCAGGATCCACACGGCAATAATCTTCACAAGCACTCTGCTACGGCGGAGTGCCCCGCTCTACAGGAGCGCAAATAGCGGTGCCCCCCAGGACTGAACCCCGCAGGACTGGACCAGTCCAGCCCAGGAGGCAGGCACCCACTCACCACCTTCTTATGGCTTCTGGTTCCCATCAAAGCATTGGAAAATATTCAAAAAAAAAAGAGGGGAAACAGAACCACTGACAGTGTAATAATGTCCATAGACCAGGGTTTGAATGCATGACATCTTCATATGAGGCATTTACCACCACAACATTGACCACTGAGCCACCTTCCACATCTGATGTAAAGAACAGCTGTAACAGGTGACTCATGGTCTGTACTCAATTAAAAAAAAAGTAGGACAAACCTGCCCTTAAAAAGTGCCTGCCTCCTCCGAGGTTTCAGACCCCCTCCCCCTGTATCCCACAAATGCCTTTGCCCTGGTAGTGCAGTTTGTTTCCATCAGAGGGTTGTATTAGGAGTGGACGTAGTGGTCCTGCGACACACCACTAACCTGGGCACGCGCGGTTTGCTACCAGACACTAACCTTAACACCAGCCTCTTTCTTAACAGTGCACGGAACTCGTGTTGATGTGTGCACCTACTTTACCCTGCCACCCAAAATCCCATACCCTCTGCGACGTGACCCCAATCATAGCTCTATGCCCTTCCCGCAGTCCTTCAATTGTTGCTGATGTGCAGGGTCCGCAGCCCCTCACCACATGGGGAGCCTCCGGCATCGCTTGCGGACCGCAAAGCGAAGAAGGTGCGTACGTCGCTGGTCGGCAGTGATAACAAATTGTATGCAGGGCTGCAGTCAGTAAATAGGAGTGTGATGCAGGACCATGAAGCCACTGTGCAGCAGCTCTCAAAGGCTGCAGACGAGCGCTGATGCATTCGGAAACTGCTTGTATGCATGCATTTAGGAGGGCTGCTGCGGTTTTGTGTGGAGATTTTCCATCGCTTTGGGTGCTGGCTAAAAGTTGGGAAACTATGGCTGAGAGCCAGGCCGACGCCGTGTTACCTCATCCGCTTTTGCACACCCACACCCACACCCACACAATAGCTGGTTGACATGAGCGTTTGTGGGGGTTGGCTTTGATTTTTTGCTGATTTGTTTTCCCTTTGGCACTAATTTGTGTTGAGGCAGGTGGTTGCAACACTGATTGGGTATGATGCAGCAAGTAGCATGTACGCATAGGTTGTACTGCAGTCTGAGGAGCAGATGATTGCAATTGGCGTCAAGTAGGCTGCAGTGCAAGAACAAGGCGGATGCAATGGGCGTCAGTTGAGTTGCAGTGGCTGCATCAAGCATCGAGTACGCTGCAGATGACGGTGGTCGCACTTATTATGCTGCAAGATGAGCTTGATTGCAATTGGCACTGCTGCAGTCAGAAGCGTTTCATTGTAATTCCCATTGTGTTGTCTGTATTCTAAGGAGCATGTGACTGACCCAGGATGTCATTGAGCAACCCCCCCGGCACCTCCACCCGAACCATTAACCATTAACCCAAAGTGGGACCTTTCTTTTCCCAAATCATGAAAAGTGGGCTTCATGAGGAAATATTCATGTGGTGGTAGTTGATGCAAATTACGCAATGCCATGAGCCAAGCATCTATCCTTGGGGCACTGCTCAACCACAAACGCAGTGTCTACAGTTCTGCAGTGCTGGCCTTATTCGCAGTTGTGTAATGTGCACATGTTTATCATTGTTGCATTGTGTATTGGCACACATTCTTTTGTGTATATGATTGTTACTGGAAGCATGTATGATTACATTCTTGCTGTTGCCTCTGTGGTTTCTGTATATTTTATGATTGCTTTTGGCGCGTTTCGCTTGTATGCAGTGTCTGTATGCCGTCGGTGCAATCTGGTTTGGGCTGCTTATCTGCATCAACGGCAGCGTGGCGCTGATGGTTTGTTCATATCCATATCTATATTCCGCTACCCCTTAGGTCTCGTTGTAAACAGAAACATGGATTGGTTAGCATTTGAATGGCTGCAGTCGTTGGCCCTTGAATAGCTGCAGCCCTCCCTTTTTTGGCAATTGAGGTCCAGTCTTTCATGGAATGCCCTGTGGGTGATGCAAAGCTGGAGTTGAAAGCCCAGCGGCTGCAATCTGTTTTCTTTGGTTCTTGATTTTTCTGCCCATCAGCTCACCATGGCTCAGGGTGCGTCTGTGTGTGTGTGTGTGCCTGTGTTGTGTGTTTGCATGCATGCGCGTGCGTGTGTGTGTGCCCGCACACGCAGCCTGGTGCAGGATGATACCAGATTGCTGTGATGAACCATTCGTAATGATTTTCCCCTGGTGGGCTCCTAAAAGAACAAAGCTGCAATTGCTCGAAAGGGCAGGTGGTCTGAAAAGCTGCATGGTTTGGCACATGGATGGGGGCTTCCCTCTCTGCCCCTGTGGATGTATATTGAAATGGGCGGGGTTGCTGTCTGCCTGGTCATATCAGATCTAGTAAGGCATCAAGTACCTAATTCGCAGACTTACCGACGTAAAATGATTGTTGTTGTGTGCTTACGGAAAGCTCTCCCTTCGCTTTTGCTTCAGCTGTATGTCATGCACGAGCATGTACAACAAACACAGTGTTGCTGCCCAGCTCTATCTCTCTCTCTCTCTCTCTCTCTCTCTATCTCCGTGTGTGTGTGTGTGTGTGCGTGTGTGTGAATATGCAGACAAGTTCGGGCCTGTGTCTCTGTGGGAGGTGTGGCTGTGTATCTGTCAGACTCTCTCCGCTGGGGCAGCGGGTCTCATGTACTGAACATTTGAGTCCTTTCAAGGCTAAATGCAAGCGAGATGGAGGACCACTTCCCTACACATTGTGCAGTGCACCCCAGTGGACCCTTCAGCAAAGGAGCATGCCTCGCATATGTCTGTGTGTGTGTTTGTCTGTCGTGTTGTGCGCATATGCGTGTGTCCCCTAGTAGCGCCGCGTGTGTCTGTCTGCCTGTGTGTCTGTGTCTGTTTGTCTCTGTGTGTGTGTGTCTGTGTGTTTAGGCCAACGTGTGGTTCAGTGGTTCCACTGGATGTAGCTTAACCCCGTAACCCAAGAGTGACCGAGTTAATGCTGCATGTAGACAACTTATTGACACTGGGTAGGTATTTAGCCTTCCCGAACCTTCCCCTACCCACAACCAATGCACACTCCACTGCATATACTCAGCCATGGAATAAGAATCTTCCCTTATGTTGGTGATTGCCTGCACAATAGTGCTGCAGCACCTTGTATGTGCACCCCCTCCCTCCTCAGTCATGCATTTATGGCCAACCCTTGGTCCCATGAGACAGATGACAGAGTGGTAAAAAGCTTTGGTGCAGAAATGATTTTGATTTCGGCATGGAAGTGAGGCATGCGACTGAGCCCCTGGAGTTTCCATGTCCCTGAGTGCTCCCAACCCCTCTCCCAGGTGCCTTGCTGAAGGCAATATGATTTCTGGAATGAAGGCATTTTTGAATAAACAAAGAAGGCATACGTTTTACAGAATGAGGTAATGTATTGAGGGGTAAGCATATTGCACCAGCCCTTCCCAGCTGTCCCAATAACCGGCCAATGTGACTGCAGTAAATGATGAGGGTTACGTGCACAAGCACAATGCATGCGGCATTCCCATGAGAGACACACAGGGCAACAAGATGGATGAGGAGTGAGTGTAGCCTCATCAGGCGTCACACACACACACACACACACACACACAAGGATCCCCGGCTAACTCAACCGGGCTAAGCGTAGGTCTCGCAACCGAAAGGTCGTGGGTTCGATCCCCGGAGCTGGCCCGGCGGAAGCCACGGAGCCACCACCCCACTTCCAGGGTGGTCCTGGGGCAGCGAGCAGGTTCTGGCCCAAGTGTATAACGCACTGGTCGAGGGGCAACACAGGGACGCAACACCCCTGGCCTGCAACCTGGGCCTGCTATGATGGGGAAGCGACCCGACCCGAGGACGCCAGTGTGGCCATACAGGTCCAACCGGGAAGACCTGGTAAAAATGCTACTCCCCCCCCCCCCCACACACACAAACACACACACAGACACACACACACACGCACAAAGACACGCATGCACCCACACCCACTGAGCAAGTGCTCAACTGCAGCTGGCACACGGCCACTGCTGCTGTCACAGCTGGGCACAGATGGGCGGGAATGGGTCTTACCTGAGCTCCCTGCCACCAGAGGTTGTTGCCAAGGCGTGGGAACAGGTGCAGGGACCCAGATTAGCTGCCCAATGGCCACCAGCCTGACATGAGCGGAGCACCTGTACAGCACACCTGACACTGCTGTGATAGCAATAGCGTCCACGACCTAAGTAGGCCGTCGCCCTCCCTGATATGGTTCTATAACCCGCTAACCCTCTCCCTTCCCCTTTGCATTAGCACCCCCCCACCCACCACCCGGAGCACACTTTATGTAGCCACGTCAAGCTGACATCGCGAGTCCCTGGGGCCTTTAACCCTCCCTAGCCGTCGGGAAACAAATCTGAAATGATCCCCCCCCCCCCCCCCCAAGAGAAAGGATATGTTAAGTCTATGGCGAAAGATTGGTTGTATTCACCCAGGGAAACCAGCTGAGTTTGGATGTAGAAAGAGTGCAATAGGCTGAATTAAGAAGAAATGTGGTACTGAGGCTGTGCAAGCACAGGCAGCTACTGGTAGCTGCCGAGAGGTTTAATATTTGGGGGGAGCGGCACGCTCCGTGCGTGCACCGTGCATCTTTTTTGTTTAGATAGTTTACTTGAGACCATTGTTTTGCTTTGCTGTTGCCCCGTGAGGTGCCATGTTGCGGAGCTGGTGCCACATTTCACTCTACATGCCTTGAGGACTGCATTGTACATGCTATCCTTTGGTCGATAGCTCAGCAACACAATGTCTTTGTCTTGGGTTCGAGCCGGTACCCCTGTCTTCTACAACTGCAGTAGTGCAAATGAGCGGGTTCCCGCCACTATTCTGGGTCCCTCACAACTCCCTGGTGATTACCTACGCATACAATATGAGGTGAATGGGAAGGCAGTGATTCATGATGCTGCTGCACTGTACCACCTCGATTTCCACATTCGGAGCCCATCCCCATCACCCTGAACGTCTTCCAAACCTGGACCTGCTGGTCAGGGCACACCCCAGGATCTTGATGGACCGCATGCTTCCGTGGATGGTGAGGACACCCCACCTTGGATATCTATCTGTTGTACATCAATCATTTTGCTGTGTACAATCTGCAAGAAACTCATGTGATACCCATTTCCTAGCTGTTTTGTGGGTGCCAATGTTGCTGTGTAGTACCTTTCTGTGAGGGTCCAATGGGGGGGTGAAAGCTGTGTAATTGCCCCAAACAGTGCGCACCGTGGGCGCACTGTGCACCTGTTCCCAATTGGCTGGACTGCTTCATTCTGGTTTCTTGCATATGCTCAAACGGTGCCACCAGAGAATGCATTATGATGACTCTGTGCATTACTAGCCCACACAACCGTTGAACCTGAACTACTGTTGCTGTTGTTGCTGCCGTTGTCCATGTATGATTCCTGTGACTGTTCACAATATGCTCTTTCATAATTTACCCCCATCAAATGTGTAGTGCGCAGCAAAGATTTTCCTGATGTTGGTCAGAATACCCACCCTATGTCAGCAATGGGCAGCAACTCTCATGATCACAAAACCCCATGAATTGCAAAACCTTGCCAAGAGGCATGGAAGCACTGTGCAGCAGTATTGAATGCTTGTGTATGAATTACCCAATGGTAGCCAGACTCATTTGCCGTCCTTTTTTTTGTCCAGGCCTCCTGCTGAGCCATGTTTCCAGGCTTTTCACTTTTGAATCATCGCAACAACTTTGTTCACATCTGTCACTCCATATCTTCATTTGCCTGGTTGACCCCTGTGTGCAGATTTGACACTGAATTGTATTGCATTGTTGCATGTGTTCTTGTTAGTCAAAGGTAGCTCACTTTTGATTAAGCTTTTCAAAATTCACATTTTTTATGTGCACACAAATCCTATTCTGCGGTAATGATTCAAACCAGCCCGCCCCGTGATCGAGCGTGTGATCATCCAAGAATGGAAAGTGATGTCTGTCAATGTCTTTTGGCATCCATGCTCATTACGCATTGGATATACATTTGCATAGCCATGTGTGTATTGGTGTACTGATCTTTTAGCCGTTTCGTCATTTTATATGAGCATCCTTTTTTTTTTAACTCGTCTTTTCTTTACTTCTCGGGTGGGCATGTGAGAAATGGTTCTGTGTTTACAGCTTCCACTTTTGAAATGTTTCAAGTGGTTATCCACCAAAAATCAAATCAATCGGCCTGTTGCACATAGCTACATAGCTGCACTCAGTGTATTGGCATTTAGTAGAACTATATGTTGCGTCCATATTGCCCTACCACTGCCCCAGTAGATGTTTCACGTCTAGTGGAACAAGCTTCACGTCTAGTGGAGCACTATTTAGTGTTCCAGAAGTAGTGCTACTATTGTCCTGCTAGATGTATTTTGTGTACCACTCGATTGCCTTTATTGGCCTTGTTAGCATGAAAATGGCTTGCGGTTATGACAAGTTGGTCTCACCTATTGCCATTGTTTTCCATTCGCTTGTTCTCCTCTTCATTGAAGAGTCGGCCCGTCGGTAGACAGTACATCAGCTCGACCTCTAGTAGTTGAAAATGCTTCACACATTAGCGATGCATTGGAATATGCAACAATCTCTGCGACCACACTGTCATCCCTCTATTTGTCCGCATAGCGTACAAAAAAATATGATTATTTGTATTTACAACATTGTGTACCGTATCATTGTATTGAAATGCCTGAAGCTTGGCCCGGACCATGCGGGCAATAAAATGTTATCTTCTAGGCTAACACCGTGTAGCCACTATTGTGCCACCAGTGCCGGTGACAGTGCATAAAAAGTTGAAACTTGATGCAGAGCAAACACAGCCCATTAATACCACCTTTGAACAAACTCTTGCCCTACTCGCTAACATGCTCAGCTTTCATTGCTACAACAATCTTGTCGATGATGCACACAACAAATTTGGGGGGGCCAAGTGTCATCCGGTGTCAAGTGTCATCAACCTACCAAGATAGGCCAAGTTGTTGCCATGATATCATGGCATGGTTTTCGCTAACCACCAACTAGAGGCAGGGCTAATACTTTGCTAAGGCAATAAACCAGTGGCCATATACCATTGTGCCAAACCAAATAGCAAGTACGGTTTGGAACGTAGTAGTTTTCTAAATAAGCGGAAGTGAACAATCATTTTGACAAAAACAACTGGTTTTGCCGATGAATGGTTTTCAAAAAAACAAGTTTTTCCGATGAATTGCTTTTCACTACCCGATTTTTTGCCATCCGAGACAAAAAGAGGCCATACAATTTAGGGTGCAATGGTCAAAAGTAACAATGTATTTCACCGTCGACCAGCGGTTATTGCCACTAAAGCCTCTGATTCAACAATCGGACACAATGTACCTTCATCATGGTGCATGATAACAATGCACTCTAAAACACGATTGCAACAATTGATGAAAGAGGCCATCTATCAATTAGGGTTTGGAACGGGTTTTACCGGAGGTTCTTTTGGAAACAATCGGAATAATAGGTTGTTTTGAAAGCCAACTCTAACCAATTAATCGGAGTGGTCGCAATCTTTCAGGGTTATTTTCAGTAATTCAAATATTGCATTCCTAAGAAGTTTCTAAAGAGTCATCTACATGCATGACATGAAAGTCACATTTTTGTTTCTAAAACCGGTACCGCATTGGCTTTGTAGATGGTAAAATGCAACAATTTTGCTAACAAGAAGGGCTAAGAATTTGCAATGGGGCAGGTTCGTCTAACAATTCGCATTAGTAGGAAGTGCGTGTCGGCTTTGAATAAGGAAGGGCATACCCAACAATTGTCAATGGTGAGAGTAGATCTACCAATTTTTAATTGGGAAGGGCTCCCCCACAATCTTGAATAAAAACGTGTGTCCCTACATTTTTTAGATAACAAAGGGTGAACTTAACAATTTTGCATAGGAGGCATAGTTGACAGTCTTGAGTGTGGAGGGGAGGGTCGTAACAATGTAGAATAAGAAACAATCAGCAAACAATTTTGAATATAGGAAAAGGGTGCCTAGGAATTTTGAATTGGGGAGGGGGGGATACTTCACAATTTGGAATAGAGAGGGAGGGTAACCGAACAATTTTGAATGGGAGAGAAGAAATAACAACTTAGAATATGTAAAGGGTATCTAGCAATTTTGAATGGATGGAAGAGGTGCCGAACAATTTTGAATGTGGGAGCGTACCGGAAAATTTTGAATGGGCAGGGTGACCTGGCATGGACGCAACAAAGGAAGAAGTGCTAAAAACACTTTTGTCTGAGAAAAGACAAAATGGCCCAAAAGTGTAAAAATATCGGTGTTCGAAAATAACGAAGACGGCGCAACATAATAACCTTGCAGTAGTCTGATAGGCCGAAACAATAAAACTATTGCCGGCTGAAAATGGTGCAGCTTGTAGTAAATAATGAAACTACCACCGCCGGAAAATAGAAAAATTGGCCTAGAAAAATCAAACCACCGCCATCTCGAAATGGCAAAATTTGCCGAAAAAAAGTAAAAATACCGCGGTTCTGCAATGGCTAGAAACCGTCCAAAAACGGCTAAAATGCCCCTACCCCTCCTCAACCAACATCGCCGTTGCAAAGATGCCAAAATGGCCCACAATAGCAAAAATACCTCCTTTCAAAACCGCCCCCGATGGCCAAAAACAGTAAAACCAATGCCACCCGAAAGTGGCCAAAATGGCCCAACAAAAAATAACAGCATTCGAAGCAGACCAAAAGAGCACAAAATGATAAAACCATTGCTATCTGAAAAAGGCCCAAGGGGTGGGGAAAAAAATGCTGCCATGCGAAAACGGCAAAAATGGCCCACAATAACAAAAATGGCAAACGTGCCCTAAAAAACAAAACTACCAGTGTCTGAAAAGGGCCAAAATGGCCAAAAAAGTGGAAAATCCACGACAATTGCCGCTCAAAGACGGCTACAAAAATCCCAAACAGGCCAAAAATAGCCGTGAAGAATAAACCAGCCGCCGTCGGAAAACGTTCAACACAGCCAGAAATAAAAGCCCCCACCGTCCGCAAATGACCAAATTGCCCCCAAAAATTGAGAAAGCAAAAATGGCCCTAGATTATAAATCAAGCGCTATCCGAAAACGGCAAAAATGGCCAAAAATAATAAAACTACCTGTGTCCCAAGATGGCCCAAATGGCTGAAAATAGAATAAAATTACCGCCGTCGGAAAATGGCCAAAATAGCCGGAAATGATATGAATACTGCTGTCCCAAAAGGGCCAAAACAGGCGAAAATAATCAAATGATCCGCCATCCAAAACAGCTAATATGGCCGAAATAATAAAACCACCGCCGTCTGAAAACGGCGGTGGTGATGAAAATGAAATGATGACAATACCACTGTCCAAAAACGGCCAAAATGGCCGAGAATAATAAAGCTACCGCTGTGCCAAAAATTCTCGAAAATGACCCCAAATACTGTAACTACAGCTGCGCGAAAATGGGCAAAAAAATGCACCTGCCACCATCCGAAAACGGCCTACATGGCCCAAAATGATAAAAACAGGGCCGTTGGAAAATGGCCAAAATCGTCAAAAATAATAAAAATACGGCCTTCTGAAAAACGCCAAATACTACCATAAAAAACCCGCCACAATGGCCGAAAATAATAAAAGTACCACTGTCCGAAAGCAGCCCAATCCCCCCCCCCCCCCGATACCGCTCTCGGACAACAACCAAAATAAAAATTGGCCGAAAATAAGAAAACTACCGCCGGCCAGTATGGCCCAAAATTACAAAAATACTGCCTGTCGGAAACAGCCAAAATGGCCAAACCTATTACAAATATCTTCCTCTAGGCCAACAAGGACTCCTCTAGGCCAACAAGGATTACTCTAGGCCAATGAGGAATTCCTCCAGACCATTGAGATTTCCTCTAGGCCATTTGGGATTCCTCTCAGCCAATGAGGATTTCTCCAGGGCATTGAGGATTCCTCTCGACCCATGTTTAGACAGCATAGCTGCAGCAAATGGTCACAGCACCACCTGGTTAGGGTCTCCTCAGTGGCTGCTACAGGCTACCCAAACCGAATGCGCACCGTGGCAAGAGCACCTTCCAATAGAAGAGAGGCTCTGATTTTCGAAACTGGGTGTGTTTGCAAGGTCCATGTACATTTGGGACGTGTTGGATGCCAAGCATGAACGATGAAAGCTGCGAAAAAGAACACAAACTCAAGACAGAAGCCCCCTTCCAACCCTGCTGTTCTGAGATTTAGGATTTGTGTACCACCTGCAGGAAGAAAAAGTTGTGAGCACGTCCTGCAGTTGCTTCAGGCAAGATTGGTGGTGCAGGAAACACATGATTCCCCCAACCCAAGTTTCCTTGGATCCCTCTTGTAGGCTGGCAATTGAAAAGCTACTTCCACCTGCACAGGCAAAAATTGGGGCACTGAAACATCTGATGCCTGATGACAGAATTCACTAGCAAAAATTGATGCATCTTTGGTCATGCCAACAGCTGAAGGCCCAGGAGAATGCATTAAAGTGGCAACGTGTTGCATGTGCTGGCTATTCAGCGCAGAAGCAGTGTGTAGTGATGAGCCCAAACACCAGTGGTTGAAATAGGCCCCCAAGGGGCTCATGTGGTCAAAGGTGTGGCACATAATGCAAAAGAGAAAATTCTGCGGGGTACTGTGGCATAGAAGAAGGAAGGACATGCGGGAGGGGGCATTGTATCAGGCAGGGCATCTGCCTTTTGCGCTCAGGGTAGGTTGCTGCTGTGTGACACAGATGTGGTGTTTGGAGACTGGGTCATTGAGCACTGGGACTGGGTTACCCAGCCCACCAATCCCTTTTGTTGCCGTTGTAGATGTCATGAAGCACGACCAAAACCGAATCAGGTGCAAATCACTGACGTCACATGAAGCAAGGACACCAGCATGGGTCAACAGAGGGTGGGCTGTTGAAGAGATGCATGGCAATGGAAAGCAAGTGAAGCAATAAAAACACATCAGGTGCGTGGAAGAGATGCATGGCGATGGTTAGGGGGCTGACACATGAGAAAGAAATGAAGCAATACAAACACATCACTCAACAGTCAACAAAGACATACACACAACACGATATTGTTTGGGGGCTTTCTGAACAGCGCTTGCACAGCCCTCAGATTCCGGGTGACTGTCCCACAACGAAGCCCAAAACTACATGCAAGGGCTAAAAGTTTTGGACATTGTTGTCACTTGCCATGTGTTTCGACACGATACTTTCTGTGGATAGGCCAGGGAGTGCATGTGTGGTTTGCACTTAGGAGTCAGCACCCAGGAACACACTCATCATGGGGCACGAGGCTTCACCATATCGACACAGCGCACGTGCAGTCCCTACTCGAAAGGCTGCTGCCTCAGATGATCAATGGGCGAGCATATGAATATGGGGTAGAATGAGGAAAGAGAAGGTCAGAATGAAGAGGGGGTCAGTGCAAAACTGCGGATTTTAATGAGAAAGATACAGACAAAAAAGGTAAAAGGAGCCAAGGGAGGGTGTTGATGCAACAGAAGGTCAGACAGAAGGGCGCCTAATTCCAGGAGAAAAAGTGCGGCTGGGCATGGGCTCACAGCGCGAGGTGGCAGTGCAGACGTTAGGGTTAGAGCACTGCACTTGTCAATGCAGACCAGGTCGGATGGTGGTCAAAATATGAAAACAGAAGCATACCTGCTCCTCCCTCTCTGGCACTAAGGTCCAAGCACAAGCCCGGGCACGAACTGGCGGTGGCACCATACATCAGGGGGCAAGCGCTTGAAGCACCAGTAGGAAATGCATGCACATTGGGGGGCAGACAATCGGCACATCCTGACACCGGACGATGATGAAAAAGGGCCAAGCACCAGAAAGACGCTTTCGGGCAGGCTGCAGGCAGATTTCGGGGAAGCTTTGGAGGTTGGTTTGGGGGCAGGTCTGAGGCAGGGTTGCAGGCAGATTCAGATACCACTTGTAATGCAGGCTTGCTTGCACGAGCTGACGAGGTGTAAGATTGTTGGTTGCATTGGAATGTGGTGCTTGGACCGATAGAGACAATGGGCCTAGAGGGGCTGCATAGTGAGGGCTTCCACATGGAGTGGGATCTGAGGGCTGGCGGGTGGCGAGAGGGCTCGGGCCCTGGTGCTCAGATGCAGCATGGGTTACGAGGAAGGTCAGGGCTGAGTGTTGAGGCATGCAGATACAACAGCACAAAAACAACGAAGAGCAGCACTACACACTGAGATGGTAGACTATGTGGTAGTGAACCGTAGAACAGCGGGGGATGGCGGTCATCAAAAGTGACCACGTCTTCTTCCCCGACGGAAGTAATGGCTCAGGAGCACTTGGAAAAACAGAACAGTGGAACAGCCACTGACAGTGTGAATGAAGCCTCCGGCAGACGAACTTTGTCGAACAGGGCCTCCAGCAAAGGCTGACCAGTGTGGATTCGCTTATAGGCGCCGCAACCGAAGTACATTTTCTTGCCATCGCACCACGAAGCTGCTGCTAAGAAAACACAGAGGCTGGAAGGCCTCCTCATGGAAAGCAATGCATAATAATACATACGAATGATGGCCCAGGCCCAAAGGGAGAATGACGGGCAGACGACTTCAATCCTGACGCAACCCATTCACAAGAAGATGGCGGCAAGACACACTGGGGTCTTGGGGTGGAATGTGCACTGCTGCAGCGCAGACAGTTTCACGGGTGACAAACTTGGGAGAAAGAAATGTACGACCGAGGGCACGAGATGATCGAGGGTAAGTCTGCCCCGCGCGCCCGGCATCCAAATCAATGTTCCGGCCATCGATCACAATGCCTCACCCCCAAACATCACTCCCTCTTCTAGCCCAGGAACCCTAAGCACAAGCATATTGTATGACTGTTGGCGATCAATTAAATTCCCATTTTTTCGCCCAACAAATGGAACAATCACACCCTACCCTGGTAGGCCCCATCATGGCCACCCACCTCAAAATCAAAGAATCCCCTTCTTGTGCGTGGCCACGCCGAAGAGTGGGAGTCCTTAACCCCAACTCGAGGGGCGACACCAAAGCGTGGGAAAACTTTGCCCGGCGCGCCCGGCGCGCTAACGTACTCTCATCGTGGCTGCTGACTAAATTGTTGCCCCCTCCATTCCGGGCCGTGATCGGCAGGTGTCAGTGCGACACACCGTGCCACACACACAGTACGAGTCAGCACAATGCAAAAGCCAACAGGAGGAGATCTTCCGTGATATTGCCATAGGCGCCTACCATTGCAGCAGAGGAGCAGTCGTTGAGACGACCGGCAGAAAAAACAACGCAACGCAACACTGCCACTGGCCTAGGGTCCCATGCGACGGCGTGGTACTCCCCATGTTGTGACAGCAATAGTAAAAACAAAGAAAACGACGGAAACAACGGCTGCTGTTGTCTGACAAGCGCGTCGTTGACGCGCACCCTAAGAAGACACAAGCAGTGACACAAGCAGCGGTAAACATGCTCTCAAAGTGAAGCCATGAGGAGAATGGGGCGAGATAAATGCAACGGAGGGGCAAAAAGTGGTAGAAAAATAATAAAGATACCCGAAATATCACACCTACCCCCAAAATCAAAGGAAAAAAACCTGATTTTCATGGACAGCCAGAAGACAGAACCACAGTTCCCACGGTTCCAAAACTCGCGGAAACAATACTTTGTGCTGTTCTGACAAGGGCGGGGTCCTCGCAAGCGGCGGGGGGGGGGATAACATGCCAATGCATCTTGCGACAGTAACACAAGGCTGGGCCCCCCCATCCCACCCAAAAGAGGCCCGATCCTACATGCATCACAGCCATGCGAAAGAGCAAAAGTCCCTGGGCCACGGCCCCATCAAAGCAAAAGAAGTGTGTTGCACAGGCCCAATGTTCCTGTCCATCCAAACCCACTGCCCCCCAACTCATTGTCCACAGAATGAGAAAATACTCAGAGGACGTGATATGGAACCCGGCGTTACAGACGGAAGCCCCCCGGCAGCGATGTGGCGCCCCTTCAACAGGGGGCCTGCAAGAGACAAATGACAACAGCAGAGCACAGCAGGGCGCACAGGACAGGGCAAAATCGGCACGACCAGGGGCACTCACGCAACCTCGGTCTGCCAAGTGCCCACCCCGGGCCAGATCTCAATTTTCAGTGCCGGTGTGTCACACACAAGGTGTGTGTGTGGGGTGCGGCAGGGTACAGTGCGTGACATGCTGCCACTGCGGTCGCCACACGCGCTTTGAACACTGGAGAAGAGGAGGGAGTATACAAATGCCCTTATTTTCGGGGAACATTGGAACAGGCAACAGCGAACTCGCGACAAAATACGAACAGACTCACAAAACGACAGACAATCGTGTCGGGACTGGGACTAGCCCCAACTGCACAGTGTAGAAGATGTGTGTGCGTGTGAATGTAGGTCTGGACAGGTAACAAAGGGGCATGAGACGGAGCATAATACACCCCATGCTCACCGCCTCCCGGACGCCCAACAAAGTGGGAGCTCCATACTCGGGCGGTATTTTTACATATAAGAGGGGATACACATCCGCTGAATGATATCTTCACACACTGTTCCACAGTATTTCCATGTTCGTACAGCTAAGCACCGTGTGCATGCCTTGCACTGTCTCCAGCCGATGGCGCTCGCTTGTCAGTGATATGTGCACCTCAGCTGCATGCGGCTTCTCTTCTCGCGCACGCACACGTTTGTGTAAGCGCGGGCGTGCGTCTGATGCCCAGGACAAACCCGAATTATGCACAAACTGCGAGGTTCAACGCCTACTGCTCAGCCAGACGATCCGTTCTTTGTTCGTCAGCTCCGCTGTCAGGCCGACTGGCACAGCTGCCTGGCTGTGTGTGGAGGTGTGTGAGTGAAGGAGGTGGAAACAAACCCTGCGGTGGGGATGGGGATGAAACTTGTCGAGCGTGTGCAGACCAAGGTGGCGGTTGGAAAAGCGGTTGGGCGCAGTTGCCGGTGGTCAACACGGCGATTGGAGGCACGTGGCGGCGGCATAACCGAAGATCAAAAAGGGGGGCAGTGGGAAGGGCACGGCCGCCCCCCACGTCGAGCAAAACACTGTTGAAGTTGCTGTCGGCACTGCGGCTAATTCGGCGGATGTTTGGTGGCCGTGAACCCCCAATTCAACAGCGGTCATGCGATCCCCCGACCAGCGACGACGACACCGCACACTTGAGTATCATCTGCGGTCCTCAGTCCCGGGGCCGCAAGACGGACCGCGGGAGCGGGGGCAGCGTCGGGGTCTCGGACGGACCGGGGGTGGGATTCAGCGGCGGATACGACGCCCAGAGCGACGCCCCATCCGCCGAGGCGTCCCCTTGAGCCAACCGCGGCACCCGCACGGTCGACCCCAGCAGCGGCTTGCGACTGCGGCCCCCCGCCCCCACGCGCCGCGGTTTGCCCGCATCCCCCGGACCGGCCCCGGAGGTCCCGGGGGTTGGCTGCGCCGGGGTCATGGCCAGGGGCCCCGGACCCGTGGTCGGCGGCCGCAGCGGGAGGCCGCCCAGTGCCCCGAGTCGCGCCGCGAGCTCCGCGTAGTCCGCCTCGACGGCGGCCGCCGTCTCGTACTTGACGTGCTTGAGGGACTTCAGGTGCCCCTTGCGCTCCCTCGTCGAGGACGAGCCGGGCTTCGAGGCGGAGGGCGCCGGGTCCGGCACCGCGACGACCTCGACCAATTGAATCGCGAGGTCCGCGGGCTTGGCCCCGTCAGCGCCGGCGTGGGTCGGCCTCCGCAAGGGGGAGCTGCCCCGGATCACGGGGATCAGCGACGGGAACACGCCCGGCACCAGCGGCGGCTTGAAGCTGCGGGGGTCCGCCCCCTGCGGGCCCTCGCTCTGCCGCCCCGCGCCGGTCCGGAGCTGATGCGCGTCCGTTGGCCGGGGCTTTTCCGCAGCGGCTGCCGGCGCCGACTGCGGACCCGCCGGCGCCGGCGCGGGCCCGGGCCTCTTCGGGGCGGAGGTCGGGGAGGCCTCGCGCGAGTACCGGGGGGAACTGCCGGGGGAGCGCGGCGAGTTCTCGCGCTCGTGCAGCGGGGCGGCCTTGATGAACTTCTCGTACTCCGGGACCTTCAGCTTCGCCTCCGCCTCCGCGAGAAACGTCGCGAGGGCGTTCAGCTGCACCATCGTCGAGGGCTTGGGCTTGGGCCCCGACGTCCCCTGAATGAAGAGGTTGGCGTGGTCCGGGTTCTTCGTGGGCGCGCCCGGCCGCTGCGCCGGGCGCAGCACCGTCCCGCGCATCACCGGCGTGAACTTGGGGTTCCGAGGCCTGAGCACAAGCGGAAGGGAGGGCGTGCGGTGTGTCCGGGTCCGCACGGTCCGCACGCCAGTCGTGCACTGACATCAGTGGCTTGGAAGTGGAGGCTCTGCTTGGCAGCGATCGGACCATGGGCTATCTCCGTGCGCGCGCGCGCGCGCGTGCGTGTGCGTGTATGTGGTCGGCGAGAACCATATTACGGGGGGAGGGGGATTGCGGTCAGGGAGCATCAAATCCAATGGCGAAAAATTGCGGAAAATTGCGGGAAAACTGCGGTGCCATAACCAAAACCCCCGAAGCCTCAAGGAGCAACACTTCTGCGCAGGGGACACACAGGGCAACAAAAAAAAAAACACGCAAGGCGGACAAGCGAAAAGCAATTGCGGAAAAATTGCGGAAAATTGTGGAAAATTGCGAAAAATTGCGGAATTGCAAAAACAGCAGCCCCCCCCCCCCCTGTATTAAGGAGGGACCCCCCCCCCCTGCATTAAAGAGGGACACCACACCACCATGGGTCAGCGAGATCAGTGCTCACATGGGATTATCAGCGATTCGTAGTCTGGCGGTGAAGCCACCAGAAAGCCCAGATCCCTGATGTGGCCCCTCACTTTTGGTGCGGACGTCCCTGGCTGGAGGGTGATGTAGCCTCCGTCCCAGCGCGGGCCGTGGCACATGTCTTTGGTTGCGGGCTGCTCGGAATATCTCAGGCGCGCTCGTGCTGCTGCACCCCTGCGGGCTGCCTCACGGCTGCTGGGGGCTGGTTGCAGCGGCCGCCTTCCCGGTGTTCTGCGGCCAGCGAGACGGCGCGGCGCTGTGGTACGTCTCCCGGGGGATCGGCCGCGGGAGGCCGGTATGTCCCCTTGAGCAGCAACGCCCGAGTCCTCTTCCCACCTCGGCACAGGGGGTGTTGTTGCACAGGCCTTTCTCCTTCGAATGCATGTCTGGCCCAAAACAAACAACAACAACAACAACAACAACAACAAAATTCCACTCACGGGGGAGGGGCGGGCGGGGGGGTTGGGGCTGATGAGAACTGATCTGGTCGGGGGTGGACCTCCAAGTCTGTTTTCTAGACCCCCCCTGAAGGAACTCTGGGCTATGGTGCGTGAGCACAAGACGCGATCGGCACAAAGCGCAGAAAGAAATGTGGCTCGTCAGTGGCCTACAAGACCATAGGTACCTTTCTGTCAACAAGGACGCAAAGATGCCAGTGGACGGACCACTGAAAAAGCGAAATGCAGTGAGGACGCGGCGGTACGTACAAGACCATCGCCATGCAGGCCTCACCGGATCAATCAGTCAACCTGTCACTGAGTTCACATACAATTGGAAACGCCAGAGACCCCTCCCCCCGGGGCCGAGGCCCCAAACGGATTGATGTCGACGGATCCAGCAATGGGGTAAGGTAAGAGAGGATGGGAAAATCATGGCACCAGTCGGCGCAAAACTGGCTACACGGGCCAGCATGTGGCATGTGCCACGAGGCATATGCCTGGTCTGACCAAACTGTCTGGCCTTGCAGCCATCTGTGTAGCCTGAAAAATAGGGTATCCCGTGTGCACGGTAAAGTATATGTGGCATGGCAGCACCATTGGAGTGTGCTGTCAACATCCCATGGTGTCCTGCTGATGACGCGTGGCACCGCCGAGTGCAGCGCGCGCAAAACAGTACTCCTGGTGTACCCAGATAGTATAGCCAGCTGTGACCAGGACGTGAGGCTCAGCAGGCAACCCAGCCAGGTGTGAAGGAAGGGATGCACATTCAAAACTGCACTAACAATGATACCAGATATATGCTTATGGGCATGTGTTGTCGGTGTTTGCATTGTTACGGTGTATTTCAGGTGCCAGTCTGATGTGAGGCCCGAAGGCTGTGCATAAATAAGTGGTGGGTGTGTTCCTTTGAGGTGTGTGGTCATGCCCATGGCAGTTAAGCTCATGCTCATGCATGTCCCCTTGCAAATCCTGTCGTCGACCGTCATGCAGTCACACAAAACAGGGAGGGTCCAGACCTCTGACAGGGTGTTGCATACCTGCTGCATTTCGCTTTTGGCTGTGGGCCCACGTGCACCCACTACCACATTATCACGGAACTGTGCTAACGAAAGGGTGTTTCCCCGTGGCGTCGACCACAGCGGGTGTCCGCGGGGAGAGAAAGAAAGGTTCCCGAGTCTACGCATAAGGTCAACCCTGGTCTTGGCGCCCCATACTGAATGCAAATCGGCGCTTTGCGCGCTGAATGGTCCGCCCATCGGTATTGCACCCGTGCGTGACCATATTTGACCCGATGCTTGTGTGTATGTGTCTGTTAGGAGGGAGAAGTATACCAGATTCTCGAGGTCCCTGTGTGCGATGTATTGGAAACGGCTGGACGTCCCTTTGCCTGCACGATCCAGTCTTTTGTTATCCCTGTGGATTGACCAAACCAGTTCTTGGGCGTTCCAGCGACGTTTCGCTGCTAACCATTTAACTGATGCACCCAGATCAGACATAACGGAGGCTGGTGTGACATTGTTGAACTGCCCAGAGCAGTCACACTCTCCGATGACCTCGCAGCCCCAGTCAGGCAAACCATGAAACCACGGGTGGAGATCAGATATTTTGAGGACTAAGAAGGAAGCGCAAATTTCCTCTGTCAGCAGACGGAGCAAGAGGGTGAAGGCGCGTGCTGCTGACCGCAAGAAGAAACGTTGCAATTGCGGTTCGACGATTGCAGCTATAGGCCGCCACAAAATACAGCCCTTCGTTAAGATTTTTGCCTTGCCAAGGAGGTACAGGAGGGGAAGGGAGCGTGCTGTGTTTATCGGCCACTTGTTCTTTTTGATTATATCATGGAGGGTTGTCTGGATATTGTTGTTCCCGGACAGTGGTCGTGGGTCGTACTCCTCGGACAACAAAAACTTTGCTGTTTCATCCCATACCCATTGACGGCAAAATGCAAAAAGCATCGTACTGCCCTTGTCTGCGACTCTCACGCAGGCCATGCTGCTCAGGCTGCGCGCTAAGTTCTGGACCCTGTGACGCAACAATGGTTCCTTGTCCCAATTCTCGGGTGGCAGTAATGCGGCAATCGATTCGGGCGTATACGTGTGTTGTATGTGCAGTGTGCGCGCCAGCTGGGCCAAGCTGTTCACTGCCTGGTGTCGCGAACACGAACCGGAGCAGGGCAGTGGATCCGTAGCTCGCAGTGGAGCTCCCCGGTGTTCAATGTGCACAGGCATTAGAGTGTAGTGCCCCGCAACATTAACCACCGTGCCACAATGTTGCCACTGATCGAGTGTGTGCGCAGTGCAGCGGCATTCTGGACGCTCTGTTTGTTTTTCGTGTTTGTTAGCTAAACGTTCAAATGCTCGCCGAACGTTCAGTGGTGAGGAGGCAACGACTCTGATGCGTGCACGCATCGCCTGACGTTCCCAGGAGGATCGTTGCGTGTGTCTGACCATTCTGTTGATGATTGTCTGGATGTGTGATCGTTGTTCGGGCGTGATGTATGGCACTGTGATGTTCACCGGACGGCAAAGTGGTATGTTCAGTCGGTTCGCCATACGCTCGATGTCTTTGTTCAATATCGCTGCGTGTGCGTAGTCTTTGTCAATGCGTGCGACGTGTGCCTAACGTAGTGTAGCCTGGAGCTGTTTTGTGTGTTGTGCTGCAGGGCTTGCTCCTGTGCCGGACGGTAGGGCGGGGGCTGTGTCATTGATTGCCCATTGCTGTGTAGTGTGCCACCAGTGTCGTTCTCGGTAGCATGCAAGGTCGTGGTTGTCCACCAGTTCTACAGGGATGAGTTGCCAGTGCAATTCTGTGGTGTTCCGCAGCAAGTCGTGGAAGGAGGATTCCTCAGACCCTGCCTGTGTCGTTGTGACGTGCTTGCGTAGCCGCTGCGTTGTGGCCAATGTTGTTTTTCCTGCGTAGCACGTGAGTAGGTATGTGTGTACAGCGATGTATATCAATATGGTCGCAGGTGTCACTGAAGTGTGCCATTCGTGTGTGCGTGACGTGGCTCGGAGCATGCGGATGATGGGATGTGTGTCATACGGCAAGTACGCAACGCGCACCTGGAGAAGCTCAGCCCAGCGTCCCAAGTCTTTGCTGTCTAATGCCTGGCGCATGCCGCGTGTGTATGTTTTATAGAGCATTTCACGGTGCCGGTGTGGCTGCCACAGGGCTGAATAACTATGTTGATGGTGTCTGAAGTAACAATGCAGTCGCAACCGCTGTAGAGGTGACAGGCTGGAAACAGTAGCAGGCGAAGCGTAAAGGAACCATGGTTTACCCTGGAAATCCGCGTATGCTAGTGGAGCACTGTGTGGTGGTAGAAGTGGTTGTTCCCGGAAGACCCAGCGACGTGACGTGACTGAATTTTCATATGTTTGCAGGGCTTCAGGAGAGCACAACAGGATGTGTGATGTGGGCGAGAGCGTTGCGTTCCAGGTGCACCACGGATCGAGGGGGGTGTGGTATGGATCGCGGGCCAAAGCAGATACGTCTGTCCATATGTTAATTGCCTCCAGGACAGTACAAACAAACCGGATGGTGTGTGTCGGAGGGCACGCTGTTGTAGGTTGTGTGCATGCTCATACACTGTGATACAGCGGCGTGTGTTGTGTGCAGTGTTGCCGGGCAATACTCTGGAGTGTCGGTGGGTGTGTCAACAAGGGAAGGAGGGGGTGGAGGTGCTGTGCTGCAAATGCAAATGGTTTAATTTGAAACGGGTCCATGTGGAAACTCGTACGGAGCCACGACGCCGGTCCTGTTGGCATGTCCAACGGCGTGTATTCGTATGTGCTCTGGAAGGGCTGGGCCTGTGTTGCTTTGCAAATCTGCTCCGCCAGGGCAAGCTTCTGGTGTACCACCGCCATGTCGTGTAAAATTTCAAGTAATGACGGTTCTTCGCAAGGTCGTTTAAAGACGAGGATGCCAGAGTGACTCTCCCTTTTGGTGCAGTGGCTCCAAATATCAGCGGCGGGACGCAGGCGCCTCGTAGTAGGGTCCGTAGACCAGAGTGGAGTTGCCTTGTAGTGGTATTCGAAGTTGACAGGCTGTCCAGCGTTGTTTTCATTTCCTCCGTCCCATGTGTTGCCATCCATTGCTGCAGGCGCAGCATATTGTGATCGCCCCATTCTGTGAGCAGTGCCTCCAGTAGATCCTTGTGCCAGGCCTTTGGAGCTTGATCCAGGGACAGTGGGTCCAAGTCAACCCACCAGCGTCGTGAAGAGCTCCCACTGTCCGATTTACGTTTTGCTGCTGGTGTCGTTGGAGGCCCCGTTCGGTCCGCTGCTGTGCGTTTCCCTGTCGTACGCGCTGGAGACATCGGGACGTCATCATCAGGTGGTCCAGGTAGTTCTGGGCTGGAATCGACGTTGACCGCTTGCCTGCTCTCTTTGGTCCGTGGTCCGTCGAGGTCTTTTTGCAGCAGGTCTTCGAAACGATGCTTCACTGGCTGCCATTCCTCATCTAAGAAATTCTGAAATTGCCGCTTGTGAGGGACCCAGTCATCGTCGAGGAATTGTTAGAAATTGGCACATATCTTGCTGGACGTTGCGATCTGTGGCTCTGCTGTTTTTTGGAAAGTCATGAGCTTGTCGACTTTAGTGTGCAGCTCCGCTAAATCTGTTTTGCATTCGTCAATCACTTTGTGGGACGCCTGTAGAGCTTTAACATCGCTTTGCAGTTGCTTGATTGCAGTACTCTGGTCGTCCTGGTCCGATGCGATGGCTGAGAGGCGCTGACCTTGTTCGTTTTGCACGCTGGGCACTCGTCGCAGACATTCGTTCATGTCGTGACCAAACAGTCCACAGTACAGGCAACCTCTCTTCGTGAGATCGTCGGGGTCGGGGAAGTGGATTGGTGGATCTCGGGTCTGACCCCCCCCCCCTCCCACTCTCGTTGGGCTCGTAGGTGCGGGGCATACAAAAGTCGTAGCTTTGTGCCAGATCTCGGCTTGTGGGCTCACCACAGGGATGCGTATAATTGAGGGGGTTTCGGTTTTTGGTCCGATGCAATGCCCCAATTCTCAATTCTCGCCCATTTCGGCGACTACCGTGACACCAGGAAATTTTCATATTCAGTTTGATGCAATAATCCACGTGTCCCAACACCTCCAGTCCTACCGTTTTCAGCAGCACCGGTATCATGGAGGGCTCAGCACACAGGCTCCCCCCCCCGCCCCCGTCCAGTAAGCGGCTGGGGATGACGGTTCCCTCGCCCCCCCCCCCCCCCCGGCTTACTAGACAAGGGCGCTTACTAGACGGGGGGGGGGGGGGCAGTTGACACAACAGCACAGGATCCCCCCAGCCCAACCCAGTCACCCACGATCAAACGGGGGATAACTGAGACCATGGTCATATGCAAACCAGAGGATCCAGAGCCTCAAACCTCTCCTCAAACGGTGTAAAGGGCACACAAGAAGGGCGTTGGACCTTCGAGCCTTTGCTCCCCCATCCATGTTCAGGGGCTGGAAGGCCTCCCTTGCCCAGTCCGATGTGCACCCCTGCCCTGGGATCCCCACCTCCCTTCAGTGGTCGTGAAAATTTTGGAGGGCAATTTCTGGGCCAGCCCAGAAATGCCTTCACCCAAACGCCCTCCAGCAGCCGTACCGTGTTGCGCAATGGGGGGGTGCTAAGCCTTTTACATGATGCCCCACAAAAGGAAAAGGAAAGGCCGGGGAATAGCGGCCTACGGAGGGTGCGTGGAAAATGTGGCCCAGTCACTTAAAGGCGGGGGGAGGTGAGTCGAGGGCGGGCTTGTGTTAGAAGGGGGGAAAGGGAGGGGGGTGAGGGGGTCTGAGATCCAAAGGGTTGCGCACCAGCAATGACTCAAAAAAAAGTTCTTCCTTTTATCCCGCCCTCCCTTTGCCCCCCCCCCCCCAGGGACGGCGATTCCCTCCCATCCCCCCGGGGGGGGTCGCCAAGTGACGGTCCCCCCCCCCCGGGGGGGGGCGGGGGGATGGACACCACTCCCGACAAACCACTTACCAGCGCCTACGGTGTAGAATTCATGGCCGGTCAGTTGCCTGTTGTAGGTCGGATAAGGATCTGGGATTGACGGTGACACACATGCACGTTTGGGTGCGGGTTTAGGAACTGTTGGGGCCACCAGTTTTTTGGGGATCCACTTGTGCTCCGGGATGTCCCGGGTGACATACAAAACGGCCTTGAGGGAACGTTTTCAGAGGTCTGAGGAGTGCAATGGGTCAGAACAAAGGAGGTGCACATGAGCTCTGACAACGAGGTCTCACAGTCACGCAGTTCTATGCGATATGACACTGGCACGTTTTTCCCAGGAACTAGCCAGTGACGCCCCCCCCTCCCCCCCTCACCCGGGGGGGGATGGACAAGGAGGGGGGGGGCTGGACATTGGGGGGGGTACAAAATTTGATTTTCGTTTATCAGACCCGGTGTGTGTGGGGGGGGGGGCAGAGTGACCCTCCTCCTTCCATTTTTCACGAGGGGGTGGGTCTGGGACCCCCCCCCCCTTCCCCCCACCACCGGTGCTGAGTTGCTGAGTGGAACTCTGGCCACAAGTCATGTGTGCCTGTGCAGGAGCGAGACAAGCCCCCACCCCTTCCCCTTCCCACGACCACCCGCTGGGCGATGCGGGAAGGAGCAGGCGGACCTGGCCTTCGCGCGGGTGTAGAGGTTGAACATCTTGTACGTCCGGCCCATGAGGTCCAGGAGGTTCTGCATCAGCGCCCGGTAGTCCGTCCCGTAGTGCGGCACGTCCGCCTCCAACGCCGCCACGAGTGACGGGGCGAAGTTCGCCTTCAACTGCTCCATTGCCGCCGCGAAGTCCGCAGTGCCGGGCCTCGAGTCCTGACTCCCGGGCCGCTCCCCTGTCACCGCCTGCCCCTGCGTTACCGGGGGGGGCGGGCTGGGGGTGGGATACCCGGCCATGGACTGCACAGTGGACCGCGGGTGTGGGCACTCCGCCGCCGGCCCTGGCCGTCCAGCGCATGTCATGTCTTGTGCGACGGTCCAGCACCGGCAGCTGAGCACTGCGACGCATTTGCGACGTGCGCCAGCCCCCGACATTTTCCCATCGGCCTCGGGAGCCGTACTAGCGATTCGTGATGATGGTAAGAAGGCCTCCCATGCCGTGGCACCCCCCCCCCCCGCCCTCTGCATGGCTTTGGGCAACACTTGGTTGCCCTTGTCCGGGCCACCGGCGCCAAGGCCGCTGGAAGCAAATCCTGGTCGATGGCACCTGCCACAGCAATGCCTGTGATGCATCGCAGGGTCATCATATGTGCCAAAGTAGTGGTCGTGTGCCTGTGCGGGGCAGATCCCGCAGGGGGATGCAGCTGTATCTCTCCTTTGCCGTGCGTCTGCATGTACATGACGTGGCCTTAGAGTCTCACTTTTGGCGGAAATCGAAGGCCCATTTCGCAAAAGGGAGAGGACGTGTGAGTGGAGTTCTACAAGCGTGCGGATGTACGGCTGCGGGGGCATGAGGGGGTGGCCGCGCGCACTGCAATTCGCAACAGCATGCGAATCCGCGTGCGCAAGACCCATGCGCGCAGCATCACAGCTGGTGCAAAGCTCAAGCTGTGCGGGCGTAATGCTGCATGTGTGCCTAAGAGGCTGTGCTTGTGGGGGCCTACGGCTGCGACCGATGACGCTTTTCTGACAACGGGTGTGTCGCCGCTGGTCTCAGGTGGAAAACGTTTCCCGCAGTAAATGGTCGAACTGGGCGTTGTACAGGGGTCGCCGTAAAGGCCAAGTAAGTGTGCCGGTCCGACATGCCACCGGTGTCCAGCAAGGGAAACGATGCCCTTTCGGGAGGAGAATTAGCCGCGTGCCATGCACCACTCAGTAACAGGGCTGCGCGCGAAATTTAGTAAGAAGCGGATGCATTCTGTGTCGAACTCATTAAGACCCAGTCCCTCGTGGTCACGCGTGACCTGGCGGACGCTCCTTGCGAGTCTGGTGCCGATTGCACGGGCTTGTTCGGATTGGAAGGCGATTGTCTGCACTGCTTGTCCCCAGACGGTGGGGAAACGCACTTTGGTGGATGAGAGTGAGACAGTTGTCCCTCTGCTCACAAGTCCTGCTGCCGTCCCCGTGGCCCAAACGCTCGCTTCCCTTTGGCCTCTTGATTCCAAGTGCAGCCGGTATTGGAAGCCTGTCCCCCCTGAGCGGGCCCCCCTCTTCTTGCAGCAGGTCCCCGCGTACTCCCCACACTACGTACTGCACGGATGCCAATGGGCGGAGGGTGGGGGGTGGGGTCGGGGGGCCGTTGCAAAGGATTCCGGTGTCCATCGCGGATTTGTGTGTGGACAGGGACAACTGAAGCCCTTGGGGTTTCGAGCCTTTCTGTGCCCTGCCCTGCCGCCAATTTGGCACAGGGCAGGGCGCTCCCCATGGCCGGGGGGTGGGGTGGGGGGACCTAATGAAGGCGAGCTGAGCGAAAATGTCGGTCAAAGTAGGCTTTGGCGGGCTTACCCTGTTTCCACAACCACATCCCGAGCAATGGCCGGGGGAGGGGCATTGAGTGCCAGTAGTCACATGCATCAGACGCAGTCTGGTAATAAGGTGCGATGCCGCATAGGGCACCGTTTCGAAGCAGAGACGCCAGGTCGTGCAGGGCGGGGGCAGGGCCATCTCTCAGTTTACTATGCGACCCCGTCCCCCCGAACGGAAAACACTTCAGTTGGAGGCCCTTGGGGGCGGGGCAGGAGACATATGGACCATGAAAATACACCAAAATATTCCGAAGACGTCTGTCCAAATAAAAAGCCTTTTGTTGGTATTGGAAATAGACGCGGTCATCCGCAACGCCCCCACATTTCGGAGGTCCCCGGACTCACCAATCCGCAGTCGGAGGTCGTCCGCTCTCACACATCCCCAGTGGCAGGTCGCCTGCACTCATGCACCCGCGCTCCGAGGTCCCCGCGCTCATGTACCTGCAGCCGGAGCTCGCCCCCTTCCAAATGCGCCTTCATCGAGCGGTGCAGTTTGTTGATCTTGAGGTACATCATCTGCAGCTCCGACAGTGCCTCCGCTTTGTCCGGCTGCTCGGCGGACGTGGGCTCGCCGTCCAGATCCAACTTTGTGTGGCGCAGCGACGGGTCCAGCGCAACTTTCCCAGTCTCATTGGACCGTGGGCTGACCTCTCCAAACTGCACCCGCGGGCTCTCCGTTATGCTGTTCGTTGTGGCGACCGTCCATGCGCTGCCGCGGCTTGCGTTCTCGCGCTCACGGCTGCAGCACAAAACAAAATGGGGGATCCCGTGCCACGCTGCACTGACACACAACTGCTGCGAAACCACAAAGACCGCAGCAGCATTGCACAGGACGCACGACTGAGACTGACGATCCCCAACCAGTACCATAATGAAGCACCAGGTGGCCACGCTGCACTATATCAACACACAATATTACCCACAGCCACTCACCAACGTGCACCCCACCACCAGAACGACACAATAACCCCCCCCCCCCCTATAAGAGCATGAGCGTGTTCTTATTTTTTGCGTGTTCTTATTTTTTGCATGTTCTTATTTTTTGCGTGTTCTTATTTTTTGCGTGCTCTTGTTTGGAAGACCCCCTGTGCAGTGTTCCCGGTCCTCTCCGTTTAGTTTACAGAAACGTGGCACAGTTAAATGTTGTTGACCCCTCTTTTTGGTTTGATGATATTGTGGCTGCCAGAGATGAGGATGAGGCAATAGTGAATGATTGCTATGAGGCAGGATGTCAGACAAATATCAAAAATTCTTGGTATGCCAGAAGGGGCGGGCTGGTAGGTGCAGACATTGGGACCCTGGGACCGGTGGCAAGCATCAGACCAAAATCAAAAATTTCTGGTGGGCCAGCAGGGGCTGGCATGTGCAGAAATTGGGACCCTAGGACCCTGAGGCCGGCTGCGTGTTCTTATTTTGGACTAACTAATAAGAACATGCATGCGTGTTCTTATTTTGACTGCATGTGCCTGTGACTGTGTGCGGGGGCGGGGTTTACCAGCACAGTGCCAGCACGCCACCCGCTCACTACCCACACACCACCAGCACACCAGCCACACACTAGCACACTACTAACATATCACACCACTGGAACACTCCCACACACTATCGGTGCACTACCATACCACCACACTATCAGCACACCACTATACACACACTACAGACACGCTTCCGGCATGCTACCACACCCGCATCACCATGGGCACAGTACTTGACGACTATACCATTGGGCAAATCCCCGTCGCAGGACACTATTGTACCTGCACACTATCGTACTCACACACTACAGGAATATGAACACACTACAGGCACACTACCATGCCAGCAAGCTCCACACTACTAGACCCACACACCACCATCAGAACGCTACCATGGCAGCAGAACCATCGGCACAGCAGCAGATATCAGCGCACCACCACTATCACATCCGCATACTGCAACACCAGCAAAATGCTAACACACAACCAGCACGCCATCAGCACATATTAAACCAACACACTACCAGCAACACTACCAGCGTGTTTGGTGGTCGGAGCATGAAGCAACGTCAAGACGTAGGGGGTTCACACAGGGGCCAAGAACTAGCACATGTTCGGGTGAGAAAATGGCTAGCAAGCTGCTCACGTTGCTGTTAGTCCACGAACCCCCTGTCAACAAGCTAATACAACCATACACTACCAGTCACTAACAGACCAGCACAGGACCAGCACACTACCACACCAGCATGTGACCATACCTGCACACTGCCAGCGCACTACCTTACAGCTGAGCATACCACCAATATGGCATAACACGACAACACTAATAACACGCTGCCGGGACACAACCATAGCCGCACACTACCAGCACATTACCATACTAGCATACGCCTCCAAAGAGCGCACAAACCTACGAACACACTACCAGCACTCCACCACACCCCAGGGTTTCTCGTACATCCACGATTGAGGTTGCAAATTACTTCCGCGAATTTCCGTGATTTTTGGTGACTCTGTGATATTGTTTTCTATGAAAAACTTTCAACGTGCATTGTATGCATTGCATTTTTTGGGGAAATGGGGTAGAACACTGACAGAACATGGCCTTTGGCATGAACCGCACCGAGGGCAGTGGCGCCACCACCGCAAGTTGGGGACAGGGGCTTACTTTGCTCAGGTGCTGATTCCCAGTTGTTTGGACAATGCAGCTCATTCATGTGCCGATGCGAGACCCATCAATATCAATGGGGCAATGGACCGTGCTTGCCAATCTTTTGGTGGGCAATTGTTTGCAGTGGCTGTACTTGTCTCTTATATTCCTGCCCTGGAATTGAACATCCTTCGAGGGAGATGACTTTTGCTTCATGCCGCCCCACAACGTATGCATCACATCATTTCTCCACGTGCATCTATGATACTGGAAAACTGCAAGCCTCTTGCACCCCCCAAATCAGCGAAGAAATCCCAACAAATCGGCGGAACAAATCGGGGGACCAATTTTTCAGCCAGGTTTCCAGTGCCCTGGATCTCAGTCCCAGGCCCCAAACACACCTTCCTTTCGGTTACTCTGTAGTTGGACCCCAATACCTAGGCCCACTAGGCTGCGGCAAGCTGCAAGCTCAAGCCCAAACAGGTGGGTACCCAAATGGGTCAACAGGGTCCGAAAGGGGTAAAAATAAGAATTTCCGCAAAAATGATCCTAGACCATGTGCGACGCTAAAACAAGTGTTTTTGGACTGTTTTGAGCTTGTGGTGGCCCATTTGGGTCCTCCAAAAATCCCAAAATGCCTTGAAAATGGGCTGTTTTGGGACCAAAAATGGGTCAAAAATGGGTCAAAAACACATTTTTCCAAAACTCATCGTAGACCATTTGGGGTGCACAAAAGGGTGAAATGAGCCCATTTTGAGCCCATTTTGGGGCATTTTGGCCCCTGAGAAGTCCAAAAAGCCTTGAAAGTGGGCCTCGTGGTGATGGGGTTCAGGTGCATTTCACTTTGTCAAGAGCCATCAATGTGTGAATCATTCTTGATGTCCCTCACCATTCATATCTAATGTTCCCTCCCCCACCAGCTCGGTCCCAATATTCAGTCTTGATTAGGGTTAGGGTTAGGGTCACCGAGCTGGTGGAACCAGTCTTGGTTTTATAACCCTTTTTAGTGTCTAGGGTGGACCTACCAGGTTTAGCAGCAGCAGCAGCAAGCAAGCAGCAGCAAGCAAGCAAGCAGCACACGCGAAATGGGTAAAAATCAGAACTCCGTCGTGGTGCTTTGGATTCTGCTGAAATTTTGGTGGATGATACCTATGGGTGTGAAGTACAATCACACAAAGTTTGAGCGAGAAACTCGACGGTGGCGGCCGGGAACGGGATTCGCAAGTGGCGAACCTCAGTTTCAAAAACTGCAGTTTGGGGCCAAAAACAGCCATTTTTGGGCCAAAACAGCCCTAAAACCCATTCAAAACGGCCAAACGAAGGGAAACGGTGGGTACACTCCACGTGCAGCTTGACCTCTCCGTGTCAACGAGCCCTTTGCAGCCCACTAACTCCATGATATGTCCCAAAAACGGCCCAAAAAGGCCCCGCATAAGCTCTAGATTGGCTGCGGACAGCCACAAACCAAGAATAGGCCATATCTTTGGCTACATGGCTCAAAATGCGATTCCGAGGGCACCTATTCCACCCGCAACCCCCCACTTTTTGTGGTTTCCAACCCCCAGAATTGCCCAAACGGACGCATAGACCCCAATACCTAGGCCCACTAGGCCGCAGCAAGCTGCAAGCTCAAGCCCAAACAGGTGGGTGCCCAAATGGGTCAACAGGGTCCAGTAGGGGCAAAAAGATGACTTTTCTCAAAAATGATCCTTGACCATGGGTGATGCTAAAACAAGTGTTTTTGGACCGTTTTGAGCTTGTGGTGGCCCATTTTGGTCCTCCCAAAATCCCAAAATGCCTTGAAAATGGGCTGTTTTGGGACCAAAAATGGGTCAAAAATGGGTCAAAAACGCATTTTTCCAAACCTCATCCTAGACCATTTGGGGTGCACAAACGGGTGAAATGAGCCCATTTTGAGCCCGTTTTGGGGCATTTTGGCCCCTCAGAAGTCCAAAAAGCCTTGAAAGTAGGCCTCGTGCTGATGGGGTTCACTTGCAAGCTGATTTCACTTTGTCAAGAGCCATCAATGTGTGAATCATTCTTGATGTCCCTCACCAGTCATAGCTAATGTTCCCTCCCCCACCAGCTCGGTCCCAATGTTCAGTCTTGATTAGGGTTAGGGTTAGGGTCACCGAGCTGGTGGAACCAGTCTTGGTTTTATAACCCTTTTTAGTGTCTAGGGTGGACCTACCAGGTTTAGCAGCAGCAGCAGCAAGCAGCAGCAAGCAGCAGCAAGCAAGCAGCAGCACGCGCGAAATGGGGAAAAATCAGAACTCTGCCGTGGTGCTTCAGATTCCGGTGAAATTTTGGTGCATGATACCTATGGGTGTGAAGTACAAGCACACAAGGTTTGAGCAAGAAACTCAACGGTGGCGGCCGGGAACGGGATTCGCAAGTGGCGGACCTCAGTTTCAAAAATTGCAATTTAGGGCGAAATACAGCCATTTTTGGGCCAAAAAAGCCCTGGAACACATTCACAAAGGCAAAATGAAGGGAAACGGTGGGTACCCTGCACCTGCGGCTTGACTTCCCCGTGTCAACGAGCTCTTTGCGGCCCTCTAACTCCATGATATGTCCCGGAAACGGCCCAAAAAGGCCCCCAGAAGGTCCAAATGCCGACAGCCACAAACCAAGAACAGGCCATATCTTGGGCTACATGGCTCCAAATGCGATTCCGAGGGCACCTACTCCACCCGCAACCCCGCACTTTATGTGGTTTCCACCCCTCAGAATTGCCCAAACGGACGCCTAGACCCCAATACCTAGGCCCACTAGGCTGCGGCAAGCTGCAAGCTCAAGCCCAAACAGGTGGATGCCGAAATGGGTCAACAGGGTCCAGTAGGGGCAAAAAGATGACTTTTCTCAAAAATGATCCTAGACCATGTGCGACGCTAAAACAAGTGTTTTTGGGCCGTTTTGAGCTTGCGGTGGCCCATTTTGGTCCTCCGAAAATCCCAAAATGCCTTGAAAATGGGCTGTTTTGGGACCAAAAATGGGTCAAAAATGGGTCCAAAACGCATATTTCGAAACCTCATCCAAGACCATTTGGGGTGCACAAGTGGGTGAAATGAGCCCATTTTGAGCCCATTTCGGGGCATTTTGGCCCCTGAGAAGTCCAAAAAGCCTTGAAAGTGGGCCCCGTGGTGATGGGGTTCACTTGCAAGCTGATTTCACTTTGTCAAAAGAGCCATCAATGCGTGAATCATTCTTCATGTCCCTCACCAGTCATAGCTGATGTTCCCTCCCCCACCAGCTCGGTCCCAATATTCAGTCTTGATTAGGGTTAGGGTTAGGGTCACCGAGCTGGTGGAACCAGTCTTGGTTTTATAACCCTTTTTAGTGTCTAGGGTGGACCTACCAGGTTTAGCAGCAGCAGCAGCAAGCAAGCAGCAGCAAGCAAGCAAGCAGCACGCGCGAAATGGGTAAAAATCAGAACTCCGTCGTGGTGCATTGGATTTGGTTGAAATTTTGGTGCATGATACCTATGGGTGTGAAGTACAATCACACAAAGTTTGAGCAAGAAACTCAACGGTGGCGGCCGGGAACGGGATTCGCAAGTGGCAGACCTCAGTTTCAAAAACTGCAGTTTAGGGCCAAAAACAGCCATTTTTGGGCCAAAAAAGCCCTGGAACCTACTCAAAACGGCCAAACGAAGGGAAACGGTGGGTACACTCCATGTGCGTCTTGACTTCCCCGTATCCACGAGCTCTTTGCGGCCCTCTAACTCCATGATATGTCCCGGAAACGGCCCAAAAAGGCCCCAGAAGCTGCAAATGCCGACAGCCACAAACCAAGAATAGGCCATATCTTTGGCTACATGGCTCAAAATGCGATTCCGAGGGCACCTACTCCACCCGCAACCCCCCACTTTTTGTGGTTTCCACCCCTCAGAATTGCCCAAACGGACGCCTACACCCCAATACCTAGGCCCGCTAGGCTGCAGCAAGCTGCAAGCTCAAGCCCAAACAGGTGGGTGCCCAAATGGGTCAACAGGGTCCAGTAGGGGCAAAAAGATGACTTTTCTCAAAAATGATCCTAGACCATGTGCGACGCTGAAACAAGTGTTTTTGGACCGTTTGGAGCTTGTAGTGGCCCATTTTGGTCCTCCGAAAATCCCAAAATGCCTTGAAAATGGGCTGTTTTGGGACCAAAAATCGGTCAAAAATGGGTCAAAAACGCGTTTTTCCAAACCTCATCCTAGACCATTTGGGGTGCACAAGTGGGTGAAATGAGCCCATTTTGAGCCCATTTTGGGGCATTTTGGCCCCTCAGAAGTCCAAAAAGCCTTGAAAGTGGGCCTCGTGGTGATGGGGTTCACTTGCAAGACTTTGTCAAGAGCCATCAATGTGTGAATCATTCTTGATGTCCCTCACCAGTCATAGCTGATGTTCCCTCCCCCACCAGCTCGGTCCCAATATTCAGTCTTGATTAGGGTTAGGGTTAGGGTCATGGGTAGGGTTAGGTGTAGGGTTAGGAGCAGGCTGAGGGTTGGGGTGGGCGTTAGAGTCAAGGTTGGGTTCAAGTATAGCGTTGGGGTGCTCCACCGCCTGGGCGGGGAGGGATGCTATGTGGGCAAGGGGAATGAAAAAAAAATTTTCGGGCGCCTTCGGCGCCACCATATGTATGGTCAGTAGCCATTGACCCTTGGTAACTAAGTGGGCCCGGAGGGCCCGAAGGGGGGGGAAGTCGCGTACCGGGACCGAGGAGACGGCCCCCCCGTGCAGCTACCATACGCACAACTGTGTGCAAGTACCGTGCAGCATGGTCGTCTGGTAGTGTGATGGCAGTGTGCTGGTACAGGAGTGTGCCAATAGTGTGCTGGTATGATAGCTGCTCGTGGTATGCGGGTAGTGTGCTGGCATGATACTGTGCGGATAGTGCTCGTGTGGCATTTCGCCGGTAGTGTGCTAGTATGGTACTGTGCTGGCAATACTGCCGCACCAGCACACTACAAACACCTGCCGCAACCATACCAGCTTACTATAGGCACACTACTGCACCCACACGATGTGAGCAGTATTGTGGTGTGGTAGTGTGCTGGTATGGTAACTAGTGCTGGGTTGGTAGTGGGCTCGTAGCGTCTTAGTGTGCTGGTATGGCATGTTGGCAGTGTGTTGATGGCATGATGGTATGGTAGCCTGTTCATCGTGTGTTGATAGCGTGCTGGTATGGTCGCGTGCTGATAGTGTGGTGGCATGATGGTGCTGTTATGTTGTGTGCTGGCAGAGACTACCACCTTCATTGGGCACCATACACACCTTGGGGTCCCGAGGATATCCAGCTTTTGATCGGTGCTGCCCTGCCCGAGTACATCCAACGAGACCTCCTTGCTCTTGTTGACATCCTCCGAGGGCGACGCGTTCCAGCTCCCGACGTTCCCCCATTGTGTCGACACAAACGCGGCGTGTTTCGGACTGCTGGGGTAATTGGTCGGAGCAGTGATATGGGCGAAATTTAGTTTTGTCTGCCGCTCGGCCTCCCGCAAGCCGTCACGCTTCACGCGGTCGGCAAGCAGCGCCTCCAGCTGACGCACGCGCTCCTCCCGCTTCTCCAGCGCATCCTGCCGCTTCTGAAGCTGCCGGGTCTGTTCTTCAACCTGAGGGCAATGCAATGCAATGGACTGCGATGCAATGCAATGTGATGCGATGCACCCACCCGGCTGAATCCCCCCCCCCCAGCCCCCCCCCCCCCGCCGCAACTTAATTCTTATAAACGAGGCCCGCTCTGTGTGCACATATTTGAATTTTTCTACAGATTCACCCCCTGCTGAGCTTCGTTTCCTGTTCCTTTGCTGTGCCCGGTTGCCTTACAACCTCTCAAGCATCTGCTTCCTGGCGTCGTGTTGCAAGAGCTGAATCTAAAAGCAATTTGCAACATCTACAACATGACATCAGCAACCAAAAAGCAAGCAGAAATAAAGCAAAAAAAAACACGAGGCACCATCTCAAGCACCATGTTTCTGCCACATGTTGTGCTGTGCTCTGCATTACACTATAATAGGTTGTGATGTAATGGAATGTGAGAGACTGTGATGTACGATAATGTAATGAGACTGTAATTTAATGTAACATGACATACTGCAGGGATGGATCTAACTGGGGGGGGTGGGTGTCCCCCCCCCCCGCCCCTGTTGTGACAAGGCGTCACGATATGCCTCACAAAAAAACCCGGTCACAGATTGAGCCACGCAGGGTACCAGGAGGCAGGCAGCACACCCCGTCCAGAGAAGCATTAAATGCAAACCATTGCATAGTCCAACAAACAATTTTTTTTGTTTTTTGCTGGTGCACCAGGGTTCTTATTCACTGTCACTGTGCACCAGGGTTCTTATTCACTGTCACTGTCACTGTTTGTTGCTTTCCGAGGAGGCGCCATTCGTGTCGGTGGTGCAGGCCGCTTGACAGGCGTCCAGCGTCTGTGGTCTGGACCCGGCGGCCAGAGCAGCTGCAGCCACAACAACGCCAGCAGCACCCACCACAGCTGCACCCACAGCACCCACAGCCAGAGCAATTGCTGCGGCGCGACGAGCTGCACGGCTCCTTTTGTGTCGACATGCCGCGGCAGAAACACACGGCGGATCACACTGACAACCCACCTTCTTTCGACCCATGACAGAACTGTGACAAAGGCTGTCGGAAGGATGCAGCAGACAACTGAGCTGTCAATGTCGTCAATCTTCAGAGCCTACAGAGAACACAGTGTCGGTTGACACCGCGTCTCATCTCTATGTTGCGCATGCAAACAGAATGTCACAAAACCAGAGCGGTCACAAAAAAACAGCAAGCTCACAAACACAAACATGACAATTCAGCAACCTTCCCAACTGCCCTCAGGAAATACCACAGAGTCTTTTGGGTGTCACAATATTTTCAGAAAAGCTGTTTTCCCACTATGGCCTATTGTATTTTTTGTGACATGTCACAATTCACTACCCCCCCCGGCCCACCCCCACCCCCTGAGTGGCGCACAAATTAGATCCATCCCTGACATACTGTGACGACATGTAACATAATGTAATGAGATGCGATGCCATGCCAAGCCAGACCATGCAATTCAATGCAATGTGCTGTCATGTAATGCTAAGTAGTGTTACGTAATGCAATGCAATGCCATGCTATACAATGCAATGCACTGCAACGCAATGTAATACAATGTAATGTGCCGCAGTGCCCTGTAATGTAATATCATGTCATTTCATGTCATTTCATGCCATCCCATGCCATGCCATGCCATGCCATGCCATGTTATGTTGTGTCATGTCATGTCATGCCATGTCATGTCATGCAATGGCATGCCATGCCATGTTATGTTAATGTCATGTCATGTCATGTAATGTAATGTCATGTCATGTCATGCAATGGCATGGCATGGCATGGCATGGCATGGCATGCGATGCAACACAATGCACTGCAAAAGAAATGGAATACAATGTAATGGAACGATATGGAACGACCTGCAATGGCCATATCACAAGGTTTTCCATGACTCCCTGCAGCCCTCAAGCTGGGATCCGCGCCGCAACAGTATCACAGTGTCTCATGATCCGGCTGTTTTGTTCACAAGGAGGTCCCTGTTGCATGCTACAATATACACAATGGGCACGCAAGCGCACTGTTCTCACCGCGGCGCCCCCTCGGGGGCCAGCTCAGTCGTAGCCTACTGCCTATGGGTACCGTGCTTTGCATGGGGCAGGGGTAGCTGCCTGTAGCAGTCTAGGGGTGTGAGCAGGGGGGGGAAGTTTGTTGGGAGGGGGCTGCATGCCCAGCCTCTGTGTTGTAGTATCAAATGTGGGCAAACAATTGTAGCCACGACCTTTGCTGGGAGGGGGCCACAGGCCCAGCCTCTGTGTTTTAGGACCAAATGCAGGCAAGTATTCATATCCAGAAATCCAGGCAGCTTCAATCATCGTCACACATGAAGTGGTAGCAGGCTGGGGTGTATTGGACATTGCCCCAGCTGCCAGATGTGTCTGTACTCGCGGAGTCAGTGGACACGTCTGCCATCATCGCAGCATCATGGCCGAAGGCACAGCCAGGGCTGTCCGTGTCAGAATTTAAATCGCGCATCGGGTCTCCTCCAGAGGAGGAGGAGTCAGACTTTTCACCGGGCGACGGGGAGTCAAAGAGGCGCACCACAGGCAGGTCGGCTAGGCGGGGGGGGGGGGGGGTGCACATAGGGGAACCGTGTCGCTCTCCCGACTGCTGACAAGCTGACTGCATGGGTGCCAGCCCCAGTTCTGGCTAACAAAGGGTGCTAACAAAGTGGCTTTCAGAAGGCATCAATGTCAAGGCACAGGAGACAGTAGAGGCAGTGAGATCGGTCATATTTGAGCAATACGAGGACGGTGTGAAAAGAACCCCTCCCACAGGTTCTACATTAAGTGCGCGGGGGGGGGGGGGGTCTCAGTGGGGACACCCCTCGAGCCTGAGCACCAGAGGCTGCGCTCAGGGGGTGTAGCACTCCAGGCGAGGTGGTTAACTGGTGTATAAACATATCCGGCTGGAGGTGTTTCGTGATCTGCTTCGTTCTGATATGCATCTGCAATAGGATGCAATGGCATGGAATGGCGTGTGGTGGAGCTGGAATGAGTTGAGACAAGAGCAATGGGCCGTTAAAACTCATGTTGCACCTGCACCGGGTGAGCATCAGGTCGCAACGAAATAAGAAATACGATTTTACACCGAGCCCTCCTGCAAGGTGAGTGAGCCAGTGTGCAGACAGAAAATGAGGTGCTTGATAGAGGGACCGGGGCTAAATAGGGGGAGCCAATTAGGGGGAGGAAGGGGCGGTTCGGAGGCAGGCGAGCAGGGGCGACAGAAATAAGGGCAGAATGGGGCAGGGGCGACAAGGAGGCTGGCCACCTGGAGCTGGAACTGCCGCACTCCGTCCATGCGGACCCCTCCCAGAACGGCCAGCATCCCGCTCTCGAGGTGGCCGGGCACTTGCCAAGTGGACTTGGATGAGGGGCTGGCGACGATGGGGCTCATGCCGAATGCGGAATCTAGAATACCCCCGGAACCTTTGAAAGACCCTTTTGTGGCATCTTTGGGTGACCCCTGCGGCGAAGTGCGAGGTGAAATGCTCTGTTTGGGCGAGTGTACTCGAACCAGCAGCGCCTCCCGCTCGTCCAAGCGTCGCTCCATTTCGATCAACTGCGCCTCTCGCTGGCTCAGGGCCTGCGCTTTCTTGGTGTACCGATCCTTGGTCTCCTTACTGAGAGTGCTCCGACGTTTGCCATCCTACATAGGAACAGGAAAGGACATGGCGGGTTTGGGATGTGTTGTGTTGTGATATGATGTGACGTGATGTGATGTGATGTGATGTGATGTGATGTGACGTGATGTGACGTGATGTACGCGCTCAGGGTAGAGTGGCATGGCATGGCGTGGCATGGCATGGCATGGGGTTGGATGGCGCGGCGCGGGGTGGCGCGTGGCGGGGTGGCGTGGCATGCGATGGGGAAAGATGGGATACCATTGGGAACTCGTCCTCCACCGGTCCCTCCAACCGGGTTGATTTCTGCGCCCCCGCCTTCCTGTTCCCCCGTGGCAAAATCTTCGGCAGCAGATCCGGGGTCATGGCGCGCGAGTCCGGGGTCCGCTGTCGGTCTGCAGCGCGCCACACATCGGCCCCCTTGGGGCCGTTGGGCGTCCGCGGGACGTCGGGGCCGTGCTTCGCGATCACCTCCAAGTCCGCGGACTTCTGCCGCGGGCTCTGCGCGACCGCCGTGATCGCCTCCGCGCGGGTGGACTGCCCCCGGGACCCCAGGCCACTGCGCTCCCGCTCCCGTAGCCCCTCGCTGAGCTCCGGCTGCGCACGCGTGCTCGTGCCGGGCCGCGCGCTCGTCCCCGGTCGACTGCCCTGACTCGGGGGCGTGCGTCGCAGCTCCCGCTCAGGCGCAGGCCACTCAATCGTCCATGGGCCGGTCTGAGTCTCCACAGAGCAGAGCTCCGCAGCCGACAGCTGCTGCCGCAACCGCCCCGGCGCGCTTGGCGACGCTTGGGGACTCAGCGGCTGGTGATCCAACGCCGGACGCGGGGCCGGGGCGGATGCCGGGGAGGTGGGCTCCACCTGCGTGGCCGCGAGGATGCTGGCCAGCACTGTTTCCTGTGCCTGCAGCGGCATCACGTTCGTTTCGGGTATCTGCAGCATGTCGGTCAGGGTCTGCGCGGCCTGGATCACGTTGTTCACCGCCTCATCCAAGCGCTGCTCGGCACCCTTCAATTTCTTGCTGTCCTTGACGCCGCCCTTTTGGCTGGCCTAGGCATGCGTAACGTGCTGTCATGTAATGCCATGCAGCATCACGTAAGGAAATGCAATGCAATGCATCCCTGTACAATGCAACGCATTGCAGCGCCGTGTTTGCAGCCCAATGTACTTTCATGGCATGGCATAACGTAGCCATGGGGTCATGATGTCATGTGTGCAACATCGCGCACTCCGGTGCGTGCGGGGCTCGTGGTAGAGGAAGGTGGTGAGAGTTGAAGAGAGGTTTCAGAGGGGTAGGCGAAGGGTGAGGGGGGGGGGTCAAAGGGGGGGATGTGTTGCGAGGGTGATTTGCGATGGACCGACGGCGCTCAACGGCCAGCCGACGACGATTGGTGGTGGTGGGGGCCGAGCGTGCCCGAAGGGCACCACAATGAAACTTGTCTGGTCCGCCCATCCGGTGCAAGCCATGTCCGGTAACGTGAAGATGGTGGGGAGCAATACACCAACATTATTCGCGTGCGTGCGCGCGCTCTCTCTCTCTCTCTCTCTCTCTCTCTCTCTCTCTCTCTCTCTCTCTCCCTCTCCCTCTCCCTCGCTCTCCTTCCCTCAGTAGATCTCCCTCACCCTCTCTCTCTCTTTCTCTCTCTCTCTCTCTCTCTCTCTCAGGGGGTGCCGTAACGGAAAAAAAAAACTCGGAGTGTCCAATACGCCCTACGATGGCAGTTGGTGGGTAACCGATGGCGGTTGGTGGGTAACCGATGGCAGTTGGAGGGTAACCGCTGGGGGTAACACGCGGACATAAAACAGACCAAAAAAAAAAAGGAAGCCAAACACAGTCCTGGGGGTAACATGCACACATAAAACAGACCAAAAAAGCGAAGCCAAAAAGAGTGCACACACTGGGAATTGTACCTGGGGCCCTTGGACTTGGAGTTTAATACAACTACCAACTAAGGTACCTCGGGATCTGGTGGCTTTCCAATATCAGAGAGTCGATGCCATAGTAAAAAAAAAAGGGTGAGTATCCTTATGGCACCCCTACTCGCTCTTTCTCTCTCTCTCTCTCTCTCTGTCTGTTTGGCGCGCGCGCTCTCTCTTTCTCTCTCTTTCGCTCTTTCTCACACACATCCCCGGCCTGAAGAAGTGGCCTGTGGTCGTAGGCCGGGGCACGGCACCGCGGCAGTGCACCGCGGGAGCACGCAGGTCGCAGCGCTCGAGCATGGGAGCACAAAGACTTCGTCAATGAGGAGCAAGAAGACCGCCACACGGAGGCACAACGCCCCCAGCACGGGGGCATAAAGATCTCTGCAGGGTGTGCTAAGACCTCTACATGTGTGTCGTCCAGAATGCACTGATGTGATGGCATTCCCACACACTCACGCACACACACACACACACACACCTTGGGAACCGCGAAACAAGAACAAAGCAAGAAAGGCGGTGAAAGAAAACTCCTCAGGAGCTGCAGAGCAGCCCTAGACATCTTTCGGTCTGCCGATAGAGAAGGCAATGTGCAGCCCCAACCAATGGGATCGGCGTGATACAGTAAGCCCCTGTGCCCTCACCTCAGTCCCAGTGGAGTTCTGCACTTATCAACGGACCATCAAGTTCATCAATGGAGGAGTTCGTGTTCAAGACTGACCACTGCAACCTGTGTTGGGTGCGACCACCCAACCACACACACACACACACACAAACAGATCATGGTGTCCCTCTGGCGGGGAGTAGGTTGATGTCGGCGCACCACATTGGTTCGTAGTCTTCGAGTTGGAACTCTGCTGGGACTGTTGTGTCAGTGTACAGTGTTCCGTGCCAGTGTGCATTTTTGTGAAGCCAGTGTATGAGCCGGGTGACCACGGTGTGCTGTGTACATGGCTGATGGTGGGCGATTGCGTACACCGCGCGCATAGTGTTCTCTGCGGTCCACGGGGATGCGGCATACACACGGCACACAGCTTTATGCAGCGCTCTCATTACAGCCATACGTGCGTAATTGCTGGCCAACCCAACCTGGGCCCATGCGAGCACTGACAGAATTTGTGCAGACCAGGTGTACTGCCATGGCCGGGCCCCCATCAGGCTGCTAATGAAAATGCAGGAGAGGTAATCTGCCCCCCCCCCCCCCCGTCCTGAGATGATCAACGGTTTGCCATATTGCAGCGACCAATCCGCCTGTAGGCTTGCGGGGTGGGTGGAACTGAGCCCTACCCCGCCCCTCACCGTCATGTTGACACCCAGGGCGCGGATTGTCTAGGACACGCATGCACCGTGAGAGCTGGGCTGCCCGCTGTCCAAACAAGGAAAGAGAACTTCTAGGTCCCACACTCCGGACAAAGTACTGCATACCATTTGCATACCCCACACACACACACACACACACACACACACACACACACACACACACACACACACACACACACACACACACACACACACACACACACACACACACACACACACACACACACACACACACACACACACACACACACACACACACACACACACACACACACACACACACACACACACACACACACACACACACACACACACACACACACACACACACAATCACCTGCCTCACTGCCTTGATCACGAGGCTGCTCTCCTGGGCCGCCGCCACTTCGGCACTGATGGGGTCCAGGATCGGGCTCATGGAGAGGACCATGTTGGACAGACGGACGGCGGCGGCGCTCCGCATCTGCTCCAGCTCCGCCGCCTCCTCTTTCTTGGCCTTCAATCGGTTGTCGGCGTCGTGGACCTGCTCCTCAAGTTCCTTCTCCTGCAGCTCCAACACGTCCACTTTGTCTTGTACCTGGGCACCCAAATCGACAGTGAACAGTGAACAGGGGCAGGGCGTGTGGCACTGAAGACCGTCAAGCCAGAAACCGAAGCTGCGAAGACCATCACTCCCTTTTGGGGGGGTGTTGCCCGATATCAGATTGAGGTGGACTCTCCGCACCAGGTATTGAATCATATGTCAATCTCAAGACGACGTGTGGTGGCCAGCGTGAAGAAATGAATGCTCTTCCAGTGATACCCAGAACTCCTTCACTCTAGCACTTGTGGATGTGACATTCTTTATTGTGTTCCTTCCTGCAGCTGATTGGAAGGTGTATAGCCTTTTGCATGGGCACGGTTCACTAACACACCGTAAACAGAGACACGACCAGTCAACGTACGTACGTATGTACGTGAGCAGGGGCAGGGATGGGGTCATGGGCAGGGAGCAGTGGAAGGGGCACGGACAAGGGCAGGGGCTCTAGCCTTGGGCAACCCCCTCAACCCCCCCAAAACTGTGCCACCCCCGCATTGCCTGTCTACCGATACCATACACCACGGCATACCGTACATTACCGTGCCTGACCCCAGCCACAGACGAGGCTAAGCCCTGGGCAGCAGCACCACTCAGCAGTGTATCACGTTGACTCAGTGCACAACTGGGGTACCATGGCGTCGTCAATATGTACAGGGGGCGGCACTGCTGAGTTTGGGCAGGGGTAGAGGCAGGGGCAGGGCCACGCATGGGCATGGGCGAGGGCAGAGGCAAGGGCAGAGGCAGCAGCACGAGCAGGAGTGCGGGGGCAGGCTCTTGGGCACGAGCAGGCAGGGGCAGGAACAGGGGCAGATGCAGAGGCAGACGCAGAGGCAGAGGCAGAGGCAGAGGCCGTGTAGGTCACGTCAATGGGCAGGCGGCGTGGAATGGGCTGCCAGGCACTACGGCAACCTAAAAAAAACCAATTCATGATCCAGATCATGAGGCCGGTGCGGAACAGCAAAAGTACTGCCAATCACACGCTCGGGAGATGCAGTTGTTCCTGTCTCATTGACCAAAACGGCCGTGAAATAATGGCCGTGAAATAATGACTGGCAAATGACAGCGAACAGTCAGCGGTCATTACGGAGGTCGGCACTTGCCTAAACCGAGGCAGTGTCGGTTGTCCAAGGCTGACTGGCCTGCGTGCTACGGAAGGGGGGCGGGCGGGCGTCAATGGGCATTGTTTAGTGGTTGGCAAATGACGAACATAAGCCCTTGGCAACGGCTGCTGCCCTATGAGGGGCTGTCCTTGGCCGCGGGCAAAAGACGTGAGGGCACTGAGTTGCAACGGGCGCATCCCGGGTGGAGGCCACCTGAGCCCCGGAGTTCAATTCCATCCGCTTCAGCTGGAGCTCCCGCTTGACGCGGGCCAAAGTGACACTGGCCTCCATCACGCTGTTGGGGTGGCTCTTGATGGCCCGGTGGAGGCCGTCCAGGCGCGTCTGCATTGTTTGCAAGCGTTCCGCCTCCGCGTCCTGCGCTTTCTGGGCATTCAGCAGCACGCGGTCCGCCAGATCCTTCGTAAATGCCACCACCTGCAGGAATGGGGCGGGGGGCGGAGCGGCAAAGGGTGTGTGTGGGGGGGCGGGGGGGCGGGTGTGTGTGTGTGTGTGTGTGTGTGTGTGTGTGTGTGTGTGTGGAGGGGCAAAAAGTGTGTTGAGGGGGGCATTGGGCAAAAACGTGTGTGCGTGTGCGTGTCTGCGACGCCCCATCTTTTCAAAACCCAACATACCCTTCGCTATCATACAGCACATCTACAGCTCTGTTCGCGTGGCAGCCATGATCCATTTGATGACCCACTGTCCTCCCTCTCGGCAGTGTGTGTGTGTGTGTGCGTGGGAGGTGGATAGAGGAGGGCGTAAAATGGGGACGAGTGGCTGGTGGCTAAACGCTTCTGCAGAGTGGAGGGGCTCGGGGCGAGGGAGGCACGGGGTGCAGGGGGTTCTGTCCCAAAAGAGCACGGCACTGAGTAACACGCGGGGCTGGAAGATGGTGCACTGGATACGAAGTGTGATAGGTCTAAGAGCCTAAGTGCACGCGCTGAAATTTGCGCATGTAGATTGCCAGATCAGCGCCGCGCGTACAGCGCATCCTGAAATGTTTTGACTGTGAAAGCTATTGTTTTTGCAGTTAAATGTTAATGATTTCTTCTGATTATTTCACAAATGGGCATCCCTGTGCATTTATTCTGTGTCATATCGCAGGACGCCTGTCTGAACCAGGCCTTTGCTTAGTGGGGGCGGGGGCTGGGGGTGACCCCCCTGCCCCGGCGAGGGGATCTCAGTAGGATCCAGCCCCAAATGCCGGTCAGCTCAGTAGGAAGGAGCCCCGCCCTACGGGCAGCTGAGTAGGACCCAGCGCCATCCACAACGCTCCTCACTAGGAACCCGCCCTGACCCCCCCCCCCCCCCCCACTAAGCAAAGGCCTGGTCTGAACATGTAGTCTGATTGATAAACGAGTCCTAACAATGAGTTGACTTTCATAAGAATTTGAGTATGTGCATTGCCAACGGATTGGGGCAAAAAGATAGACGGTCAATCGGATTACACGAGGGAGGCTGGAGGACCTGCTCTTGCGTCTTCAGGACAGAGCCATCTTCCGGGTTCGCACGCACCTTCGCGAGCTGCTGCAGGGCCAGCGCCAAGCGAATGCTGTCCGCCGCCTGCGCCAGCCGCTGCGTCTTCAGCACCGCCTTCACCTGCTCCTGCTTTGCGCTGTTCTCCTGCGCCTCAAGTGCCTTGAGATTGCGGCGCTCCTGCCCCAAACACAGTGAACGGTGGTGGCAATGAAAAATTGGATTCTCAAGAGGCGGCAGCTTCTGCCACCGCAGCGTAACAAACACCACCCGCCTGCACGCCGCTCCACACTGCAGCAGGGTGCTCCCCAATTCAAAAAAAATGGAAGAAAATGCACGACCGCACTGGACGGTGGTTGGAGGGTAACCGACGGCGGCTGCGCAGTTGTTTTCAGCGCTCCTTAGCGCAAAAAATAAAAGAAAAGAAAAACGGGGTGATAAAGGAGGGCCTTGCACTGCACCATACCATCATCCCATGGGCTCGGCCGCCATCGGTGCTCCCTTGGGGTGGCCCAGCACCCCAAATGGGAGCCCCCCGGCGCCCCCGCAGTCTGGCCCGGAGAATTCGGAGCGTGCATGGGTCAATGGGAGAGGGGGGCAGCGCTGCCGTGGGATGCTGCCCCTCACACCATACCATACCATACCATACCATACCATACCATACCATACCATACCATACCATACGATACCATACCGAACCACACCACACCACACCACACCACACCACACCACACCACACCACACCACACCACACCACACCACACCACACCACAACACACCACACCACACCACGCCACGCCACGCCACGCCACGCCACGCCACGCCACGCCACGCCATACCATACCATACCATACCATACCATACCATACCATACCATACCATACCATACCATACCATACCATACCATACCATACCATACCATACCATACCATATAGCGGAGTCCCCCCCGGCGAATCCGAGGTTCTTCCTCGAAGGGGCCCACGAGCCCAGGGGACGCCACCGGGTTTCACGGCCACGCCGGACGGAGCTCCCACCGGCGACCCCCCCCCCCCGCATGGGAGGGTGCACACAATAACCGCCAGCCCCCCCCCCCCCCCTCAGCCCCCCCAACAAAAGGGACTCCGGCGCGGAGGGTTGGGGATATAGTCCCATGCCGCGCGGCCATGAATCGACATGGCCCTACACCGGGCGATACACGCCCTCCCCCCCCCCTCGCTCAAGAGGGGCCCCCGTCGTCCCCCGGGCAGGGAGCAACCCCCCCCCCCTTCAAGGAACGGCCGCCCCCGGGTGCCCTCGCCCAGCCCCCGGGGGCCTCTCGGGGTTCGCCCCCGAGCCCGCCCGGCCCTTCCACGCCCCCCCCTCACCAGCCGCAGCCCAGGGGCCCGCCCGGTCTCCCCCGCGCCGGCCCACAACCACCAGGGACCCGGGCCCCGGAGCCCCGGTGCCCAGCCCCGCCCGCCCCCCCGGTATCCATCCGGCGGGGCCCGTCCCGGTCCGGTTCGGCCGCGAGGGGACGGCGTGGCGCTCCCCCCGCCTCCACCAGGATTCGCCCCCGTGGATGATGCTCGGCGGGATTCGTCCCCGCCGAGCGGGGTGCGGGCCCCTCCGCTGACCGTGGCCCCCAGCGCCGCGGGCGCCCCGGGCTCCCCGGCCGACTTTGGCCAGCCCCGGCCGCCCCTCTTCCCCGGTCAGCCGAACGGTGGCGCTCGCGGCTGAGCACACCGCAACCCCACCCCCTCGCGCGCGCGCCCGCCAACCGGCCCACAGCCCCCCCCCTCCCCGCGTGCACACCATGCCCCACCTCCCCTCCACACCCCCTCTCCTTCTTCACAGGTTGCCGACGCCACCGAGGTGGGCTTCTGCAGCCGCCGACGGGCGGACGCCGGGCTGACGAGGGGACCCCCCATACGCGGTGGGGGTCCAGGCCTTGCCCCCCCTTCCCCCTGCTGCATGCACCATGGCGTTGCATGAGTCATACCTCCCTCCCTGCACGCCGTGTGTCATGGCCGCGAGTGGCCTTTGTCCCTTCCCCCCGCCCATGCCTCACGCACAGAGACCGAACGGGGGGGGCCAACGGCCCCTGGGTGGGGCCCCCAGAACCCTGGGTGGGGCCCCCAGAACCCTGGGCGGGGCCCCAAGAACCCCAGCACTGTTACCCCCACCCCAGCTGGGGCGGCGCGGCCCGCACGTGCGGTTCGAGCCCGCGTCGCCCTTGTAACGCTATACAGGCAGTGCGGGCCGCCAGGAGTGCGGAGGGGCCCCGCACTGCCCCAAGCGCCCCCCCCCACTCCAGCTGGCGCTAGAGGCCTAGCAGCGCCTGGCGGGCTGTTGTGCAGGGGGGGCGAGGCGACCGGGCGCTTCATACCCGCCCCCAACGGGGGTCTGTGCCCACGGCACCGGGCACAGACGCCGGTTGGGGGGTACCACACCACCACCCACCACCGCACCACGGACACAAGGGAGAGGTAATAGCCCCGGGCATCGGCCTCCCCCAGGCCGAAGGAAGGTGCCGACCGCCAGGCTCATCCTGGCCCCCCACTTCCTCTTCATGATCATCCCCCTTGGCCGTCCCGGCCCACAGTCCCCGCGGCGGGTAAGTTCCTGGGGTCGAAACCTAAGAACTTCGGTGACGGAAACACAGGCCGTGGTTTCGCACCCAGCCGACGTGGGGAGCCTCCGCCCCCACGGGGCCCCAGGGCACCCCGGCCATCCCAGCCGGGGATAACCCGCCGCTAGCGCCCCATTCCCCCGCCCCAGGCTCTCCGGCCTCAGTCCCCAAGCAGTCTTCACCCTCATCACTTCCTCGTAGTAGGACACCGGTAGCAGGACACACCCACCACCACCACACGTCACCGACCCCCAGAGCCCAGCTCTGGACCGCCCACCCCGACCAACCCCCCCCACCCTCATCACGCACCACGACTGTCGCCCACAGCCGTCAACGGACCTCCCACCCCCCGGCACGCCGTGTGTCGGAGCCTCCCTTGCTCCGCTCCCCACAGGCACCATGGCACACCCATTCTCAGCTCTGTCCCCCGGCCTCCAGCGCGAACATTTGACGGCGGCCGACGCCTGGCCCCTCCTGTCCATCGCCCTGGACTCCCAGCAACCCCCACGCCTGCTGGCCTCCGCGCGCCACATGCCGGCGAATGTGGACGTCCTCTCCATCCCCCTCGCCGGCTCCTCCATCGAAGCCAGCCCCCTCCTCTGGTGGTTCGCCTTCACCGAGTAGCTCACCGAGAACGAGATCTCCCTCCTCACCACACACCACGACGCCTCGTGGCTCCCCTACGCCTCCTGCATGAGCGCCCTCATCGACTGGGGCGCTCGTGCCTCCACCCTCGACCAGGCCACTCTCGCCTCGGCCGCCCTCGCCCACATTTCCCCCTTCTCCCCCGACCTCCCCCCCTCCATCCCCTTCCGCCGCCTCCTGGACCTCCTCGCCTTCGAGGAGGCCATCAAGCCCAAGGTCGCCCGGGTCGCCCTGCTCCACTGGCTAGCGACCTGGGCGGCCCAGCAGACCGGCTCCCGGCTGGCCTGCCCCCCCCTCAGCTGCGTCTTCGACCCCGCCAGCCCCCACGTCCGTGTCCCCGCCCCTTGCCCCCTGTCAGCCCAACGGTGGTACACCGAGTTGAACCATCGGAAGGATGATGGTTCAATTCGCACCCCCAACATCTCCACCGCCATCACCGCAGCCGCCCGCCGCGCTAACCCGCAGGCAGACGACCCTCCTGCGGGGTCCGGTGTCCCCGCCCCCGCAGCCGCCCCCGCACCCCCCAACGCTTCGCAACCCTTGTCCCAGCTCCCCCCCCGTCCCCAGCCCCCGCAGCCGGCCGCACCACCCCCGTCAGACTGGGAGACACTCTTCCAGGCTGGCCCAGCCCCGAGCTCCCAGGACGCACTGACCTTACTCGACGGCCTCTCCTCCGTCCCCGAGGCCGACGCCCACCACACGGCCATGTGCATTGTGGCCATGGGCAAGAACTGCCACCTGCCCCCCACGACCGTGCAGCACCTCTCGGTCTCCACGTCCACCGCCAGCCTGGTGCTCGCCGCCAAGGGTGCCTGGCACTCCTGCCCCGACCTCCACAAGCCCACCCTCCGCCTCCACCTCAACAAGCTCCTCACCCTGGTCTCCCAACGGTACGGAGCCGCCGCCTCCTCCGCGGCCTCTCTGCTTGCCCTCCAGGCCATCCAGCCCCTCATCACAGCCGCTCAGGCCCATGCCGACACTCCCTGGCTGACAGCGGCCTTCACCATCGCCAGCGCCCCCTCCTTCCCCATAGAGGCCTACCAGGACCTCCAACACGTCTCCTCCGCCGACACCCTCCGCGCAGCCATCGCACGGCTGTGTGGCCGTCTATCCACCCCGGCCCAGTTCCAGGAACTCATCTCCTACACCAAAACTGCCCTCCCCCCCCGCTCCACGGCGGACCTGGACTGGTTCCGCCTTGGCTCCTCCGCACCGCCAGCGCCCTCCCTGCAAGCCCCTGGCGCCGCCGCCCCGCCCGCGCCACTCTCCGCCCCACCCCTCCTCGGCCACCCCCCCCTCCCGGGCGCCCCCGCGCCCTCCGCCACCGGCGCCACCCCCGCCTCCTCGGTCCCCACCTTGGCCCCCGTCGGCTCCTCGCCAGCCACCACCGGCATCGTCCGCGTCTCAGGCCTCCGCCTAGGCCCGCACCCCTCCATGGCAGTCACCCTCACCCACAACCTGCAGACCGTCGTGTACGTCACTGACGCCGACGCCCGCCGCGGACACGCGTTCGCCTCCATCGCCCCCGCCCTACACACCTCCCTCTTCGCCTCGCTGCCCACGCGCGTCATTCAGCACGACGAGGGCTGGTCCCTTACGGTCCAGGGCAGACGGGACGATGGGCAACCTTGGCACGCCCCCGCCGCCACACTCAACACCCCCCCCTCCCACCGCCCGCCCGTCCCGGGCGACCCTCAGCCCCGTCCCGCCAAACGCAGCCGCCAGCAATCACCCTCCCGTTCCTCCCCCCGACGCTCCCCGCGGCACCATGGCCGCACAGCACCCTCGGCCCCCACGTCAGGCAGGGCAGTCCGCGGCGCCATGTTCCCCAGTGCCCGGGGACACAGCTGACTCGCACTGCCGGACACTCTCCCCGCCTCCAGCGCTCCCGACCTCCCGACCCTGGCCTGGGCGACCTTCCTCGCCTCCCACTTCCCCCGCCCACTCGACGCCCACCGCGCCGGGGCTGACCTCCTCTCCGGCCCGGAGCCCCGTCCCCAATCCCACGCCCGGGGGACCCCCCCCCGCGCACCCGCTACACCACCGGCCTCCGCCCCCCGTGTATGCCTTCACTGCGGCACGCTGCGGCGCCCGGCCCTCACGCACTGCCCCGTGTGCACACACTCTGGTGACCTTCTCCCCCTTGGCCTCCCCCCGGCCGCCAACCTCCCCCCGGGCCCCCTCCGAGACCTCCTGCACGCCGCCCAGGTCTCCACGTCGCTACCCCCCTCGCTCCTCGCCTCCGCCCTCCCCACCGTGTGCGGTTGGCTCGCCTCCTTCCCCCGCCAGCGCCGCGACCCCTCCTTCTGGATCACCCCTCCCCTGCACGTGGACGCCAAGTGGACCGCCTTCTGGGACACCGCCCACTTGCCGTCAGCCCCCCTCCCCCCGTCCCCAGCGTATACTCGCTCGTCAGGCCCAACCTCAGCGTGGACGCTACACCCCGCCCTCCCCGACGCCCCACTCGTCACCTCCTCCGCTTGCCCCGACTGTGGACGCCCCAGGCCTCACACCGCCTTCGTCGACCTCCCCACATCGCCGACCGACCACTGGCCTCACTTCTTCTGCACCTCCTCCCACAAAGCCCCGCCCGTGTGCACTCGTGACACCGCCGCCCGCTGTGTGGTCGGCTTCCAGGGCATGCTACTGCCCGGGGCTGTCCCCGTCTCGGCCATCCCTTGGGCCACCCCCTGCGCCCCCCCTCCCGACCGCCTCCTCCAGCCGACCCCCGCCTTCGCCCTCTCCCTCCCCGACCCCCGTGACCAGGCGTCCACCCCCCTCCGTGACACAGCCCTCACCTTCCTCACGCACAACTGGGGCGGCATCGCCGGCCAAGTCTCCCTCGCCCGCACCTGGCTCGAGGCCCTGTCCCCCGACGTGGTCGCCGAGCAGGAACTCTGGGACTTGGCCGCGGCCCGCCCCGCCCTCCCACCGCGGTACGAGGCCCACTACAGCACCGCATCCGGCCAGGGCTCAGGCCTCCGCACGGCCTGGCTCCGGTCCCTCCGCGCCCCCTCCCCGCCCGCCGACCTCGTCTACGACAGCCCGCACTGGATTGCCTCCACGGTCCCCCTCTCACTAGGGGGCCGTGCCCTCCTGTTCAACGCCCACCTCCCCCCACGCCTCTCGTACTCCGAGTGGGTTTCCGAGGTCAAGCTCATGAACCACCTCCGCTCCCGCATACGACCCGACCTGTGCGTCCTCCTGGGCGACCTCAACAGCACGGGAACCCCAGGCACCCCCCTGGCCTCCGCGCTCGGGGCCCTAGGCCCGCTCTCGGCCTGGCACCGCCTGGTCCCCCCAGCCACTCCCACCAACTTCACCACCCGCCACGGCTCCCCCCGGTCCACCGCCATCGACCACATCTTCGCCACCGGTAGGGGGAGCCAGGGGTCCGGGGTGCAGCGGGCGGCGAAGAAGGCGTGGTCCACGGAGACGTGCCGGTTGGCCGTCTGGGATCGGGACTGGGCCGTGACCTCGGCGAGCCGTTCCTCGCGGGTCGTGAGGGTGGCCCGCGGGTGGGGGAGGATGCCGTGGAACGGTTCCAGGGGAGGGGAGGGCAGCCGGAGGACTGTGCGAGTGGCGGAGGTGATGGAGGGGGAGGAGAGGACGGCAGCGCGAGAGACGTAGCCGCGGGCGGCCGATGCCTCCTGGAGGGCAGTGGACTGGGCGGCGAGGTCATGTGTGGAGAGGGGAAAGGTGAACCGGGCCAGGGACCGTAGTAGTGTGGGGGTGTCAGGTGGGTGCGGGAGCAGCTGGTGCGCGAGGGAGTGGTGGGCGGCGATGTAGTGGTCGGGGAGGGAGGGGGTAAGGGAGAGCCAGCCCCACGCCAGGTCAAGGGCGGCTGAGAGGGAGTCCATGTCCTCGACAGTTGCCAGGCGCCATCGGAACAGGCGCCACGAGTGGGCGTCGCAGGAGCGGTGGTGCAGGGTGACCTGCGCCAGCACCAGGGCGTGTGAGGTGTGGTCCTACACCCGCCCACCGATCTCACTCTCCCCCTACTCCGCGACGCCCTCCGCGCGAACGCCCGACCAGAATCCCCCGCCTCCCTCCGGGCGTACGCCCTCGCCCGCCAGTCCCCCCCCCTCATCACCACCGCCTCCCTCGCCCACCGCCGCATGGGCAAGCGCTCCCTCGCCGTGTCCACTGACAACGTGGCACGCGCGGCGCTCTTCCGCAGCGGCGGAGGCGTCCACCTCGGGTTGCTACACCTCCTCCTCCAGCTCGAATCCGGCACCCCGGGCGTCTCCAACGAGACCGTCCGCTACGGCCTCTACAAGGGGAAACCCACCAAGCCACTCCCCCGGCACCTCACACGCTCCTTCCGCCCCGTCGACGTGGAGTCGGGCGTCTCCGGCGCAGCCTCCGGCATCGCCACGACCCGCCTAGCCGCCGATCTCGAGCTCACCTCCACCTACACCCCCGCCTCCTTCGCCTACCGCCCAGGCCACTCCGCCCTCGGCTTCGCCCTCGTAGCCCGCGCCGCCGCCTACACAGCCCTCTCCACCCACGGCACTTGCGCCATCTGCGACTGGGACGAGTCTGACGCGTACCTCAGGGTGCTGCGCCAGAACAACTCCCGCCTCTGCTCCCGCCTCCGCGCCACGTGGGACTTTGGCCCCTGGGCAGACGGCTTCTACAGCCGCCTGGTCATCCGCGTGGCCACCCGCGAAGGGTTCACCCACCCCTTCAGCACAGAGGAGGGGGGCAACCAGGGTGACGGGTTCGCCCAACTCCACTACCAGGCCCCCAGCCTGGTCATCACCAGGGCCATGCGCCCCAACACTTCCATCACCCTCCCCCTCACCATCCCCGGCCACTCAGCGTCCCTCCCCGCCACCCACCTCTCGTACAGCGACGACCGCCGCTTCATCACCCCCTCACTCACGGACGTGGCAGCCATGGCCACTGACTGCCGCGAGTGCTCTCGCCGCGCCGGCCGCATCATACACCCCGACAAGCAGGAGTTCTCCCTCATCGACTCCCGCCCAGGCCGGCCCACCCTCGTCACAGCCGACGTCCCGCAGCACACCGGCACCACCACCACCGCCCCCCCGGAAGTCGTCGGCATCCCCATCCTCCCCGAGCTCCCCCTCCTCCGCGTCATCAACAAGTCCCGCGCGTCCCTCGACCGGGCGCGCAAGGCCAGCCGCAACCGCGAGGCCTGCCCCATACTCCAGCTCCGCTCCCTGCACGCCTTCGGCCTCTCCCCCCTCGACTACGTCACCTCGGGCGTCCTCGTTCCCCCCCCCTCCCTCCGCCCCCATCAGACCGCCATCAACAATGCATACCGCCACGCCTTCCGTCTGCCCCCCTGGGCACACTCGGCCTTCCTCCACCTCCCCCTCCAGCAGGGCGGTCCCGGCGCCCCCCTCCTAGCGTACCGGGCCCCCCTCAACCTCCTCCGCACCTACCTCCGCGCCTCTTGGGGCCCCAACACCCTCGCAGTAGCCGCCACGGCGTCCCTCATCTCCCCACGCCGCCCCACCCCCTGGCTCACCGAAGGTCCCGCCCTGGCACAGGCGCTCGCCCCCCTCGACATCACCGTCCACCTCCTCCCCTCCCCCCACGTACGCCCCACCCCGCAGCACCACACCGGCTCACTGGCCCCCCTCCGCTCCCTCCCCTATGTCGTGGTCGCATGCGACGGCAGCCAAGAGGGCACCCGCCTCGGCGCCGGCTTCCTCCTCTGGCACCCCCACCACGGCACTCTCTACCGCGGCTGGCTTGGCCTCCACGCCCTCGCCGGCCACTCCACCGACGCAGAGTGGATCGCCAAAATAGCCGCCATGTTTGCCCTCCGCGGCTGGTCCGGCGAAGCCCTCTTCGCCTCGGACTCCACCGCCTCCCAACTCTGCGATCTCACCCGCGGCCCGCCCCCCTCCTCCGCCCTCTCCATCCCGTACCGGGAGGCCCTCCTCTCCGCCTCCTTCCGCATGCACGAGGCCTGGCTCCCCGCGCAACACGACTCCGGCTCCGCCAGCCACCTCGCCACCCTCAACGCCGAGGCCGACAGCCTAGCCCGCCGCGGGCTCCACGCCGCCTCCCCGTGGACCCTCCCCTGGTCCGCACTCTTCCACGGCCGCATCGTGGCGCTCCGTGAGGGCGCCATCTTCCTTAGCCCCGCGCGCGCCGCAGAGGCAGCGTATGCGGCCACCACCGCCCGCACCCACGCGCTGCACCTCCGGCCCCTGCCCCCAGGCTGGTCCTCCCACCTACTCCGCCTCGCATATGAACGCGCCGAGATCCCGGCACTGGCCCTCCACCGCATCATGCACCTCCGGCTACTGCACTCCCAGGACCACCCCCCCGGCTACGGAGGCGTGACGTGCCCCTTCTGTCACCGCCCCTACCCGGACTCCGCCGCCCACCTCCAATACCACTGCCCCCCCCACTACGCCCTGCAGTTACTCCTCGCGTGGCGCCTGTTCACGCACCCGCCCGTCCTGGCAGCCACAGCCGGCCACTCCCCCCGCCTCCTCACACCTTTGGAGCTCCGCACGGCCACCACCGCAGTGTACCTCTCCGAGCACCTCCCAGCCGCCCCGCGACCCGGCCCCCCGACGCAGTTGGGGTTCAGTCTGCTCGGCATGTGGCACTCCTCCTCCCCCCACGGCGCCCCCCCACTGCTGGACAGCGCCGGCCGGGAGGGACTCCTCCGCGAGCTCCTCTCCACCCTCAGCACGACGCACACGTCGCTAGCGTCACTCCTCCGCCGTGCCCCCTCCCACGTCACCGCCCCGCCCCCCCCCCTCCCGCCGCACGTCCCCACGCCGCCCTGCACCCAGCCCCACACACTGCGCCACAGCATCGCCCTAGTCTGGCTCCTCCGCCATTGCGCCACTTGGCGCCTCACGGTAGACCGCCGGCCTGTGGTCCCGCTCCCCCCGGCGCCACTCCCGGGGCCGCACCAAGCCCACGTCGTGTTCACCCCCACGTCGCGGGCCGCGGACATCCTCCCACTCCTCGCCGCCACCCCCCCCGGGCAACGCATACTGCTTGCCGCCACCCCTCAGTCCTCAGTGAGGTCCTCATCGGGCACGCCGATGCCCTGCACGTGCGCCCGCTGCTGCCCGACCTGCACGTTGCGTGCGCCCCCGGCACGCCCGTCGACCCCTCCGTGTGGGACTCTCAGTGAGGCCACCGGCCACCGGCCGGCCCGCACGCACCGCCCCGCGCTCGCCTCGGGCACTCGTGCCCGTGGACGCCGCTACCCAAGCGCCCGGCCCCGGCCTCAGCCCCCGAGCAGCGCTTCCTGCCAGCCGCAGGTCCCACGGCCCGCAGGGGGCCCCCGACAGGCACGCCGACACCCTTGCGCGTGCGCCCCCCGCAGCTTGGCCTGCACGGCGCGCTCTCCCCCGGCACGCCCTCCGACCCCACTGTGTGGGGCTCTGGGGGCCTCTGCCGACCGCCGACTGGGCCGCCCGCACCTCCCAGCGACCGCCACGGGCCCCGCACCCGCACGGCGACGCCTCCGCCCCGGCCGCCCGCCGCTACCCGTGCGCCCGGCCCCGGCCTCAGCCCCCAGGCAACGCAACCTGCTCACCGCAGGTCCCTCGGCCCGCAGAGGGGCCCGCACCGGGCACGCCGACGCCCTTGCGCACGCGCCCCCCGCAGCTTCGCCTGCAGGACGCGCCCTCCCCCGGCACGCCCACCGACCCCATTGTGTGGGGCGCTCAGGGCCACTGCCGACCGCCGGCTGGACCGCCCGCACCCCCCCGCGACCGCCACGGGCCCCGCACCCGCATGGCGCCGCTTCCGCCTCGGCCGCCCGCCGCTACCCATGCGCCCGGCCCGGGCCTCGACCCCCCGCCGGCTGTGCCGCGCGGCCTCCCGTAAGCAGGGCACAGGGACAGGCACCAGGGGGCAGCACCTGAACCAAACACAACACGCCAGCAACTGTATACCCATGATCATGCTCTTGTGCTCCCGCCCTTGTGCCCTCCCTCCCCCATGACCGACGCGCGCGCGCGCCCGCACTACCGGGGACGAGGCGGCCACACCACAGCACGAGCAAAGGTGACTAGGCGCCGGCAGACAGCAACTCCCGGGCCTCCCCTCGCCCCCGTAGAAGGGTAGAAGCACGGGCCAGCGCCCCCGGCCACGCCACGGCCGCACACGAGGAACGGCCACCTCGGCGGGATGTTCGGGCAAGGCGCAGAGTGTCCGTGGACCCGGGCGTGCCTTCCCCACCCCAAGGTCACCGCCCCACCCTCCACCCCCACCACAGCCGCTTCGCACAGGACGAGTAACTCTCCCCCCGCGAGACGGGGGAGGGCTCCAGGGTAACCTCCACAGGTGGCCCCACCCTCCTCCACGCGCGCCCCCCCCCCCCCTCCACTCCACGGTGCCCCCCCCCCCCCCCCTCGGTCGTTGTCGGCACACGCCCGGCCAGCGTGACGCCGGCCGACTGCTCCCTTGCGCCCTGCCCAGGGAGAGCGTGTCTGGCAATTTCTCCCGCCGGCACGTGCTGGGTGCCCTCACAACAACAACAACAACATACCATACCATACCATACCATACCATACCATACCATACCATACCATACCATACCATACCATACCATACCATACCATACCATACCATACCATACCATACCATACCATACCATACCATACCATACCATACCATACCATACCATACCATACCATACCATACCATACCATACCATACCATACCATACCATACCATACCATACCGTGTCATATTTTACCGTACTGCCGGCGTGCCGTGCCATATCATACCTGGACCAGCGCCATCTGCTGATTCGCCCCCAAATTATTGAGGGCTGACTGGGCTGCGGTTATATCAGCCGCCACTGACTGTACTGTCAGCTTGGCCTGGTTCTCAGCCACGTGTGCCACTACGACCTCCATTTCCAGCTGCTTCCAACGCGCCTGCGCCAGCTCCCGCTGCAGCTCCTCAGCGGCCTGCGGGTCCACTGGCGTGGACTCCAGCTTGTCTCGCAGCTGGAACACTGCAACGTCCGTGTGCGTCTTCTCGCGATTCAAGCGTTCCGTCATCTCCGCGTGCAGCTTCTGAACGGCCTCCGTGTACTCGCCTTCAAGCTTCTGCACAGTCCCTTTTGCCTGATCACAAATCACACAGAGACAAGCTTAAGCCACGCAGGCAGATGGACGTGAAAAAGGTCTGAGTGGGGGGAACAGCTGCTCAGTCTCGTCATATATCAGGTCTCAGCTGCTGGAGGCGGAGCGTGAGCAAATGCACTGCAATGCCCTGGTGCGTGCGCGCGCCGTGTGTGTGCGGGCCATTCTGTCACGATGGACACTTTCAGCGATGAGTTCTCACGGCCCAGAGGCAGACACAACAGCCACTCCAATGGCGTCGGTGCCATGAACGGCATCAGCGTGACTCGTGGTCCTAGCGACGGCTGCATCGCAGATAGAGACACAGGCGTCGCGTGATGGTGTCGCGGGCTGCGCTGTGGTCTTGCGGTTGGAATTGGCTGTGCCGGGCCGCGCTCATTCGGGATACCCTCATCTGATGCGCAGAACGCGGTGAGCGGGAGGACTCTGTTGCGACCGAGATCCGGGTGCGGGGCACAGGAATGCCCCCTCGGAGGGTCCCATCCCCAAGCCCCCTGCCCGCACCCGCCCTGCAGGACCCGGAGGGCCAGCTATCGTCTGCCCTGCGGTCCCCATCGCCCGACTCCGTTACGCTACGCACCCGTTCACAACGTGCGACACCCCCTCCGGACCCCAGCCACAGCCCTCGAAGCCCTCCACAAAGCCTCCCCCCGTGTGACACTTTATCTCTCGCTGGTTCCCTTGCGGGGCCTTGGACAGTGGCCCGCCCTTCCCTTCGCACAGTGCGTCGGGTCCTCGTTGCCTGCTCCGCCAATGGGGCCGGCTGCTTCGTTTTGTGTGTGCGTGGGCCCAGTACTTGGTCTGCCGCCGCTATGGCTGGTGTTGCGGGGGTCGTCCTGCATTGTTTCCTGAAGCCCCCCCCCCCTCATCAACCACCGCCCTCCGCTATGGGATGCAGATGCGTGTGCACGACCGCTGCTGTCAGGAACAAAGCAGAGGTGCAAAGCAAACAGTGAAGGAGGAAAGCTCTTCAGTGACATGTCATGGGCTCCTTCCGCTGCAGTAGAGTGACGCAACGCAAGAAATGCGAAGCGGTTCCACTGCACCAAATTCATACCAATTTCACAGCAGTTTCACACCGATTTGATTCCAATTTCACACCAACCTCACTCCCAGTTTCACAAGAATTACATCCCAATTTCATTTCAATTACCCCCATTTCCACACCAATTTCATCCCAATTTGACACCAATTTCACACCAATTTCTTCCCCATTTCACACCATTTTCACACCAATTTCACACCAATTGCATTCGAATTTCACACCAATTGCATGTGAACTTCATCCCAATTTCACACCAATTTAACACCAATTTCACACCGATTTCATTCGAATTTCACACCAATTTCATCCCAATTCCACACCAAGTTCACACCAATTTCACACCAATTTTATCCCAATTTCACACCAATTTCATACCAATTTCACACGAAGTGCACACCAATTTCACACCAATTTCACACCAATTTCACACCGATTTGATTCCATTTTCACACCAGTTTCACACCGATTTGATTCGAATTTCACACCAATTTCACAAGAATTACATTCCGATTTCATCTCAATGTCCCCCCGTTTCCACACCAATGTCATCCCAATTTCACACTAATTTCACTCCCAATTTCACAAAGATGTCAGACCACGTTCACAGCAATTTCACACCAATTGCATCCCAATTTCACACCAATTTCACATGAATTGCACACCAATTTCACACCAATTTCACACCAATTTGATTCCATTTTCACACCAATTTCACACTAATTTCACAAGAATTACATCCCAATTTCATCTCAATTACTCCCCAATTCCACCCCAATTTCATCCCAATATGACACCAATTTCACACCAATTTCTTCCCCCTTTCACACCATTTTCACACCAATTTCACACCAATTTCACACCAATTTCACACCAATTTCACACTAATTGCATTCGAATTTCACAGCAATCACATGTGAACTTCATCCCAATTTCACACCAATTTCACACCAATTTCATTCGAATTTCACACCAATTGCATGTGAACTTAACCCCAGTTTCACACCAATTTCACACCAATTTCACAACAATTTCACACCAATTTCATCCGAATTTCACACCAATTTCACACCAATTTCACACCAATTTCACACCAATTTGATTCCATTTTCACACCAATTTCACACCAATTTCACGCCAATTTCACACCGATTTCATGCCCATTTCACACCAATGGCAGACCAAGTTCACACCAGTTTCACACCAGTTTCACACCGATTTGATTCCAGTTTCACAACAGTTTCACACCAATTCTACACCAATTTCACGCCAATTTCACACAGATTTCATGCCCATTTCACACCAGTTTCACAGCAGTTTCACACCGATTTGATTCCAATTTCACACCAAGTTCGGTCTAATGCATGTGCTCCGGCTTTGGTCAACTTGTTGGGCGAAGGCACTCCGGGGGACTCGATCACTCACAATGCCTCAGTCCCCAGATCTGGTCAGCAATACCTCCTGGAGCTTTTCACGGTCTGTGTGCGGTAGCTCCTGCAGCTCATCCTTCGCCCGCTCGTACTTACTGCGCAGCTCCACCACCGCCTTCCCGATGGTTGTCTGCCAGAAGGGGTCCAGGAGCTGCGCCATGAAGCGCTCCCGTGCAATCCAGATTTCCGAGTTCAACGCGCCGCCGTCCCCCTCCGCAACGCGCCGGGGTGGCTTGGGGCGCAGGGGCTTCTTCGCGCGCACACGCTTCGACCCGGCCGTCCCCGGAGGCTGGGGTGCGGCCCCAGGCAGCAGACTCGCGAGGCCGGCGCCCGGCGCTGTCGGCTCCGATGCGACGTTCTCCATGACCCCCCCGAGGGCCGCCTCCAGCTCCGCCTCCAGCTCTTGAATGTGCTGCTGGTCAGACTCGGTCGGCTCGCCCTTTGCAAGAGCTTCCTGCCGGACAGTGTCCAACTCCTGCTTGATCACCTGCACAACGTATTGTTACGTGGCGCCCCACTCAAACCTCATCGAAGGAGGGTACGAAATGAGAGAGAAACAAAGTTCTGAGGTCGGCCTGCACGGGGTGACGACGTGGAGGTCTTAGCGGCGCTAGACCGCTGAATGTGCCACACTTGAATTCCCATTTGAGGGACACAAAATGGGTCCTTGGCCGTTGACCGTAACGCCCACCTACTCCCCCACCCCGCAAATGGAATGCTGTGGTGTAGCAGTGCGCAGGCACGCGTCGGCAGCACATAAGGTGCCGTTTACGGACCATGGATACCTTTCTGTCACAAACGAGGACGGATTGGTGGGCAGAGCGGTCTTTCACTGCAAAAACAACAAAAGGTCCGGCGTATGTTTCGGAGCCTGGCGGTTGTACAGTAACCAACAGCCGTGCGATGGTGATAGAAGGCGGTTGAAGCGTAACCGATGGCAGTTGGCGGCGGTAACCGATGGGCCTTTGTGGGGGCGGTAATAAGCAAAATGAGGAAATAGAAAACCGTGTCCTTAAAGAGCGCCCTGATGGTGGCCCGTGGCAGGACAGCAATGAGCACGGCACAGTCCGGCAGAGGATCACACAAAGGCTGGCGCTATGCTGAACCATGTTACCCCTTCATACGGGCAGCAAACGCCCCCCCCCCCCCCGCTCCCGCCGTTGCGCACTCCGATGGGGCAGCCCTGAAGCAATGGTCGGACCTGCGTGTACTCCAGCTGCGCCCGCAACGCCTTTTTGGTGTCGCCGTCGGCGGCGCCGTAGTCGATGGCGCCGCGGGTGTCCACCAGCTGATTGAGCTCCCCCTGCAGCTCCTCCTCGAGCCCCTTGGCCACGCTGTGGTGGTGCGCCACCTCCTGCGCCGACAACCCCTTCAAGTCCCGCTGCATGAGCTCCGCAAGCTCCGCAGAGGTCTGCTGGACCTGCGCGATCTTGGCCTGAGGCAAGACGAGCCACCGGAGGGCCCACTGAGGCAGAACGGGGGGTACCTCGGGCACCAACAAATACCCGCTTTGTGTGTGCGCTTCTTGTGCTGGGCCTCCAAAAACGCGTGCGGAGCGTGTGCCAAGAAGGGAAATGGGGTAGGGGGAGGAAGAGGGAGGGAGGGGGATGGCGGGGGTGTTGTACAAAGGCTGGGGTTGGGCTGCTAAGGTGCTGCCAGGGACGGGGCAGGGGCTTGCGGGAAAGGGGCGGCGCCTATACAAAGGGCCTGCCGACACAATCTTGAGGCTGTCCTTCATAAAAGGACAAGAGGTATATCAATTCTAAAGGACAGCGCGGGATCAAAAGGGCCTCCGCCATAATTTGCCTTCCCTCAGCCCTACTCTATCCATCCCCTGCCCCCACCCGGCCCCCTAAGGGGCGAGGGTGGGACGCCCTACTCGCCCCTCGCCCCCCATAATCGGATGGTGTGGCGGAAAAATCAATTTTTTTTTTAAGGAGGGTGAGCCTACTTTCCGGGACCTGCCCCCCCGAACAACTTCAAAAGATCCCCCGTAACCGAGGCCCTTACCGACCCGCCGACAAGGCCCATCAAAGGGCTCTGGGGGCGGGGGGATACCCCACCATCTCTGAGTCGAAATGATTGGCAGGACACGGCAGATGCTGATCATTTGGAGGCATGTTTCATTGGGGGAAAGGATTTTCCACCATTTTTCCGTCTCGGCCGCTGCGCGCCAATCTGCGGCCGGTTTCCGAGTCAAACCCGTGCCTTCGGTCACCGGAGCCCCCCCGCCCCCCCCGGCCGCGCCCCTTCGCCGGGGGGCTGGCATGCTCTGCCCTCCGATTAAATTGGGCACCCGCACGTTCGATGCGCCCCGATTGTGTCGTGTTGTAGCGGCCGGAGGGCGTTAGAGCGCATGCGTCTTCTGATGTCACGCCAACAGCACCGGCTCAGAGGGGCCCGCATACACGGTCTGACTGCAACACCTGCTCGGCCTGCCCCTGGCTCAGGCTCTGCGGCTCCTGCGCCGGCACCATCGCCAGCAACGCCGGCGTCCAGTCCCGCACCACGGCCAACACCTCCTCGCGGTCGTTGGGGGCGGCCTTGGCCATGTCGTCCACGAAGACCTTGATGCTGTTCAGCTGGAGCATGTCCACGGCGTCGGTGACCTGTTTGGGGTCCAGGAACTTGACGCTGGTCCGCAGCTCCGTGAGGGGCTCCAGTTTGCCGGCCAGCCTCTGGCGCGCCTCGTCTATGGCCTGCCAGTCCGCCTCCGCCTGTGGAGGAGCGACGGAGGGAAATGCTGCGGTCCTTCCCTCTGCTCCCCTCGAATTGCGGAGGAAAATCACAACAACACAACGGCGGGCCACGGATGCCCGAGGACGGGGCCGTGCACGGGATGTGGGCTCATGCACATAAATCCCTGTCAGAGAGGTAAGGCCAGGCCACGGCTTACCGGTACCGCGGGGGGGGGGGGGGGGATGGCAGCCTGGGCTCCTCCGCCTGACCCACCCACCCCGGGGGGGGGGGGGGGGTATTGGGGGGCCGATTAAGGGGCCTACAGAGGGCGGGATTTAGTATGGGAAAATTTTTGTCCGGAAAAATTTAGTGCGGGAAAAATTCCGCCACAATCGTTAAAAGTGATGGGAAAAATTGCGCCACACTTTTCCATGGTGAAGGGCAAGGCCTAAGGTCGGCTCTCCTTACTCAGGGGGACACCACTTGAGGAAAAGGTGTGATGAGGGTCTAGTTTGCTCAAGTCCACACAGTTCCCCGCATTGCAAGTTGCATCCAAATTACTGATTGCGCCCAGCCGCTGACCCTGGTCTTAACTCCCAAATTTGGAGTCCTCGGGCCTTGCTCTTTATCTTTTTGCCATTCCTTTTGGGTATTTTTTGCTGTGGCCCCCCAACATTTTCCTTGAAACATTGTTGTTGCGCAGAAAACAGATTGCCAACAAAAAGGTGACAACAACAACATATATCAAATACATTGTTGCCCCAGCCCTGTACCTACAGACACAGGTAATCAGGGGCGCCGCAAAAAAAAAACACTCAAGTCCGCCGTTTCTTGGACAGCGGAAGTGTGGTACTAGGAGGACGCTTTGTGGCAGCCACCGAACGTTTGGCCTCATCCACAAGCAAGTGTGCCACCCCAGCTGGCACACCACAGGCACGCAATGTGGTGGCTGGCGTGACAGCAAGTTCCCGGAATCGGGAAAAACCATTTTGCGACCTACAGAGAACACAGTGTCAGTTGACACCGCGCTCACTATTAACTGGCAACTACATGTGGTAGGCAGCCTGAAGTGCCCTAAAGGATACAACCTTGTGTTCATCGCACAGCATTCACAGCCACCAAGTAGACCACACAGATTCGTTGTGTTCCAGGGCTTTTTTGGCCCAAAAATGGCTGTTTTTGGCCCTAAACTGCAGTTTTTGAAACTGAGGTCCGCCACTTGCGAATCCCGTTCCCGGCCGCCACCGTTGAGTTTCTGGCTCAAACTTTGTGTGATTGTACTTCACACCCATAGGTATCATCCACCAAAATTTCACTGAAATCCAAAGCACCACGACGGAGTTCTGATTTTCCCCCGTTTCGCGCGTGCTGTTGCTTGCTGCTTGCTGCTGTTGCTTGCTGCTAAACCTGGTAGGTCCACCCTAGACACTAAAAAGGGTTATAAAACCAAGACTGGTTCCACCAGCTCGGTGACCCAATACCTACCTCTACCCCTAGCCCTAATCAAGGCTACTAACTGTTGGCCGGAGCAGTGACGGATGTAATTGGGGGGGTGGGTGTCCCTCCCTCCCCCCCCCCCCCTGTTGTGACGAGGCGTCACAATACGCGTCACAAAAAAACCCGGTCACAGATTGAGCCACGCAGGGTACCAGGAGGCAAGCAGGACAACCCTTCCAGAGAGGCATGTGCGTGCAGCAGGGTACAGGCAACAACAAACAGTTTTTTTTTGTTTCTGGGTAGTCCACCAGGGTTCTTATTCACTGTCACTGTGCAGCAGGGTTCTCATTCACTGTCACTGACAGTGAGGGCGCTTGCGCTGGCAAAAGAGGACAGGGAGCTGCCTGAATCCGAAACCTGTCCCAGGTTATCAACATACTCTGCAGTTTCTGGCAGAACGCGTTCCCAGGGTTCTTATTCACTGTCACTGTGCAGCAGGGTTCTCATTCACTGTCACTGTCACTGTCAGTACCACTTTCCTCGTCACTGACAGTGAGGGCGCTTGCGCTGGAGGCATCTGTGGAAATGCTTCCAAAAGAGGACAGGGAGCTGCCTGAATCTGAAACCTTGCATCTCTATGCTGTGCATGCAGTGGATGGATGAATGTCACAAAAAACAGCAAGGTCAGAAGCAAGGTCAGAAGCACAGACACAACTATTCAGCAACCTGCCCACATGCCCTCAGGAAATACCACTGCCCTCAGGAAGTACCGCAGAGCCTTTTGGGTGTCACAATATTTTCAGAAAAGCTGTTTTCCCACTATGGCCTATTGTATTTTTTGTGACATGTCACAATTCACTACCCCCCCCCCCCCCACCCCCACCCCCTGAAGCAGACCATCCATCCACATGACATATCTAATTCTGCACCACCCTCCCCCGATCATAACCCCCCCCACCCCCAGCACGGTACAAATTTTGAACTTGATGCCCAAAACAAAGTATGGGAAAAATTCCGCCACAATTGTTAAAAGTGATGTGAAAAATTGCGCCAGAATTGGGCGCACTAAAATTTTCCACACAGGTTTCTTCAGCTACTAAATCCCCCCCACCCTGTATTAGGGGCCTATTGGGGGGCCTAATGGGTCGATTAGGGCTGCACAAGAATCTTGCACCCTCTGCCCCCCTGCCCCAGCACAACTGTATGCATGAGCCCTACCCAGGCCACGGATTAGTGGCGACCGTGACCCACACCGGGGGGGGGGGGGGTGTCAAGGCCAAAAAAAGTTTGTGTACCTACAATCGACCCTTTCAGGCCCCTTCGATAAGTTTCAGTTTTTTTCCCGAGGAAAATTTTCTGATGTATGCGGACCGTTGTGCCCTCATTGCACGTGCAGTGCACATGCGTCATGCACCCGCCGTGCACCGCATCCCCAGACTTGTTGTGCGCCCATTGTCCAGCCATTCCGCAGTGGTGTGCACCCGTGGCGCACACGTCGCGCAATGGCCCAGGATGCACTACGCGCCCGCTCACGCGTCCATCGGGCCGCATCGGGCAGCACCGGCACATCCATCCTCCGTGCATCTCCGCAGCAAGTGGCATGGGGTGTGCACCCGATGTGCCCCAAGCCCCCCCCCCCCCCCCCCGCGCCATGCCTCCTGCACCGCGGGGCTGCAGGAGGCAGGAGGCAGTTCGGAGCCTACAGCCTGCCATCCCAGCGACTGGGCGGGACCGAGCGCCGACGGCGGCTCCGCCACTGTGCACTCGCGCTGCCGCCTGGGGCCGTGCGGCGGCGGCGGGGGGGGGGGTGCTGGCGTCTGTGGTGCCTCTGACAGCCCCTGCCGGTCCTCAACGCATCCCCGGACCCCTCAGGCACCCATCGCATCCATCATGAACCTGGACTTGCTGCACTTTGTCTCGGAGCTCGACCTGCATATCCAGCGCCTCCAGCATCTCCACCGCGAGGTGCACTTCGCCCCCGTCTGCCTGCTGCGCGTCGGCCACGGCGCTTTGGAACGCATCAAGACCCGGGGGGAGGTTGACGTTCAACAGCCGCAGTGCCGCAACGTGCGCCTGTCCGTCGTTCGGGTTTTGACACATCTGCTTCTGCACGGCCTCCACGTCAACGACCAACTCCTGAAGCCGCTCAACGAGCGTGGGCCCTGGGGCCGCGGCCGCGGCGTTCTCCTCTGGGGCCCCGTCCGCCGGCGTTGCTGAGGCTGGCGGTGCCTCCTTCTCCTGCAAACGCACGGACACATACTTTGAGCACGAAATTCCCCGGACAACTATGCCACTCCCCGCCTCCAGTCCTCAGTCCGCAGCCCTCGATAACACAGTGAAATCCTCCATAACACAGAGCAGTCCTCAATAACGGAAGCAAAAACGCATGTTGAGGGACTTGAGGGCTACCACATGTTTTGGGCATTTGCTCCGATTGCGCATGCCTTCGCTGTGCTTTGTGTTGTCATTCTGGAGCAACGCACAGTCGCAAAGATTGTAGAGGGTCGGGGGGGGGGGGGGGGCGGGGGCGACCCGGTCCATCAGCAGCAGCGGCCATGAAGGGGCTGGCCTCATGGTGCTCGCATGAAACTCACTGGGATTCAACGAGTGCTGTGGGGTGGTGAGCCTTCAATTGATCAACGCCGTCAGGAGGCGACTTGGTGCGGAATGAGCCAATAGCCTTGTGGAATACGGTTGCGATGCTTCTCAGATAGACTGCACTTGGCTCACCGCAAAAAACTGTGACCAATATCAACGAAACTGCGACTGCTTTGGCTTAGAGTTGGGGTGGGTCTGCGTCGCTTTTCGTACAAGTGCAAGGAGTACATGTTGCCAACTTTCTGCATCATGTGGGAACAGGTGGGAGGATGTTTGTATCCAACGAGTTTGTAGGGGGGGGCGCATGTGGGACAGCGGAGCCCTTATGCGCGCAGAAAGCATACAAAGGCGGGGCTTACGGCAGCAGAGCAGGCCGAGTGGCGGGTGGGGGGCAGCAGCGGGTGGCGGTGGCGGGTGGCAGTGCAACGCCCCCCCCCCCCCCTGCCCCGCCACAGCCACCCACCACTGCCCCAGCCTCATTTCATCAATGCCCAAAGGACCTGCCTGAGGCTGAATGTCACCAGGTTGCAGAATGAACGGCACACAGGGCCGCGAAGTGGAATGGGGTCTGCGCCAGCCCCTACTCATGCCTTGAGAGAAACTCTGAAAACCTGAGAACAAGTCTAGGAGCCCGAGGAAAACTCTAGGAACCCGAGGAAAACTCTGGGAACCCGAGGAAAACTCTAGGAACCCGAGGAAAACTCTAGGAACCCGAGGTAAACCCTAGGAACTCGAGCAAAACTCTGGGAATCCTAGAGAAAATGTAGCCTATCAGCCACCCAAGTATGGGATAGTGTTCCCGATCTTCTCTCACAGACGAGACAACATGCAAAATAGACAACAGCAAACACATTGCGCAACCACTTACATCGTACACCAGGTGCTCCGTCTGCCGACATGTCCAACCAATTCGTCTGCAAGCGCGCTGCAATCAAGACACAGGCACCGACAAACATACACACGCAGACGCACTCGCCCGCGCACGCGCACGCACTGCCACACAGCGACCGACCTTTGCCACTGCCTGGTCCAGGGCGCTGCCGAGAGCCTTGTGGAGATGCGTGCAGAGGGCACTGCGCTGGGCCCTCGCGCCCGATCCCGCCTCGTTGTCCGCGGCGACCTGGAGCTGCTCCTGCAACTTCTGTAAGTGGGTGGCAAGCGCCTTGGCTCCGACTGCTTTTTGGGCCTCAGTGAAGGTCTGGCCGAGGGTGAGCGTGGGGTTCGCCCCCACAACGGCCTCCACCTGCGCGGCGTTGTTGACGGTTGTGCAGGGGGTGAGCGCCACCCATGCCCCTCTTTGGCATGCCCCTCTGTGGGGGTGACGGGCAGCCTGGCCCACTACTTCTGTCCGCCTCCAACAGCGCTCTATCCGGTTGTAGCTGCCATGACGTGCCTTCCAATCGCTCTTCCAACCACCAGTAACCGCTTTTGCAGGCACTCTTGAAAACCCCCTGTTCCCCATCTCAGCCTAAAGCGCATCCCTGGCAAGATGGCAGGCAGATCCAGCTGCAACTTTGTATTCAACCCCAACGCTTATTGGCCCCAAACATGGGGTTGCAGTGGAGGCTGGGAGGACAAGGACCAGGTCCCGATGCTTCCACCCATCCTCTGTGTGAGACCACTGCATCCAATTCACCTTCTGAATTGCATGCGGCCTCCAGTACTTCTGTGATTCATTGACTATCATGAGCCCTCCCAAAACATAAACCTATCGGCGGGCTCCCAAGGGTCTAGCTCGGTCGGCAGTACCATGGGCGAAATCTGCAACGCGTGCCGTTACGGCAGCACAAATGGGTGCAGGTGTCTGTGCTGGAGATGTCAACCAGACGCATCAGCGCCGCCCCAGCCAGGGACAGTCCAAAGAAAAGAAATGACACCGAGAAACAACAGACACTCAGAAATTGTGTGCGTGGGAGGGGGGCGGGGGGTTCCATAAAAGCGGGTTGGCGCCGGTGTAGTGCACCCGATGTCCGGTGCTTTGTGTGATGTTGTGTGTACGCAGGGGCTTGTGGCGCTTGGGGCACGAGGTTACGCGCACGTGCACGTGCACTTGCACTGGCAAAGCCCATGGCCTGTGCGCTCTAAGCATGGCGAAGCGTGTGCCGTTTGCCGCATGACCCCCCGCCTCGCCTCAACGCCCTGTCCTTTGTCAGGCGCTGCGTGACGAAATGTGCGCCAAACGTTCCACCCAATCCACCGATTTACTGGGGGAATGTACGCGCAGCGCCCTTTCTTGGGGTGACTTCACCGGAACCAACCTCCAAACCACCAACCACCCAAGGCCCACATGTGCAGGCCAAAGGATGCCAACAAACGATACCAAGCTGCACATCTGAGTACTCGTGCTCATGGTACGGGTTGGGCCACATCCTTTGCAGTCACCATGGGGAACGCTAATCCTGCGGCGCCTGCGGCACCTGCGGCGCGGCCTGCGGCGTGCAATTTGGGTAATTGTCATGGAACATGAGAAATTGCTCCTTTTGTGAACCGTACTTTTGAATGGGTGGTCAGTATCGCAACATTTTTGTCCGTTTTGAGTATCGTGCCTCGCCATTGTGCCCGTTTGACCTACTTCCTTCACCCAAAGTTAAGGAAAATTTCTGCGGTGCAAATTACCGCACAGCTGATTGCCCTTGCCCTGCGGCGGGGCCTGCGGCGCGCAGGAAGCATTCCCATGGCCCTCTGGTCCTCCATGAAACGTGCCACGTGGCGCGGGCGCTTGGGGGTGGGGTCCAAAACAGCTGCTGTGCCTTTCAAAATATGGCCCCCTCCTCAGCCCTTAGAAGCCCATTTCATGAGGCCCTGGTGTGGCCGTGGGTGGTGGGGGAGGGTCAGACATACCGCCATGATGGCCTGCTGCTGGATGGCATTCGCCTTCCGCTTGAGGGCCTTGAAATTGTCCTCCGACTTCTCCGTCTTCATCGTGCCCAAGACCTCCGCCAACTCCTCCTGGGCCTTGTGGACGTGGATGGCGTGGGCGACCCGCTCCACGAAGTGCTGCCGAGACTGGTCCCTGGGGACAGGGCGGCCGGGGAGAGGCCGGGGAAGAGGATCAAATCGGTTGGCACTCACCCCCGACGGTTGGCCAACCGAAGCCCTGACGACGGCCCTTTGGCTCCTGCCGACAGCCCTGACCGAAACAGGGGACGACGCAAAGAGGTCGAGCAGCACTGCGGGAGCAGAGCCCTCAACCGGCGGTGGACCCTTTGGTTGGCGGGGGGGGGGGTCCATCCCCTGCCCCTCGCCCCCCCCCCCCCCGCCTGCACGACCCTGAGCGGGTGGGAGGCACCCTCTGCCCCCTGATGGATCAACCGCCGGCCAGCACCCGTCGATTACTCGTGGAGCCGGCGTTCCACACCCTCACGACGGTGACGGTCACCGTGTTCCGACAGCGGTTGGAGGATCCGCTTGTCCCGTGGAGCGGGGCCATTCAGTGCAGAACCTGAAGGGTGGCCCGACAGAACTGTTCAGATCGACAATGCGTGCACTACAAATTCGGGGGGGAAACAACGAATTGTTCAAAGACGTGGAATTTCCATCGCTCAAAAGTGGAAAAATGCACTGCACAACCGAAAAAATATCACCACAAAAAGAACATCAAACGCAAAACGAGGGAAAACGAGGGAAAAAGCAAATTAAAAAAAAGGTGTTCTTTTCCGTTTGGCGAGTGGCTGGACAGGCAAAGGCTGGACGAGGATCCGCCTGTCAGGGGCACAAGCGGGCGGGCACAGGGGCCCGGGCCCAGACCCGTGCTTGACGACGGATTCCGCCTTCCGCAACGCTGTGTGGAGCTTCGTGTCCGCGATCGTCATCGCGACGGCGTCCGGGGTCTGGGCGTCCGCGAGGCTCCGGAACTGCTCCGCGAGGGCCTGCACCGCCACGCGCTTCCCCACGTCGTCCTTCTCCGCGTTGAGGGTGTAGGACTGGGGGGGCAGCAGCTGGTCCACGCCCTTCTGCAGGCGGTCGTGCAGCCGCTGGATCTTGGACTCCGTCGCGGGGGAGGCGGCCTCGCCGCGGGGGCTCACCAGCGCCTCCCCCAACTGCTCCGTCACAAACTGCATGCGCTTTAGGGCTGCCGTCTGATAGATCTGCTGCACCGCCGCTGCATCCGCAGTGATGTCATCCTGCGGAAGCCACAGCAATCCGAAGGGGGGGGGGGGCGGGCTCATACCCCCGCATGGCACACAACGGGCAATGCATGGCGGCCAGGGATGTGCTTATCCACCGGGGGGTAATCTGGCGGACACGCGTGCACTGTCACATGTGTGTTGTTGGTTGATGCAAAGCCAGCACAACACGGAGCACATGCAGATCACAAGAATGAGAGAAAAGCTTGTCAAGAGCCGAACACGGCCCTAGGCGGCTTTCGCAAAAGGTCGAAAAAAAAAAAGACACTCAGAACCCCCTGTGTGACATTCCGTCTGGTTGTTGCTCCTTTACGGGGCCCTGGACGGTCACCCGTTCTTCCCTTCGCATGTTGTGTCGGGTTGCTGCTTTCTGTCGGCTGCTGCGGCCGGTGATCTTGCTGGTTTTGTTTCCGCGTTCACGGAGCCCAGTAGTTGGTGTGTTGGGGCTGTGCTGAATGTGGCATGGTGTGCTGTTTGCGCGCCAGCGGCGCCCAATAATTTGCGTATTGAGGATGTGCTGGTTGTTGCCGGGTCGTTTGACTGTTTTTGCTGTCCACACACCTCTGTCCACAGGCCGGCCATAGCCGCGTAGCTGGCTGGCCAAGACATCCCCTTTATTGTCGCTGCCTCCCATGCGCACCCTCCACCATCCGCTCCATTCTGGTTCCGTGTTCCCGCTGTTCTGGTTGCCTCTCCTGCCTTGCTATGCCCCTCCTCCTTGTCTGGTGTGCCGACCCTTGTCCCTCTTGGTGTGGCTCCCGCGTTCTGTGTGTCTGTGTTGCTCCTCCCCCTGTCTGGTGGCGCTCTTGGGTGCCCATGTCGCGCACCCCCTCCTGTCCCACCTGCCTGCCCCCCCCCCCCCGTACGAGGATTTCACATCTCCGTACGACGTGGACTGTCCCGTGCGCGGTTGGCTGTTCACGGCCCTGTTGCCACCCCCGTGGCGGGCACCTCCCGGCGCGCGGGGCGCAGCCGCCGCCCTTGTGGAGTACGTGGGCACCTTGTAGAGGGAGGTGGGGGTGTTTGCTGATGGCTCGCTCGGTGTGCGCCGCATTTGGTGGTTGCTGCAGTGCTCGCACCTCATGGTTCCCTTGTGTCTTGTTGCGTGTCCTGTTGGGGCTCGTCTCACTGCCGTGTGTGGGGCGGCCCTGTGTCCAGTTGTTTTGCTGCTTGCGTTCCTCCCAGTTTCGGGCTCTTTCTTTTTCTGCTGGCATGCCCACTGCTTCTGGTGTGCGGCTCCGGGGGGGGTAGCATGTCGCTCCCTGCATCCCATTGTGGCTGTCGGGTTGTCCCACTCGCAGTTGGGTGGTGCCAGGGGCACCAGGCACTTTTGCACATGTCTCCAAATCTACAAACTGACCTGTCACTGGTGTTTGTTGGGGTTGCTCTAGGGTGAATGTGGTGCGTTGTTGCTCTTTTGCTTTCTGGGCTGTGGAGGGGCTCCCTGTTTGAGGACTTCACTCCGGGCTGTCCACGCCTCGGAGCTAGGGACTCGTGTGAGTCCACACCCTGGTTGGTTGTGTGCAGTGACCACCAATGGTATGGACGTTGTGTCTCATAGGCATGCCCAAGGCCCCTGCACTAGGTCCTGGTGACAGAACTTAGCTACTCGCGGGCAGTACATGTTTTAGGTCGCTGCCCAATGGACAACCGCGTAGCCGGCTGCCAACCCCCCGCAGGGGCGACCCCCTTATTTAGGTTTGGGTTGCCTTCTCCTCCCGGTGTGGTCGGGATGGTGATGGCTCCTGGGAGCGCATCAGGGAAGCATCCCTTCTATGTTGTGTGTAAGTGTGGCTTTGGTTGTTGCGTGTGTGGTGGGTGCCCCCCCCCCCCCTCAAGCCAAGCCACCCACCCCACAACGAAAACCAAAACCCATTACCTCTGGGGAAAATGAAATTTTGAATGGAGAGCCAAGAATGAGAGGCCCATTTTAGGTACACAAACTTTTTTTCGCCCTCATATCCCCCCTCCCGTGGGCCAAACACTCAGCACATCCCTGATGTCGGCCGGATTTAGATTGCTCTGTGCATTGTGCCTTGCCATTGGTCCCTCCTCTCGGCCCTTCCAGTTCGCTCTGGGCCTGCTCTGCACTGACTGCATTGACGGCAAAAAAAAGTTGCAAAGGATGCGGCTGTGGATGAACGTGACACAGGAAAAATGGCGCCAAATATGGCTGTTGTTGTTGCAAACCGTGCAGGCAGGAGATGGACCACGACCGTGAGCATCCAACGCCATGTTGCAGCAGACCTTCATGATGGCGACTGCGCATGGCATATACGCTCCGGAGCACCGCATGCACAGGTGCCATCATCGTGCATTTGCAAGCCGCTTTCTGTTGCCGGATCCCACAGTCGCGCTGCACTGCATGTGAGCTCAGGGGGTTCACACCGTCCAGCACAGGACGCCCGACCCACACACCGCCGGATTCAGTGTGAAGGGGTGCCCCCCGGTTTAGTGGCCCGATTTGATGATTTTTTCCACCCCAATCCAGGGGGTTGGTGGTGTGTGTGGGGGGGGGGGGGGGGGGGGGGCTACAGACAGAGTGCAACAGCGCTGCGTGAGAACGGGGCCAAGGGCATAAAAGCGTGGGTGCGGCATCATCGGGCCAGCAAGTCGTAGACAAGATAGCCCCACAAAAGCCCCACGCGTTACACGTGGCACCCACCGCAGCATGCCCATCTTTGGGGGTAGGCCCGGTTGTTGGATGCAACTCCCCTGCCTCCTTTTTCACAGGCAGTCACCTGGTGCCACCCACGCGGACGGCCCAACTGCGAGCGTAGTGCCGCTGCACCTTGGCACCCTCATGCTGGTGCAGCGCTGCTCGATGGGTGCGGTCCCCGTAGGGGCAGCTCTTGTGGAGGGATGGGGATGGCGGTCGCCTGTTTCCCAAGCAGATCGGAGCACCTCGACCCCAACAACTCATTACCCCCCCCCCCCCCCCCTTCCCCCTGAATGCCGTGCCGCCCGCATACTTCGTCGGTGGCCGCGAGTTGCGACAGCGCCATCCCGAGCTCCTGCTGGAGCTCCTGCACAAAATCGCCCTTGGGATCGGCATCGGCATCCGCATCCGCCTGCAGCTTCGCACGCCGGGCCTTGGCGGCCTGCACCTCCTGCTGCACGATGTGCAGGTGCTCCGCCGCGACGTTCCGCGCGTTCTGCTCCGCCTCGTCACGCGTGATCTCGATGGCGCGGCGGTCGGGGCTCGTGATGGCCCGGACCGCCGCCCGCAGCTCCGTCCGCAGGAGCTTGAGGTCCCCCAATGCCGCGTCATTGTCCAGATCGCTCTCCAAACGGGTCAGCACGATGCCCAGCTGCTTCACGAGGTTCTGCAGGTGGTTCTTCTGCGTCGTGTAGACGATGAGCTCGACCTCAATAGAGGCCCCCTCGATCACGCCCTGGTCTTCGGCCCACGTCCCAACGAGCTTCAGCAGCCTTTCGCCGAGCGACTTGATCACCACGTGATACTCCTGGACACACGGATGGAAGTACATCGGGGGGGATGGGGGGGGGCGGCCATCGATCGGGTCGTGGTGTCTGGGGCATTGGCAGAGGTGGGTCAGTGTCTTTGGGGCGGGGCATGGCACCTTTGCCTTGGGAAGCGCGAGAAGGGAAAGGAGAAGTGATACGTGCGACTGCACACGTGAATGCCCCGATGGCAGCAACATCGTGTTTGAGTTCAATGACAAAAGCGATTGTGTGGAGAAGGAAGGGGCCACTGTGTCCGCATGCACTTCTTTGACTCGGTCTGTGGTACTCCTCCTCCTCCTCTTTTAATACAAAGACCGGGCCACATAACTCACGCTGTATGCCCCCCTGTGTGAAATTCCGTCTGGTGGTTGTTTCTTTATGGGGCCCTGGACACTCACCGGTCCTTCCCTTCGCATGTTGCGCCGGGTCGCTGCTCTCTGTCGGCCGCTGCGGCCGGTGCTCCTGCTGGTGTCGTTTCCGCGTTCACGGAGCCCCGTGGTTGGTGTGCTGGGGCTGTGCTGGATGTGGCGGGCTCTGTCGTTTGCGTGCCAGCGGGGCCCAGTAGTTGGCGTATTGGGGTTGTGCTGGTTGTTGCGGGGGTCGTTTGACTGTTTTTGCTGTCCACACACCTCCGTCCTCAGGCCGTCCACAACCTGCCTCGCTGCGTTTCCGTTTCCGCTCCCCCCCCCCCCAGGCGGGGTGCTGCCCCGTTGACGGTCTAGTGGAAGGCCACCACAGAAATATTTTCCTTCCGGTGCCTTGGGCGCCCGTGGTCACGTCAGCCCAGTCCCAGGCAAACCCAGTGACCTTTCGGAACGAAGTGTGGCCCAAGGCCTGGGCGAGGAGGCTTTGCCATCAAGGCTCAGTAAGGCCCAGGGGGTGCAGCGTCCCCGCCCCCCCGCCCCCCTAGAGAGAAAGATATCCAAAGCAACCGGCGGCGGGCAACCGCCTCCGGGAGCCACAGGGCGCAGGTCACTCCGCGCCCCTGAGGGTTTGGTTGGCTCCAGTGCGTGCGGCGGGAGGGGACAAGGGCTGCATGCTGGACTACGGTGGCAAGTTCACCGGGTGTGCCAATGCAGGAAGGAGAGGGGAGAGGGCAGGCAGGGTCGCAGTTTGTGGTATAGGGGGGCAGTCTGTGACTCAATGCTCAGGTCACAATGCCACCGGATTTTGAAAAAGGTCTTCTCTCGTTGATGGACGTCATCCTGCGCTATTTGATTATGTTGTGTGCCTTGGACCAGCGCCAGAACCGCAGGCCCACGCAGTACGCCCCTGTACACACACTGTGCCCCTGTTTCAGATTCAACACCCCTGAAGCCCCTCGGTGTCCCTGTACCACACACTTAGCCCCTGTATCAGAGACCGTGCCTCTGTTCCACGGACAATGCCCCTGTACAATGCACTGTGATGCTGATTGAACAGGGCACACTGTGCCCTTTAGCGCATCCTGGCCCTCCATCCTCGGCCGGTACCTGCGCCCCTGTGCCACGCGCTCCCGCGCCCCACACACTGCGCCGCGGTATCCGACACCGCCATGCGTCATACCTGGCGCAGGTTCATGACTTCGAACCCCCTGCGTCCTGAGAGAGAGCCCCGTGAATCCGGTGTTCCGGGTGTTCCAGGGGATAGAGAGCCCCGGCGGGTGGACGACGAGGACGAGCGGCGGCGGCCCCCGGGGGAGGGGATGACGGCCGACAGCCTGCGCCCGGTCGCAGGCGAGTAGGCCGCTGACGTGCGCCGACTCCCGCGCCGTGACTTGCCCTTGGACACTTGCGGGTCCAGGACATTCCCCAGCGTAATGTCCATCTCCTTGTGGATGGTCTCGATGCAAATGGCAGCGGCCAACACCTGCGAAGCAGCACGTGGGGGGCAGTTGCACAGCGGATAGGCAGCGACGGCGAAGTCGATGGGCAAGGGCAACTGATGGGCAGCGGCGCCCACAGGCAGGGACTCATTCAAAGGGTGAAAATGTGGCTGGGCCGGCGGATTGCAGGGAGGAGGGCGCGACGGGCCTGGCAGGAGCCTTCCAGCCTCGTTGGCTGTGAAACACCGCTCATGAAGTGCATTCCCTTGAGAACGGAAAACAGACACCGGGGAGGAGGCGGGGGCCCAGAGGGACGGGACCGGAGGAAGGGGACGCCTTGTTTAATGGCGCACAGCCCATGCCAAAAGATGTCTGCATGTGTCTGTGTATGGGCGTGTGCATGTGTAGATGCGTCACACCTCTACACATCCACCCTCCCATGAGAATCTTTGCCCGCAGTGCCACATCCACACATCCACACCTCACGCATTCGCACAGGCACGCACCCTCACTTCCACATCTCGACGCATGTGAACAAATACGCACCTTCGCATCAATTCTGCGTTTATGGATTCGTGAGTCGGTGTCAATGTGTGGATGTGTGGATGTGTGGATGTGTGGATGTGTGGATGTGTGGATGTGTGCGTGTGTGGGTGTGCGGGTCTGCGGGTGTGCGGATGTGTGGATGTGTGGATGTGTGGGGGTGCAGGTGTGCGGGTGTGCGGGTGTGCAGGTGTGCGGGTGTGCGGGTGTGCGGGTGTGCGGGTCTGCGGGTGTGTGGGTGTGTGGATGTGGATGTGTGGATGTGTGGGGGTGCGGGTGTGGGTCTGCGGGTGTGCGGGTGTGTGGATGTGTGGGTGTGGGTGTGTGTGGGTGTGTGGATGTGTGGATGTGTGGATGTGTGGGGGTGCGGGTGTGCGGGTGTGCGGGTGTGCAGGTGTGCGGGTGTGCGGGTGTGCGGGTCTGCGGGTGTGTGGGTGTGTGGATGTGGATGTGTGGATGTGTGGGGGTGCGGGTGTGGGTCTGCGGGTGTGCGGGTGTGTGGATGTGTGGGTGTGGGTGTGTGTGGGTGTGTGGATGTGTGGATGTGTGGGGGTGCGGGTGTGCAGGTGTGCGGGTGTGCGGGTGTGTGGGTGTGTGGGTGTGTGGATGTGTGGATGTGTGGGGGTGCGGATGTGCGGGTGTGCGGGTGTGTGGGTGTGCGGGTGTGCGGGTGTGCGGGTGTGTGGGTGTGTGGATGTGTGGATGTGTGGATGTGTGCTTGTGTGGATGTGTGGATGTGTTCGTGTGTGGGTGTGCGGGTGTGCGGGTGTGTGGGTGTGTGGATGTGTGGATATGTGGATGTGTGGATGTGTGGATGTGTGGATGTGTGGATGTGTGGATTTGTGGGGGTGCAGGGGTGCGGGTGTGCGGATGTGCGGGTGTGCGGGTGTGCGGGGGTGTAGATGCGTGGATGTGTGGATGCGTGGATGTGTGGATGTGTGGATGTCTGGGTGTGCGGGTGTGCGGGTGTGCGGGTGTATGAATGTGTGGATGTGTCGGGGTGCAGGGGTGTGGGTGTGCGGGTGTGTGGATGTGCGGGTCTGCGGATGTGTGGATGTGTGGATGTGTGGGGGTGCGGGTGTGCGGGTGTGCGGGTGTGTGGGTGTGTGAATGTGTGCATGTGTGGATGTGTGGATGTGTGGATGTGTGGATGTGTGGGGGTGCAGGGGTGCGGGTGTGCGGGTGTGTGTGTGTGCGGGTGTGCGGGGGTGCGGGGGTGTGGGTGTGCGGGTCTGCGGGTCTGCGGGTGTGCGGGTGTGTGGATGTGTGGATGTGTGGGTGTGCGGGTCTGCGGGTCTGCGGGTGTGCGGCTGTGTGGGTGTGTGGATGTGTGGGGGTGCGGATGTGCGGGTCTGCGGGTGTGCGGGTGTGCGGGTGTGTGTGTGTGTGCGGGTGTGCGGGGGTGCGAGGGTGTGGGTGTGCGGGTCTGCGGGTTTGCGGGTGTGCGGGTGTGTGGATGTGTGGATGTGTGGGTGTGCGGATGTGCGGGTGTGCGGGTGTGCGGGTCTGCGGGTGTGTGGGTGTGGAGGAGGAGGAGGAGGAGGAGCGCCTGCCGTGGTCCCACGTACGGTGAGCCGTGGCGTCGTCCCTCGGGGGCCCCACGCAGGCTCTGCCGAGGGAGTCCTCCGTCTTACCTCCGCTAGAGTAAGACGAATCTCGTCGCACACCTGAGAACGCTCCTCCCAGCAGGCCGTCTGAGTCACAACGCCGGTGTACGACAACGCTACGGTCCGATCTGCTCTCCGGTCCCGGCCACCGACTGCCCCGAACTGTCCTGGATCCACCCGAGTCAGCGTTCCAAGATCAACGTGAGCTGAGAAGGTGTGGGTCTCCCGGGGCATCACCCCCGACTTGAAAACGTCGCCGGGCTAAATAGAACGCGGCCCAGCACGACTATGCGCACTGCCGGCGGGCTGAGTACCGCCGGCGTCGCGAGTACGGTCACGCCACACGATCACGCGCACCGCCGGTGGCCTGGGTACCCCCGGGTTCTGTGAGTGCGGGACGTGCGTCACGGCCATAGCACCACGGTGGTGCACCGCCGTGGAGGTCACCGACGACGCCCGGCTGCAGAGGCCGAGCCCAAACGACGAGCCCTACGATACGTGCACCGAGACGGCACGTGACCGAGAAAATGGCACCACGATGGTGCCCGAGCGAGACGACGACGTTCGCCGATGGCACGTGAGGCGGTGAGTACCGCCGATGACACGTCACCTGTGCACGGGGTGTCACGGAGGTTGGCGGAGCGCCAGGTGCAGACCTCGCCATGGTGCCTCGTGTATCGGCCCGGAGGATACACCATGGCCAGGCTGGCGCACGAAGACCGTCTGGGCAGCACCACGGTGGCGCTCTGCCCTGAAGGTTGCGCCACGACGGCTGATGCGGACGTTGGCTGCACCACGGCGGTGCCATGTCACTGAACTGGCGCCACGTCGGCGCAGGGCTGTCTGGGCAGCGCCGCGGTGGCGCTCTGCCCTGAGGATTGCGCCACGATGGCGCACGTGTACGTTGGCGGCATCACGATGGCGCTCTGCCACTGAACTGGCGCCATGGAGGCATAGGGCGGCACCACGATGGTGCCCCGCCATTGAGCCCGCGCCATGTCGGCGCAGAGCTGTTGGGGCGCGGGCCACGGTGGCGCACTGCCCTGGAGGTTGCGCAGCAACGGCATACCTGTACTTTTGGCTGCACCACGGCGGCGCCCTGCCACTGAGTAGGCGCCATGGTGGCGCTATGCCATGGGGGCGGCGCCACGACGGCGCATTCGTGCGCAGGCTGCACCACAATGGTGCCCTGCTGCTGAGCTGGCGCCATTCAGGCGCTCCGTGCTGGAGGAAAGGGCGGGAAGGGGCATGGGGGGGAGAGGGACGACGAAAACTGGACGACCTACCGGTTTCCCGGCAAGCACGTGGCCGTTGCCTGGCTGTGCTTGTGGGCAATCCGTCCCACAGCTACCATCCTGAGGGTTTTTATCCTGGTGCCAGGCCACCAGATATCGAGGAGGTGCACCGTGTATGGCAGTGGTGCTTCTGCCCCTCACAGGCTGCACCTCTGGTCCAGGGAGGAGCCCTGGACGGGTGGCGGGCGGGCTGGGCCCGGCCTGACGAGGGGGTGTGTGGGTGTGTGTGGGTGTGGGTGTGTGGATGTGTGGATGTGTGGGGGGTGGGTGTGTGGATGTGTGGGTGTGTGTATGTGTGGATGTGTGCGTGTGTGGATGTGTGAATGTGTGGATGTGTGGGTGTGCGGGTGTGCGGGTGTGCGGGTGTGCGGGTGTGCGGGTGTGTGGATGCGTGGATGTGTGGATGTGTGGATGTGTGGATGTGTGGATGTGTGGATGTGTGGATGTGTGGATGTCTGGGGGTGCGGGTGTGCGGGTGTGCGGGTGTGCGGGTGTGTGGATGTGTGGATGTGTGGATGTGTGGAGGTGCGGGTGTGTGGGTGTGCGGGTGTGCGGGTGTGCCGGTGTGTGGATGTGTGAAGGTGTGGATGTGCGGGTGTGTGGGTGTGCAGGTGTGCTAGTGTGTGGATGTGTGGGGGTGCGGGGGTGTGGGTGTGCGGGTCTGCGGGTGTGTGGATGTGTGGATGTGTGGATGTGTGGATGTGTGGATGTGTGGGGGTGCAGGGGTGCGGGTGTGCGGGTGTGCGGGTGTGTGGGTGTGCGGGTGTGTGGATGTGTGGATGTGTGGATGTGTGAATGTGTGGATGTGTGGATGTGTGGATGTGCGGCTGTGTGGGTGTGTGGATGTGTGGGGGTGCGGGTGTGCGGGTCTGCGGGTGTGCGGGTGTGCGGGTGTGCAGGTGTGTGCGTGTGCGGGTGTGCGGGGGTGCGGGGGGTGTGGGTGTGCGGGTCTGCGGGTCTGCGGGTGTGCGGGTGTGTGGATGTGTGGATGTGTGGGTGTGCGGGTGTGCGGATGTGCGGGTGTGCGGGTGTGCGGGTCTGCGGGTGTGTGGGTGTGTGTGGGTGTGGGTGTGTGTGGATGTGTGGATGTGTGGGGGTGCAGGTGTGCAGGTGTGCGGGGATGTGGATGTGTGGATGTGTGGGTGTGTGGATGTCTTGATGTGTGGATGTGTGGATGTGTGGGGGTGCGGGTGTGTGGGTGTGCGGGTGTGCAGGTGTGTGGGTGTGTGGATGTGTGGATGTGTGGATGTGTGGATTTGTGGGGGTGCAGGGGTGCAGGGGTGCGGGTGTGCGGGTGTGCGGGTGTGTGGGTGTGTGGATGCGTGGATGTGTGGATGTGTGGATTTGTGTGGGTGCAGTGGTGCAGGGGTGCGGGTGTGCGGGTGTGCGGGTGTGCGGGTGTGCGCGTGTGTGGGTGTGCAGGTGTGTGTGTGTGCGGGTGTGCGGGGGTGCGGGGGTGTGGGTGTGCGGGTCTGCGGGTCTGCGGGTGTGCGGCTGTGTGGGTGTGTGGATGTGTGGGGGTGCGGATGTGCGGGTCTGCGGGTGTGCGGGTGTGTGGGTGTGCGGGTGTGTGTGTGTGCGGGTGTGCGGGGGTGTGGGTGTGCGGGTCTGCGGGTCTGCGGGTATGCGGGTGTGTGGATGTGTGGATGTGTGGGTGTGCGGATGTGCGGGTGTGCGGGTGTGCGGGTCTGCGGGTGTGTGGGTGTGTGGGTGTGTGTGGGTGTGGGTGTGTGGATGTGTGGATGTGTGGGGGGTGGGTGTGTGGATGTGTGGGTGTGTGGATGTGTGGATGTGTGGGTGTGTGGATGTCTGGATGTGTGGATGTGTGGATGTGTGGGGGTCCGGGTGTGTGGGTGTGCGGGTGTGCAGGTGTGTGGGTGTGTGGATGTGTGGATATGTGGATGTGTGGATGTGTGGATGTGTGGATTTGTGGGAGTGCAGGGGTGCAGGGGTGCGGGTGTGCGGGTGTGCGGGTGTGCGGGTGTGCGGGTGTGTGGGTGTGTGGATGCCTGGATGTGTGGATGTGTGGATGTGTGGATGTGTGGATGTGTGGGTGTGGTGGTGTGCGGTTGTGCGGGTGTGCGGGTGTGCGGGTGTATGAATGTCTGGATGTGTCGGGGTACGGGGGTGTGGGTGTGCGGGTGTGTGGATGTGCGGGTCTGCGGATGCGTGGATGTGTGGATGTGAGGGGGTGCGGGTGTGCGGTAGTGCGGGTGTGTGGGTGTGTGGATGTGTGGATGTGTGGGGCTGCGGGTGTGCGGGTCTGCGGGTGTGCGGGTGCATGGGTGTGTGGGTGTGTGGATGTGTGGATGTGTGTATGTGTGGGGGTGGGGTTGTGCGGGTCTGTGGGTGTGCGGGTGTATGGGTGTGTGGATGTGTGGATGTGAGGATGTGTGGATGTGTGGGGGTGCAGGGGTGCGGGTGTGCGGGTGTGCGGGTGTGTGGGTGTGCGGGTGTGTGGATGTGTGGATGCGTGGATGTGTGGGGGTGCGGGTGTGCGGGTGTGCGGGTCTGCGGGTGTGTGGGTGTGCAGGTGTGCGGGTGTGTGGATGTGTGGGGGTGCGGGGGTGTGGGTGTGCGGGTCTGCGGGTGTGTGCTTCTGTGGATGTGTGGATGTGTGGGGGTTCGGGTGTGCGGGTGTGCGGGTCTGCGGGTGTGCGGATGTGTGGATGTGTGGATGTGTGGGGGTCCGGGTGTGCGGGTCAGCGGGTCTGCGGGTGTGTGGGTGTGCAGGTGTCCGGGGGTGCGGGGGTGTGGGTGTGCGGGTCTGCGGGTCTGCGGGTGTGCGGGTGTGTGGATGTCTGGATGTGTGGATGTGTGGGGGTGCGGGTGTGCGGGTGTGCGGGTGTGCGGGTGTGCGGGTGTGCGGGTGTGCGGGTGTGTGGATGTGCGGGTGTGCAGGTGTGCGGGTGTGTGGATGTGTGGATGTGTGGATGTGTGGGGGTGCGGGTGTGCGGGTATAACACATCCACACATCCATACAACCGATACATACACACATGCTCACAACTACGGACCCACGGAAACACACATGTGGAGATCCGGATGTGCGGATGACGGGTGTGTGAATGAGTGCGGGCGTGCGAGTGTGGGGGTGTGGGGGTGGTGGTGTGCGGGTGTACAACCATGAGCCCGTGGCTGTGGGTGCGTAGCTGTGTTGACGTCCGAGTGTGCGGATGCGAGGATGTGCCGATTTACCGGTGTGTGCGGGCGTGTAAATGCAGAAGTCGGGTTTCATGCATGTATTGCTGCGTAGGTGCCTGGGTGTGTGGGCGTTTGGGTGTGGGGACATGTTGACGTTGAGGGGATGTGCGCGAATGCGCTGCTGTGTGGATGTGGGTGCGGATCCGGCGCGCATCAGAGCGTTGCTGAGCCCCAGACAGGGTCGGGGAGTACCTTCTCGGACTTCTTGCTGGCGAGCGTCAGCATCTGCTCCGAGGCGGCCGCCAGCGCCGCGCGCAGGTCGGCCACACCGGCGGTCTCCGCCTCGCTCCCCTTCGCCTGGAGCTTGCGGTCGGCCGGGGACAGCTGGTCGTCCAGAAGGGCCTGGGCCTCGCGCACGCGCTGCACCGCCGCCAACATGTTGGCGCTGGGCTCCGGGTCGTCGGGGTCCGCCGTGAGATCGCTCGGGGCCACGCTGTCCCGGGGGTCCTGCGAGGCCCGGCGGCTGCTCTGCTCTGAGTTGAGGAGCGTGTTGACGGCCGCCTTCGCCAGCCGCTGAAGCGCTGTCTGCAGCTCCGCGTGCAGCTCTGCGATCTGGGCCTTGTCGCCGCGGCCCTCCTGAGGCAGAGACGGGTACGGGATGAGAGGGGGGAGGGGGGCGGGGGGGACGGACGCCCAGTGTGGAATGCTTGCGCGTTGCTGGAAAAGCGCAAGCGCAGGTGGATGGGGGGTTGTCGATGCTCACGGGGCGGGATGGGGAGGAAAGCGTAGGTCGTGTGCGGGGAAAGGTGTAAGTCGCGCAAGTACTTTTTTTTTTGAAAGTCGCGTGCGCGGTTTTTTTGGCGTGGGTCTCGGATGGAAAACAGTGACAAACATTTGCTGGACTCGTCATCTTGATCAGACTCGACATTATGATGGTGGGCAATGGAGCGGGGGGGCTGGAGGCCAGTAGGTTGCCCGCATGGGGTCACATTTGGAGCAGCACATGGCGCCGGGCGTTTTTTTTGCCCCCACCCCCTCCCCAAATGTGTGTCTCCCGCGTGCGGCTTCGGCAGTGCACCAGCCTTCCCTCACACAAACCCCCTCAAATACGCACGGAAGCAGCCACGCTGGATGCGATGTCCTCTTGCAAGCCCCAGCGAGGCAAAGTGCCATGCCACCACTTCGCCTTATGCAGCGTGCCTTGTAGGGAAGATTTGCGGTCCACTTTGTTCTACTTGGGGGGCTTCTCTAGGGGAGGGTAAATCGAGAGAGAGAGTCGGGAAAATTCTTTGCGTATTGCGGCCGCTGTGGATTTGTGTCGAGGTCCTAATGATCTTTTTCTTGCACATGGACTCCCTGCCCTTGTGGTCAACGTCCTACAGAACATATATTTCATCAACGCATGAGCACCGCCCCCAACCCCCAGCCCCCGGTTTCAAGGCAGTGAGTGACCCGGCTATGGCCTGATAAGCGGCGTGGGTGTCGTAGTGAAAGGCTCCAGCTTCTCGACCGACCAGAGCCTCTGCTTTTTCGTCTGGTAACTAACGATACTTCGCTGCTTTCGGAGGCGGACTCGGACTGTTCTTTTGCATCGCCCGAACGTAAGAATCGCCAAACGCCTAAATGCCGTGGGCTGGGGGGCTGTACAAAGCCTGGCCGGTCACCGCGCAGTACAACCGGCAGGGTTTCCAGTGTCCGTCGCTGTTGTTACCTTCACCTCTTGGCCGTGGGCTTCTCGGGTCCGTCTCCCACGAACGACAGTGCACGCCGCATGCACGTGCAAACACACGATACCCCGGTCCACACAGGAAAACAGTTGTTTGCCCTAGCAACTCTGACAGACTCGAGCCTGCAATGGTCTTGTCCGGGACCTTCAGCGGATGAAATGAGACTGCCCATTCATCCGGGGATTGGTCGTGGAGGAGGCTCCCTGCACGGGCGGTCCCCGGCAGAGGGGGACAAGGGCACTACGGCCCAAAACATTCGGCCCCAGACACACCACTGAACGCGCGCGGCGGGGGGAGTGAAGAGCGTTCACTTAAACAACCCACGCCCCCAAAGACCTTCAGCGCTTCCGTGGCCTCCAGCAGCTTCTTCTGCAGCGACTGGATGTGGTGCGCCTCGAACGCCTGCGTCACGTTGGCGCTGAAGTCCTCGCCAAACGGCATCGCAACTGCCGCCGTCACTTCGGCCTCGGCGGCCTCCGCCCCCGGGGCCTCCCCTTCGCCCTCCGCCGCGGCCGTCGGGGCCTCGCGCAGCAGCTCCAGCTCCTTCTTCAGCTGCTTGATGCGGAACCCCTGCACTTCCTCCTGCATCTCGATCTGGAACTCCAGGTCCTCAAGGGCCTTCACCGCCGCCTCGTACTCCCCCGCACCGGCTCCGGATCCGTCACTACCCGCCGGAGGCGCGGCGCCGGGCCCGGCCTCCCTCAGGCGCTGCACCCGCTCCTGCTGCTGCCGCAGCGCCGCGTGCTTCTGGTTGATGGCGTGCAGGTGCTGCTGCACGTCCGCCAGCTCCGACCGCAGGGTCTCCGCGCGGTAGACGCGGGCCGCCTCCTGCTGCACGTCCTCCTCCGACGGGGCCGTGCCCTTGACGGCGGCCTCCAGCGCTTCGAGTTCGGCGAGCGTCGCGCTCACGTCAGCCCGGAACCCGCTCACCGCCGGCGTGTCCTCCAGCGGCTCCTCCGGCTCCTCCGCAGCGGCTTCTTCCGCCTCCGCAGTCTCCCCCGACGGCCCCGCCCCCGCGCCATGCGTTGTGGGCGGCGGCACTCCGTCGTCGTCCGTCGTCCGGTCAGGCCCGCCGTCCGCGGAGGTCGCGCGCGGGGCAGTCTCCGCGCCGGGTCCGGGCCCCGCGGCCGCCGCGTCCGCGGCCTTCGGGGACGCTCGTTCGCGCGCCTCCGTCGCCGCGGCCTCGTACTCCATCCGCCACTCCTCCGCGGTCTTCAGGCCGTCGTAGGCCTTGTGCTGCTGCTGCAGGTCGTCCAGGTCCTTCTGCAGCTCCGCGATCGCCGCCGCACGGCCGCTGTTCACGGGCCCCCCCGCCGCGTCCTGCAGCGCCGCCAGCTCCGCCTCCAAATGCCGCATCTGCACGTCCATCGCGGCCGTGGCCGGTGCCTCAGGGGGTACGATCGCGAGGTGTGCCGTGCGCCGCTCCACCGCGGGCTCCGCCTTCTCCGGCGGGGGCTTGTCTGCCTCCGCCTTCTCCGGCGGGGGCTTGTCTGCCTCCGCCTTCTCCGGCGGGGGTTCGTCGGCCGCCTTGGCCTTGGCCCCGGAGCCCCGGCGCAGCCCCTTCGCAACGGACGGCTTCCGCTGCGTGGACACGCTCTTGCGGCGCTCCTGCGGCGGGCCCGCCACGCTCTTGCGGCGCTCCGCCGGCACAAGGCTCCCCTGTCGCTTCGACTTCGGCTTTGCCCCCGGGTGCACCGATCCTCGTCGCTTCGCGGGCGCCTCCTTATCCCCCGCGGTCTCGCCGCCCCTGTCCTTCGCCTTCGACGGCCCCTTCGCTTTCACGGCCTCCGATTCCGTGTTCTGCGACGCCTCCTGCACATCGTCTGAGACAGCCACGTCCGTGTCCCTCGCTGTCTCCTCCTTCTTCTTCTCCCCCACTTGTTCAGTCACGGTCTCTTTCCCCTCCTGCGGAGGCGGGATGGTTGAGGCGTGCAAAGAAAGGGCCAGCCGACACTGTCTCGGAAAGGCGCCTGCCGTTTGTCTGCGAAACTGGTACGCTTGCACTGGCCTGACGAGCATTGTCCGCCACTCATCTCTGTCTTTGCTTTCGTGTGTGCGCATGTGTGTGGGGACAGGGGGCATATTAAGGAGGGACATCCGCGGGGGGGGGGGGTACCCGCGCGCGCGCGTGTGTGCGCGCGCGTGTGTGCCTTTGTTGTCATAGAACTCTTGCATAAGCCTTCCTCACTACACTCACACAAGCCATCAAATGCGCTGCCTGCACAAAGTGGCAAATCAACCTTTACGGCGAATGGAGGTCCGCGGTCCCATTGGGAGACGGGCTCAATGTGCCACTTTTTTTCGGGGGGGTCACTTCACTTTGAAGAGCTCGACATGCTCAACAGTGAAAGAGGCTCTGCAGCCGCAGCCATGAACAGTGTACACTGTTCCTACACAAACCGTTTTCCTTTTGGACTCTCCCGAAGCGGTCTTGATGGGCCCTCCACAACGCACAACCCCCGGACAAAAAGAGGACATGGAGGACAGGCGCGTCTGGGCGCCGAGGGCTGGAGCAGCCTCGGAGGGGGTGTCAAGTGAGGGGCTGACAGGAACGACTCGGGGGTGCCAAGGGCCACACCTTCTCTGAGGTCTCCCCCTCGGTCTCCACTTCCGCCGCTGCAGCCTCAGCCTCCTTTTCCTTCGTTGCACCCGCATCCCCGGGCTTTGCGAGCTCCGGGGGCTGCCCATTCGGCTGTGCCTCGGCGTCCCCGGCCGGCGCCTTCTTCGTGTCCGCCCCCGTGTCTTCGCCCGCCCCGGTCGCAGCGCGCGCGGCCGTGCCCACGTCCGCAGCCACTACCTCGCCGTCCGCGTCCTGACCACTGCCTACGGCCGGCGCTGCCTCTCCAGACCTTTGCTGGTCCTCCTTCGCGGTCTCTGGCACTGCCTCCCGCTGCACCGCATTCTCCGGGATCGGGGCCACCACAGTCTCGCCCAATAAATCCGCCACAGGCGTCCCTACCTCCCCCCCCTCTACGGCCTTCTCCTGCAGGCCCCGCACGGGCTCGGCCTGGCCCGTGGCATCCTCGACCCGCGGCTCCTCCTGCTCCTGCTCCTGCTGGGCCTCCGGCGGGTTGTCCTTGAGCGCCTTCCCCTTCATCCGCTGCGCAATCAGGTCCCACTCCCGCCTGCGGGTCTCCTTCTCCTTCGCCAGGCGCGCCGCCTCCGCCTCCTTCGCCAGCTCGTCGTTGCGCTGCTGCTCCAGCATTTCGTCCATCAGAATCTGAGACTGTCTTCGCTGGTGCGGGTCCATGGCCTTGAGCAGCGCCTTCTTCTCGTTCTGAGCCACGGCCGCGAGGTCCAGCGTCTCTTCAATGGTCCGGGCATCGCTTGTGCTGGCCAATGCTTCGGTGTTGTGAAGGTTTTTCCGGTGCTCCCCCTGCACAATGCAAGGGAGCCCATTAAGCAGGTGCGCAGTGACAGGGCAAGGTCAACTTTGCCCTCTCACATCAGCAGCTCCCACATCACGTGCTTTTCACGGGGGTTACCTTGATTCAGGGCGGAAGAAGAGGGGAGTGTGGTGGCACGGCATGGCAGTGGTGTGGTGTGGTGCGGTGTGGTGTGGTGTAGTGTGGTGGTGTGGTGTGGTGCACGTGCCGGTGTGGTGACCCTGACCCGTCCTTCCCTGTCTTCCCCGTCTAAGCATCATGACAGCACCTCTCTCCCCATGGCCCCTCGGCTGGTACCCAGACTATTGCCCTGAGCCCAGAAAGAAGGTGGTACCCTGGCTCCAGCTCCACACCCGTTCCTTCTGACGTGTTTGTGGCTGGAGTCTGGCCCCAGTCCCGCATGGAAGTACCCAAAGGAAGGGCACACAGCCCACAACGCTCGAGGGCCTCTGTTGCCTCCAGTTGGCACACCTTACGCATCCCTACCAACACGTTGGTAAGTGCAAAAGCAAGAACAAAAGCTCAAGAAAAGCAGTTGGAGAAACTCCTCAAGAGCCGTTGAGCAACCCTTTCGTCCTGACGAAAAATTGACGAAGGACGCGATACTGGTCAGAGTGCAACTGGGCACCTTGTTTCAGTTAGCAGCCCCATCCCACCCCTCAAGCAAAGCCAACACTGGAATAAACCCTCCGGCGGCAGATGAAAAGGACTCTGGGAGTTCGTATACCGCCTACCCTCCAAAACAAGGTACGGTTGGGGTTTTAGCCAGTTCTATACGGCGAGTGACCACAAAATGCTGTGCACAAAGCAGGTTGTGTGTGACCGCATACGCCTTACACATGATATTTTCTGCGGACCAGGAGGCAGCAAACGAACGACACCCTGTGCATTGCTCTCATCACCCTCATTCTCGGGTAGACACTGGAGAATGCTAGCTGGACTCAGGCCAATACAGACATTACTTGGCTCCCCCAACTTTGGACGCAGCACAGGCAGCAGTTAAGCTGCTAGCAAATATGTAGGATAAGATAGGTAGGATTTGTGCCACCTGTGAGGGTGATCAGAGGTTTTCCATACCGCAAGGACCAGTCTTCAAGGTAGCAGGGTGACTGATTGCCAAAACCGAGCCACCCACCAGTGGTCCCTAGAGCACAGAAGGGGGTTGAGAGGCACATACTGGTGACACGTGGCATGCATTAGATGCATTCACAGAGTACCAGAAGGGACTGCATCTCTGGTAGTGTATTGTAGACCATCTGTCACAAACTCGAAAGACGACCTAGTGGCGTGTTGGTAGCCAACATTATCCCGAAACTGCGCCAGAGAAAGTGGACAGGCCCCAACTGCCAAAAAGCATAAATGCCCTCTGAAATTTTCAGGTTCCCCCCAGTCCCACAGATACTTGCCAAGCTTTTTGCCCCTTTAAAGAATGTGAAGATCAGCACTTTGATCCAAGAACGCCCACCCCACCTCTTGGTATACTCTCCGCCACAACTGACAAGCCGGGTGCACGACATTGTTGTGCACCACTTCAAATTTCAGGAGACGGCTCAAGAGCTCCTGTGATATGTGCCAAAATTCATCCACATTTCAGACCTGCCGTGGTGATGTGTAGACCAAACAACTTCTTCTTGTCACTGTTGCCGTCTAGCAAGCCACAACATTGCTTTAGTGAAGGCACTTATGATATGCCCCGCGTTGATATTATCAAGCTGTTTTTTGTAATCAACCTCAGTATAATAATATCTTTTGTACTGTTAGCAGTGATAAACTAGCACCACCGAGACACATGCTTGAAACCTTTCAACTGTATGTTATGGGCGTTTCGTTCTGCAACACCTGCAACATGTAAATCATGGCCTTGGCAGCAACACAGAGGTATTTCCAAGGGGGGCGGCCTGTTCAAATTCTAGACCCCAACCGGGTGCGAAAACTTTTGGGGGTCTGGAGGGGGGGTAGGTGGGTCGGCCGGTCAGCCGCCGGGGTCCCTAGAGGGGGGTCAGTGGGTACCCCAGCATACATACCTCAAAATGATCCCCATGACGCGCGGATCATTTTGAACATACACAAATGGGATAAAAAAAATTTTCAGAAAAAATTTGCCCATTAGCTCAGGCTCCCATCAGCCAAGGTCAGACCCGGAGGTCAGGTCAGGGGTCAAAACATTTTCTGTGTTTTTCAAACATTTTTGAATTCTCCTCAAAATTCTGAGTATTTTGAGTATAGACACATAGGGTGAAAAAAAATATACCCCCTCAGGAAGGGTAAAAAAAAATTCGACCCGTTCCCCCAAAATCTCAAATTGGAGAAAGACGGGTTCGAAAACTTTGGGTGGGTCTGGAGGGGGGGGGGAGGGGGGGGGGGGGTCTGGATTTCGAACAGGCCGCCACCCTTGGGTATTTCTTGTGGCGCAGTGGTCTTGGGGAGGCTGAAACCCCCCCTAAAAAAAGTAGTTTTCCGGCAACAAATACTTTGCTTTCGGGCAGGTTTGGGTGGATGTTGTCGGTGGCCCAATCAGCCTGGCAGCCGCAACAGTGCCGCTGCGGGTTGATGATCAGAGCAGCAGTGTCGGAGGGCAATGGGGAAAACGAGCACAAAGAGAGAGCGGTGGCCCAGGGATACTATGTTTCTCTCAGTAGGACATGTTCAAGCCGTTCCGCTGCGCCCACAGAGCGCAAGCGCGTTTGGGGCCCCTGATGAGGATTTCGTTGGACTGACTGACCACGACCCAACATGTCTTTGTACAGGGGGATGGGGATGCGGCATGCGGGACGGGTCTATGCGGTTTTCCGCGGGAGTTAACGTGGAAGAATGCCCCAGGCCTGCACAGCCCCAGCAAAGGGGCCGGGTGGTGGCAACACGAGGTTGGCAATGCAAGCGCAGGGCAGGTCTGCCCCCCCCCCCCCCCGACCAAAGGGCTGCGGTGAGTGTAATGTCCTCTGGCAAGCCTCACCAGTCTCAAAACCTACAGACCTGGTCCTGTGTCTAGTGGCTCGGCCCTGACCTTGTGCATCATGTCTGACTGTGCACCACTGCCCATGTGTCTCCGACACAGCGGCACATTGTGGGACCTGCCGTGGCTGGCACCGCTTGCGAGTGAGTGCAGATACTCCACTGACGGTTGGGCGTAGGGCCTCATTGCCCCTGGTCAGGACCATGAATTGACATGGTTGTGTATGTGTGCATGTGCATGGGCATGTGTCGGCTTCACTGCGCCTCGGTCGCCCAGGGTCTGCGGTGGCCTTGTAGCCCCGAGTCTACCGTGGGGGAGTCTGAGACGACCTGACAGGCCCACCATAATATTTCGGGGAAGGCGCCGCAGGATCTGTCAAGACTGGTGGTGGACACCCCCACCCCAAGACGCGCGCCAAGATAAAATGGATGTGAAGCAGTCAAACACCTTCAGCTGCTTTAACAACTGTGGCAGCGTCGGTTTTTCGTCCTTCACGTACCGGCCCTTGAGCAGCTCCGTGGCCCGCGGCAGCAACGACTTGGGCACAGCGTTCCAGACACCGTTGTACTTCGTGAATACATCGTCCGTTAGCCCTGCAAGGGTCGCCTCTTTGTACTCGCGTATGCCCTTCCCGAAGGCGCCCTTGGAGATGAGAACCTGAGGGGGAGAAAAGAGAGGAGCCAGAAAGCGAGGGAGAGGGAGGTAAGGTATGGGTATTGTCGACAAACGGTCCTTGAGGCCGCGCCTTGGGGCACACACTCGGCCTTGACAATGGTGCAGTGCGGGTGACGCCTGTTGGTGTCACTTGGCCATCATACCTGTCCACTGCCATTCCAGCGCAGCATTGTTACTTTCTGGATCTTCTCAAAAGGGGGACATCGAGGGGGAGGGGGGTAAGGAGAGGGGGATGGAGAGGGGGGAGACGGACAGGGGGGGGGGGGGGGTGGAAGAGGGTCAGAGAGAGGGAGATGGACGAGAATGGGGAGGAGGTTTGCCATGACACCCAAGTAAGTATGCTGGTTGGTGCTTCCAGGTGTACACACTGCTTTCAGTTTTTGGAAATACTTTGTTTACATTGCTTGTTGCAGGACACTTTTTTAAGCAAGCCAAATCCACCCAAATTTGTTCACGGCGAAAATAGAGACATTTTGGTACGCCGCGCCGCGTGCACGTGTTGCCGAAATAAGTTCCCGCCCCTTGGCTAACCAAGGTCCATTTCGGCATCCTTTGGGTATATTACGGGGGACACAGGCATTTCAGTGGGGCTGCTTGTCCACATTGTCCCTGTGCACGTTTCTTCGCGCCTCTGCATCCCCTCTGAGGCTACACTCGGAACATGGGTAGTGTCGCATTTGACAAGGCAAGTGTGTCAAACATCTCGACAGCCATGCGGTGAGCCCGTTGTAGGTCATTGGCAGACACTCGAGAAGTACTGTCTCAAGGGCGTTTTTCAGGAGACAAGGATTTTCTTTTTTTTTGTGTTACTGGCTGGCACGGGTAGACGAAATGCGTTTCCCCTTCCCACTCCAGCAGCCCTCTCCTTTGCAACACCATATGATGGTGTCCAGTATGCGACCCTCTCACTGGGCGCTACACAGACTGGTGTCAAAATGGCCCTTGGCTGGCCAACTGGCCGGAACTGATTTCGGCAACACAAGCGCATGCAACAACGCACAAAAATACTTCCGTTGCCGCCGGAAACAAAATTGAGAGAGAGAGAGCGAGAGAGAGAGAGAGAGAGAGAGAGAGAGAGAGAGAGAGAGAGAGAGTCAGCAATGGCTGCCACCAAAATCGATAACTCTGCATCCAGTACTGGTCCACATTGATGGATGAACAAATATTCCCTAAACTGAGCAAACCTGAGATTGGAATTGTACAGAGCAATCAAAATCGCAAAGAACCTACATGGCGTGAAGCAACTTGTATCTCGCAGGGCAAAACTTCAGCCCCCCTCCCTAGCTGAGAAATTAAGACAAGACCTGCGCGGGGTTCAGCAAACCAAAAGGCCTACCGAAAGCAACAACTGTACAACGCCGGGACAGCCCTGCATGGACCAAAGCCCTCAATGGCGCGCCTAAGCACTCTCTCTTTAACAGGCGAGTGTGCACCCACTCTATAACCTTAATCAAGACTGACTATTGGGACCGAGCTGGTATGGGCGCTGAATAAGGATGCATATTGAGGGACACCAAGAACGATTCCCGCCACTTCCCCCCTTATACCGCCCTCACAACCCTTCCTCGCTCGCTTTGCTCGCTCAAGAGACATGCCCCCGAGCACTCCTCTTGCACCCCTCCCGTATCACCCCTTCTCCTGCATTCCCCCTGGACCCCCCTTTGCTGCACGTTCAATCCCAAAATTGCCCATTTCAAGGTTTTTTGAGATTGCATGCGCTCAAATGGGTCAAAAATGGCTCCGCTCGCGCAAGAGACATGCCTCCCCCAGCACTCCTCCCCCTCCACCCGCATTCTCCGCAGAGTCCTGTGCTGCAGTATTAATCCCAAAATTGCCCATTTCAAGGCTTTTTTGCATGGGCTCATGTGGGTCCAAGATGGCTCAAAATAGCCTCAAACCACTTGTTTGAGCACCCCAAGTGATCTAGGAACAACTTTAGAAAAACTCATTGTTGACCACTTTTGGACCCACAAGTGACCCCATAACCCTGCCCTAGCACGTGCACATGCACAGTGTGCGCTGCACCACTCCAATGGGGCATTGAAGGGTGTTGATTGTGCAGAATTAGGTTGCAAGTGATTCCTTTTATCCTGATTCATTGCCCAACACCTTCCATGGCTGTTCAAAACAGCCCAGGAAGGTGTAACTTGAAAACGTACGCAAAAAGGGTGTTTTTGAAAGCTGGTTTTGCGGTTTTTTGGGCCGAAAAAGAGGCCACTAATTTGGTGCAAAACCCGTGAGACGGCGATCCAAGGTGTTTGTTCATCATCTAGGTTTATTACAATGCAAACAGCCCCATCCTCGGACACGCTAGACACAGAATTTGCCTGCCTGCTGAAAAAGGGGGATTTTTGCTGTTTTTTGACGGTTTTTGAAAACCAGGTCCGCCACTTGCGGCCACCGTTCCGA